>BSBK01010277.1:0-174358 GCA_027943335.1 Chamaecyparis obtusa
TTGGACACACTCGAGCATTCCAATGTGTCAAAAGGGGTCATGGGGACTTCCTAGGGGTCCTAATGCATGATAAGGCGTACTAGGACCACTAGAAAGTCCCCATGACCCCTTTTGACACATTTGAGCCCTCAAGTGTGTCCGAAGGGGTCGTTGGACCCCTTCAGACACACTTGAGGTTTCAAAAGCAACCCCTTCAGACACACTTGAGGGTTCAAATGTGTCAAAAGGGGTCATGGGGACTCCTTCAAACACACTTGAGGGTTAAAATGTGTCAGGAGGGGTCATGGGGACTTCGTAGGGGTCCTAGTACATCTTATCACGTGTTAGGACCCCTAGGAAGTCCCCATGACTCCTTTTGACACATTAGACCCCTCAAGTGTGTCCTAAGGGGTTTTAGGACCCCTTCAAACACACTTGAGGGTTCAAATATGTTAAAATGGTTCATGGGGACTTCCTAGGGGTCCTAGTACACCTTATCACGTGTTAGGACCCCTAGGAAGTCCCCATGATCCCTTTTGACACATTGGAATGCTTGAGTGTGTTTGAAGGGGTGGTAGCACTCGAGCATTCCAATGTGTCAAAAAGGATCATGGGGACTTCCTAGGGGTCCTAACACATGATAAGGCATACTAGGACCCCTATGAAGTCCCCATGACCCCTTTTGACACATTTGAACCCTCAAGTGTGTCCGAAGGGGGTCCTACGACCCCTTAGGACACACTTGAGGGTTCTAATGTGTCTAAAGGGGTCATGGGGACTTCCTAGGGGTTCTAACATGTGAAAAGGTATACTAGGACCCCTAGAAAGTCCCCATTACCTCTTTTGACACATTTGAACCCTCAAGTGTGTCTGTAGGGGTCCTACGACCCCTTGGAATACACTTGAGGGTTCAAATGTGTCAAAATGAGTCATGGAGACTTCCTGGGTGTGCTAACACGTGATAAGGCATACTAGGATCCTTAAGAAGTCCCCAAGGTCCCATTTGACACATTAGAACCCTCAAGTGTGTCCTAAGGGGTGGACCCCTAGAAAGTCCCCATGACCCCTTTTGACACATTTAAACCCTCAAGTGTGTTTGAAGAGGTCCTATGACCCCTTAGAACACACTTGAGGATTCTAATGTCTGAAAATGAGTCATGGGGACTTCCTAGGGGTCCTAACACATGATAAGGTGTTCTAGGACTCCTAGGAAGTCCCCATGAACCCTTTTGACACATTAGAACCCTCAAATGTGTCCTAAGGGGTGGACCCCTAGGAAGTCCCCATGATCCCTTTTGACACATTTGAACCCTCAAGTGTGTCCGAAGGGGTTTTAGGATCCCATAGGACACACTTAAGGGTTCTAATGTGTCAAAAGGGGTCATGGGGAATTCCTAGGGGTCCTAACGTGTGATAAGGCATACGAGGACCCTTAGGAAGTCATCATGACCCCTTTTGAAACATTTGATTGCACAACTATGTTTGAAGGGGTCGTAGGACCCCTTAGGACACACTTGAGCATTCCAATGTGTCAATAGGGGTCATGGGGACTTCCTAGGGGTCTTAATATGTGATAAGGGATATGGTACCCCTAGGAAGTCCCTATGACCCCTTTTGAAACATTTGAATGCTCAAGTGTGTTTGAAGGGGTTGTAGGACCCTTTAGGACACACTTGAGCATTCAATGTGTCAATAGGGGTCATGGGGAACTTTCTAGGGGTCCTAACATGTGATAAGGCATACTAGGACCCCTAGGGAAGTCCCCATGACCCCTTTTCACACATGAGAACACCCAAGTGTATCATAAGGGATCATATGACCCCTTCGGACACACTTGAGTGTTGAAATGTGTCAAAACAGGTCATGGGGGACTTCATACGGGTCTCAGTATGCCTTATAACATGTTAGGACCCCTAGGAAGTCCCCATGACTCCTTTTGACACATTAGAACCCTCAAGTGTGTCCTAAGGGTTTGTAGGACCCCTTCAGACACACTTGAGGGTTCAAATATATCAAAATGGTTCATGGAGACTTCCTAGGGGTCCTAGTATGCCTTTATAACATGTTTAGGACCCCTAGGAAGTCCCCATGAACCATTTTGACACATTGGAATGCTCGAGTGTGTCTGAAAGGGTGGTAGCACTCAAGAATTTGAATGTGTCAAAAGGGGTCATGGGGACTTTCTAGGGGTCCTATTGTGTGATAAGGCATACTAGGACCCCTATGAAGTCCCAATGACCCCTTTTGACACATTTGAACCCTCAAGTGTGTTTGAAGGGGTCCTAGGACCCTTAGGACACACTTGAGGATTCTAATGTGTCAAAAGGGGTCATGGGGACTTCCTAGGGGTCCTAACATGTGATAAGGCATAATAGGATCCCTATGAAGTCCCCATCACCCTTTTGACACATTTGAACTCTCAAGTGTGTCTAAAGGGGTCATATGACCCCTTGGAACACACTTGAGTGTTAAAATGTGTGAAAAGGGGTCATTGGTACTTCCTAGGGGTCATCAGTACTTGCTAGGGGTTCTAATGAGTGATAAGGTAGACTAGGACCCCTAGGAAGTCCCCATAACCCCTTTTGACACATGAGAACACTCAAGTGTGTCCTAAGGGGTTATACGACACCTTGGGACACCCTTGAGTGTTGAAATGTGTCAAAAGAGGTCATGGGGACTTCCTAGGGGTCCTAGTATGCTTTATCACACTTTAGGACCCATAGGAAGTCCCCATGACCCCTTTCGACACATTAGAACTCTAAATTGTGTCCTAAGGGGTCATACGACCCCTTGAGACACACTTGACTGTTGAAATGTGTCAAAAAGGATCATCAGGACTTCTTAGGGGTTCTAACATGTGATAAGGTGTACTAGGACCCCTAGGAAGTTCCCATGACCCCTTTCAACACATTAGAACAATCAAGTATGTCCTAAGGGGTCATACAACCCCTTGGGACACACTTGACTGTTGAAATGTGTCAAAAGGAGTCATGGGGACTTTTTAGGGTCCTAGTATGTCTTATCATGTGTTAGGACCCCTAGGAAGTCCCCATGACCCCTTTTGACATATTAGAACTCTCAAGTGTGTCATACAAGGTCATACAACCCCTTAGGACACACTTGAGTGTTGAAATGTGTCAAAAGGGGCCGTGAAGACTTCCTAGGGGTCCTAACACGTGATAAGGCATACTAGAACCCCTAGGGAGTCCCCATGACCCCTTTTGACACATTAGAACTCTCAAGTGTGTCCCAAGGGGTCATATGACCCTTAGGACACATTTGAGTGTTTTCATGTGTTAAAAGGGGTCATTGGAATTTCCTAGGGGTCCTAGTACACCTTATCACGAGTTAGGACCCCTAGGAAGTACCGATGACCCCTTTTGACACATTTCAACACTCAAGTGTTTTCCAAAGGGTTGTGTGACCCCTTAGGACACACTCAAGAGTTCTAATGTGTCAAAAGGGGTCATGGAGACTTCCTAGGGTTTCTAGTATGCCTTATCACATGTTAGGACCCCTAGGAAGTCTTCATGACCCCTTTTGACACATTTCAGCACTCAAGTGTGTCCTAAGGTGTCGTATGACCCCTTATGACACATTTGAGAGTTCTAATATGTCAAAAGGGGTCATGGGGACTTCTTAGAGGTCTTAACCTATGATAAGGTGTACTAGGACACCTAGGAAGTGGCCATGACCCCTTTCAACATATTAGAACACTCAAGTATGTTCTAAGGGGTCATACAACCCCTTGGGACACACTTGAGTGTTGACATGTGTCAAAAGAGGTCATGGGAACTTCCTAGAGGTCCTAGTACACCTTATCACATGTTAGGACCCCTAGGAAGTCCCCATTACCCTTTTTGACATATTAGAACTCTCAAATGTGTCAGAAGGGGTGATATGACCCCTTAGGACACAATTGAGTGTTGAAATGTGTCAAAAGGGGTCATGAAGACTTCCTAGGGGTCCTAACACATGATAAAGAATACTAGGACCCCTAGGAAGTCCCCATGACCCCTTTCAACACATTATAACTCTCAAGTGTGTCCTAAGGGGTCATACGACCCTTTGGAACACACTTGAGTGTTGAAATGTGTCAAAAGGGGTCATCGGTACTTCCTAGGGGTCCTAACATGTAATAAGGCATACTAGGACCCCTAGGAAGTCCACATGACCCCTTTTAACACATGAAAACACTCAAGTGTGTCCTAAGGGGTCATATGACCCCTTGGGACACACTTGAGTGTTGAAATATGTCGAAAGGGGTCATGGGGACTTCATAGGGGTCCTAACATGTGATAAGGCATACTAGGACCCCTAGGAAGTCCCCATGACCCCTTTTGACACATAAGAACACTCAAGTGTGTCCTAAGGGGTCATATGACCCCTTGGGACACACTTGAGTGTTGAAATGTTTCAAAAGATGTCATGGGGACATCCTAGGGGTCCTAGTACATCTTATCATGTGTTAGGACCCCTAGGAAGTCCCCATGACCCCTTTCAACACAATAGAACTCTCAAGTGTGTCCTAAGGTGTCATACGACCCCTTAGGACACACTTTAGTGTTGAAATGTGTCAAAAGGCATCATCGGTACTTCCTAAGGGTCCTAACATGTTATAATGTGTACTAGGACCCCTAGGAAGTGCCCATGCCCCCTTTCGACACATTAGAACACTCAAGTGTGTCCTAAGGGGTCATACGACCCCTTGGGACACACTTGAGTGTTGAAATGTGTCAAAAGGGGTCATGGGGACTTGCTAGGGGTCCTAGTATGCCATATCACGTGTTAGGACCCCTAGGATGTCCCCATAATGCCATTTGACACATTAGAACTCTCAAGTGTGTCATAAGGGGTCATACGACCCTTTGGGACACACTTGAGTGTTGAAATGTGTCAAAAGGAGTCATCGGGACTTCCTAGGGGTCCTAATGCTTAATATAGTGTACTAGGACCCATAGGAAGTCCCGTTGACCCCTTTTGATGCATCAGAACACTCAAGTGTGTCCTAAGGGTTCATACGGCCCCTTGGGACAGACTTAATTGTTGAAATGTTTCAAAAGGGGTTACATAGGGACCTAAGGGGTCCTCGTACACTTTCTCAAGCGTTAGGATCCTTAGGACCCCTCTATGACCCCTTTGGAAGCCTTTTGGATGCCTTATAGTGGTGTAATTAACCTATGTATTAATATGTCCTATATAATATATATATTATATATATACTATACTTAATTGTATTATAATATATGATGTATAATGTAACATTTAATATTAATATATATTATATAATATTTAATGTAAAATGTATATTATATAATATTTAATATATAATAGATATTATGTAATATTTAATATATATAATATATAATGTAATATATAATTTTTGATATATAATATATTGAAGTATGGAGAAATTGGAGGGAGAAAGGGGTTGGAAATAAATTAAGAGGGAGAAAGGGGAGGGAAAATTTAAAATTCAAAATTCTGTCAGGATTTTTGGGTACCCACAAAAATCGGGTACCCAATTAGGCTCGGTATTGCTTTGTACACCAAACCTACCTGGTCAACTCTTCAAATGTCACAAAAATTTGTTTTCCACTGTTTCTCTAAGTTCCAGACTTCGACCATGTAGCTGACAATTTTTTTTTCACCCTAACTTGATGAAATGAAAAGGGTATTTTAAGTAGATTATCAGCTTTCTATGGATATAATTGTTGTCAAATTTTGAATTCGGTAAGTATTAGTTATTTTCTAATTGAGTTACATCTAAAGTGTTGATTTATATACTGATTGAAAAACAACTATATCTTTCAGACAGTATAATATTTTTGAAATCCGAAAAATGTGTTAAATTCTATGCTTCGCCTACTATAACAAAAAAAAAAATTTGAATTTTGTAAAGTTTTGAATGAGTTAAGGTGGTCAGACACATGAGTTTTTTTATTTAGAAAATGTTGTAGCAGAAAATTCATAATTAGTTTTCTTTTGGAATAAAATTACCAAAAAATATGCATCACATCTGGGCATGAGTCTACTACTTATATATAAAATCTTATAAAAAAATATTATGATTTGATCATGATTAAGGTGGTCAGACATACACCTACTTCTTTTTTTTTTCTTGAAATTTTTGTACTACTGCATTGAAATCTATACTTTTCACCAATTATGTTAATTTTTTTTATAGAAAAGGCCTAGTAGTTTAGAAACTACATTCAATTTCCTACAGATTCTATTCTTACAACTTTTTGGTATTAAGTTGATAGCTAGTTCAAATTTTCACGTCAAGTTGACTAACCCTGATTTGCTGATTTTTCATTGCCACTTAAGGGCATAGTTTGGCCCCTCATGATCTTGCACATACCTTAAACTGCTCTTCTACTCTCATCAACCTTGGTCTTATGCTTCATGGTGTTCTCTGTCAAAGTTTTCCTAACTGTATCATGTATCTCCTACATTGCATAGGCAAAGTCATCAGCATATCCACTTCCCTTAACTCCATCCTTTAAATATCTTAACTCATAGACTCCTCTAGGATGTAATCCATATACTATCTCAAAGGGACTCTTCCTTGTGGATCTATTTATAGTATCATTATATGCATACTCTTCTTGGACAATCAACTGATCCCATTGTTGACCATACTCCTTGGTCAAGCACCTTAATAGATTTCCAAGGCTTCTATTGACAACCTCAGTCTGACCATCAGTTTGGGGATGGTAGGTAGATCCAAATGATAAATTAGTGCCTAACCTTTGGCAAAGAGTCTTATAAAAATGACTCATAAACTTGGTGTCTCTATCTGACAATACTCATAGGTAACCCATGGATTCTTACTATCTCTTTCAAGAAGAGAGAGGCTATTTGACTAGCATCATTAGTTGTCTTGCATGGCACAAAGTGAGCCATCTTGCTAAATCTTCCTACAACTACATAAACACTATGCATGCCTTGTCTTGTATTGGGTAACCCAACTACAAAATCCATACTCAAGCATTCCCATGGCCTAATAGGAATAGGTAGTGGTTGGTATAGGCCTACATTGGAAGAAGTACCTTTGGCCTTTTGACACACTATACAACTTTCCACATACCTCCTAACATCAAGATTCATTCTTGGCCAATAATAGAACCTTTGAACAGGTTCTTGGGTCGTAGTGATTCCAAAGTGACCACTCAATGCACCATTATGCTTTTCCTGAATCAAATTCTCTCTAATAGAGCCTCTAGGGACACATAACTGATTTCCCTTAAACAAAATATCACTTTGCAAAGTATATTCAACATATTTGCTATGGAAATGATTCTTGTATACAGCACATACCTTATAAATGTCTGCAAAGTCTTCATCATCAACATATAGATCTTTGAAGTGATCTATCCCCATGCTCTTCAATTGAATCTCTTGGACAGTGAGTTCTCTTCTACTCAAGGCATCTTCCAACTTGTTGAGTAATCCTTTCTTGTGCTTGATATTAAAAGTGTAAGCTTGCAGGTATTCAACCCACTTCATGTGCTTGTGACTCAACTTCTCTTGAGAGTTCAAGAAACTTAGTGCTTGATTGTCTGAATAAACTATGAACTCCTTGGGAAGAAAGTAGTGCCTCCACTTCCTTAAAGCCTGAACCAATGTATAAATCTCAAGGTCATAAGAAGAGTACTTCTTATTGGCTTCACTTAGCTTCTCTAAATGAAAATCCACCAGTCTACCCTATTGGCTTAGAATAGATCTAGTAGCCACTTTGCTAGCATCACACTCTATGGTGAATAGCTTCTCAAAGCTTGGAAAGACTAAAATAGGTTGGGTAGCAATCTTTTCCTTCAACAACTCAAAGCTCTTGTTAGCTTTTTCATTACATACAAACTTAGTCTTCATGCCTCCTTTAATGGTGTCCAACATAGGAGCACAAATAGCACTAAATTTCCTTATAAAATTCCTATAGTATTGAGAAAGGCCATGAAAAATCCTTACCTCTGTTGCTGTCCTTGGAGTAGGGCACTTTATGATGGCTTCCATCTTACTAACATCCATTTTTAGATTACCATGAGATAAAACAAATCCAAGGTACACTAGCTCTGTCTTGATGAACTCACACTTCTCCAAGTTGATCATCAACTTCTCATCATGCAGCTTCTTGAAAATAGTCTCAAGATGTTCTAGGTGCTCACCTCTTGTTTTTCTATAAATCAGTATATCATTTTCTATAAATTGGTTTTGAAGGTTGTTTTCCACTCATCTCCTTCATGTATTCTTATTTGGTGATAGCCACTCTTCAAGTCTATCTTCCTATAGTATTGGGCTTCACCTAAACAATCCATTAGGTATTCAATCCTAGGGATAGGGAACCTATACCTTATGGTTATCCTATTGATTGCCCTTGAATCAATACAAAGCCTCCAAGTTCCTCCTTTCTTAAGTGCAAGAACAATGGGTACGACACATGGGCTAATGCTCTTTTTAATAAGGTCTTGGTTTAGGAGTTCTTGTATTTGTCTAGCAATTTCCTCATTTTCTCGAGGGGTCATCTTGTAGGTTGCCTTATTGGTTAGGGTAGCTCCTAGGATAAAGTCTATCCTATGACTTATGGCTCTTTTAGGAGGTAAGGTTGATGGTTGTCCATCATTTACTATACCTTGATAAGTCTGTAGCATGCTTTGGAAATCCTTTGGTATCTCTAATTTCTTAGTTGCCTTACTTTCATCTATCTCCTTTGGTCTCAACACCAATGCAAAGCCAACACCTTCACCTTCTTCCATAGCTTCAATGAACTCTTTTTCACCAACCATGAGCACATTAGGACCTGTTGTCTTCACCTCTGCATCCTCTAATAGTGATTGAATTTTAAAAGTCACATTGTCCTTCTTAAAAGTATAGGAGTTCTTTCCTCCATCATGCATAGCTTGGTGGTCAAATTGCCATGGTCTACCTAGGAGCAAGTGACATGCATCCATAGGCAACACATCACACAAAAATTTATCTGTGTACCTTCCAATTGAGAACTCCACCCATGCTTGTTCATTTACTAACACATGTTGGCCTTTATTGAGCCATGTGACCTTGTAAGGATTGGTGTGGGGTATCCTTGTCAACTTCAACTTGCTAACTGCTTCCTCTGACATAATATTGTTAGTAGACCCTAAGTTAATGATGACTCTACATACTTTCCCTATCATCTTGCACTTTATCCTAAACAGGGACCTCCTTTGGCTTGGTTCTTCTTTAACTGACTCCTTGATCAAATTTCTCCTCATCATGAGGTTCTCACCTTCCTCTGAATTTAATGGTACTTCAGGATGTTACTCTGCTACATTTGTGTCTTTATGAACTAGATTAGTTCTCTTGTCACCTCCTTGAGAAGAACTACCCTTCTTTGGACACCTATAGGTAGGGTGTCCCATTTTATTGCAATGATAGCATTTCATATTGGAGAATTAGTTGCCTCTTCCTCCTTGTCCACCACTTCTTCCTCTAAAGCTAGAGTTCCTTCCTCTACCACCTCTACTAGAACTTCCCTCTTTTTTCTCACTAAATTTGATTTCTCCTTGGGCCTTTGACTCTAAACTCCTTCAGCCATAGCCACCTCTTTGTCCTCTACTATCTCTTCCTCTACCTTTTCCTTTGGAGGTTTTCTCTTGTTTCCTTTTTCCTTTCTCCTCAATCTTCAAGGCCATTTGATAGCATTGGCAGATGGTTTTTTAGTTCACAAGACTCATGTCTTCTTGAATAGACCATTTAAGTCCATTCAAATACCTTGCTAGCTTGATGCTTTCATCCTCAACCACCTTTGATCTTAAGCACAACTTTTGGAAATCTTCGGTATATGCTTGGACATCCAAATATTTTTGCCTAAGATTGTGTCTCCTTCTATGTAGCTGAACTTCATAGTCATCAGGAAGGTAGGTCTACTTCACTTTAGTTACCATGCCCTTCCATGTAACTATAGGACCCTTTCCATCTTTTTCTCTTTCAGTTTGCACAAACTTCCACCATTTTAGTGTTGAACCTCTTAGCCTAGACTTAGCCACCATAACCTTTTGGGCATCTGAGATACCATCACATTCAAATTAATTCTCTATGTTGTCTATCCAATCCATGACTGAATCTGGATCCATTTGTCCATTGAATAGTGGCACACCCTCCAAAGCTTTGCCACTTAAGGCCTTTAATGCCTTCAAGAAGGGTTCTTTAGGAAGAACAGGGTCAGGTGTTGGAGCTTCCTCTTCCAATTCTAATTCCTTTTCCCTTGCTTCTTTTTCTTCCTTTTGATCAATTTTATCTTTGACCTTATCAGCTTTTATCTTGGACTTCACCCAAGAGATGCTCCATTTGGGACAATCTTTCTCTTAGCAACCGATTATCCTCTTCTTGTTCTTCTACCTTCTTGGCTAACTCAACATTAGTCACCATGGTTTTATCTTCCACTAATCCCACTGGTGTATTCTCTCCTATTGATTCAGTAGGTTGCAACATCAACCACAAGCCTAATCAAATCAAGCATTGATACCAATATGATATGAGTGTTCCAAGGTTTGCTTGCACAACTTCTAAGAGACCTAGCTTTTCTCTACCATTGATCCTAATATTCTCTATGACCTACCAAAGGCTTAGATGATTAAATAAGGCCTTATCTAACTCCTCTCCAAGAGCCTAACACCATGTGCTTCACCTTGAAGGAATAACACTATGTAGATACTTCACTTCTTCTCCTACACTTAAAAGGATATAAGTGCCATCTCCAAAAAAAACATCTAATTTCATTGTAGGGGTATCTAACATGCTAAAAAAATTCCTAATGCTTCCATTTGAATCCATTTAGTAGGGTCTTCAAGCCCTTTTTCACCGGGTTCAAGATTTCACCTTGAGGAGGCCTAATTAGGCCTATTTCCTTGTAGCCTTTTGCAGAGACCTTTTGTAACTTCTTTCCAAAACTTACCAAATGACCTACAAAAAAAATTAGGGATTTTCATATCCTTTTGGATTTTACTAAAGATTCTGCAAGTTTTGGTCTCCCAAGTCCTCCGTATACAAGATTCCTATATTCTAGGCCAAATAGGGCTAAAAGACCTATTTCCTAGGGCTAGATTGTATTCTTGATTGAATCCCACCCAAATGGATGGTTGAGTTCACAAATCTCCTATAACTTCAAGATATATCTACACCCCACCTGGAACTATACTTGTTTCGTACTGTGCCTCAATACCCTGTAAGAAATACTCAAACATTGACCTTCAAACCTCTCACCGGGCACTGTCTGCTCGCCTAGGGCTTGGTACTGAAAATAGTATTCCAACTCTTCATGACTCCTAATCCTATTTATATACATACTAATGGCTCCCCTAATATATTAACCTACCCTCAAGAAATTTCCATGGTTAGATTTCATGAGGGAGCCATGACATGACAAACTGGTCAAGACAGGACCAGGAAAACCTTCTAAACTAAAACAATTTATTCAACACAATAAAAATACTCAAATAAACTTGCTTGCTAAAAAAAATATTCTTATAAAATTCCTATTAACACAATTCTATTACTAAATTAGAACATGCAATCCATCTATTATCACTGTCACACTGAAATGCTAGGGTTCTTCACATAACAGAGTTGCAGAGCTCTTTTTACTAATCACAAACTTGTTACAATGTTCTCTAACCTCAAGATTTGAGCCCTAAATTATATTAGATTCCATTCACCATGTTTTTAGGGTATTTTGGTCGATCTCCCACTCCTATCTTTTAGGGAATCCTATGTAACCGAGTTGCATGCAACATTTTCCATTATTGCAAATGTTGTCATGACAACTTCTAACAACATTTGGCATCTTTTTCATTATGCCACCATCCTAATTCTTAGGACCTCTAACCTCTATATTCCAAGGAACCAACTTCATTTATGGCCCCAAGACATCTCCATTACATCATTCATGTGTTTAGGACACATTAATAGCTCAAATCCAACACTAAGCTTCTAAGCCTAAGAGAAATTAAAAATAACTAACAAAGACTAATTGGTGACCTTAGTCCTAATGACTAACTCACCTAGTCCACATTTCAATGACCTTATAAGGTCTAAATCAAACTCACACTACTATGACTTGGCCAATGTCAGATACAAGCCAAAAGATCATAACTATGGAGGTTTGCCTAGGGTGCTCCTACACCAATACTTCTTTCTTCAACTCTCCATTTAGGAATGTTGACTTAACATCCATTTGGTATACCTTAAAGTTCTTGAATGTAGTATAGGCTAGAAACAAATTTATGGATTCCAATCTTCTTACAGGGGAAAATGTATCTAAATAATCAATTCCTTCTCTTTGCGCATATCCTTTACATACTAGTCTTGCTTTTTTTCTTACCACTGTTCCATCTTTATTCATCTTATTTCTGAATATCCATTTAGTTCCTATTACATTCTTATCACTAGGCCTCGGGACCAATTCCCATGTGTCATTCTTAATTATCTAATCTAACTCTTCTTTCATTGCTTTATGCCAATCTGAATCATTACATGCATCTTCAACACTTAAGGGTTCAATCTGTGATAGCAAACATACCTCTTCATTTGTTGTGGAACTCTTTTCTTTTGATATTGTCATGACTTTTCTGCTCTGATATCCAATGATGTCTTCCTTTGAATGATATCTAGATGTAAATTTAGGAACATTAGGTGTGACTCTTTCATCTTCCTTTTGCGTTTCTTCTTCAATTGTTTCAGGGTCATTGAATAGGATATCTACGCTGTCAAACATTTCTTCAACAATTGCTTCACTACTAGTAGGTCTAGGTTCTTCTTCAATCATAGGTGCATAATCATGGTATCTCTCTTGAATCATAAACTTCTCATCAATCTTAACATGAGCACTTTCAATGATCTTCTTTAATCTCAGATTAAAATATCTATAAGCTTTTCTTTTAGTAGAGTAACCAAGAAAAATACCTTCATCACTTCTTGCATCAAACTTTCCAATTGCTTGGTCTCTCTTGATGTAGCACTTGCTTCCAAAGATTCTAAAATATTTTACTATAGGTACATTCCCATACCATAGATCATAAGGTTTTTTGTCTGCATTTGGCCTTAGTTGAATTCTATTGATAGTATAGACTGCAATATTGACTGCATCTCTCCAATAGGTGTGTGCAATCTTTCCTTCAATCATGATGGTGCGCACTGTGTCAAGAATGATCTCGTTCCTTCTCTCTGCAATTCCATTCTGCTGAGGGGTTCTAGGGGCACTTAACTATCTCTTTATCCCATGTTCTTCACAATATTCATAAAATCTACTAGAGGTGAATTCTCCTCCTCTATCTGATCTTAGACATTTAATCTTTAATCCAGACTCATTTTCAACCTTAGCTTTGAATATTTTGAACTTGTCAAATACTTCTGATTTATCCTTTAAGAATGCAACCCACATAATTATAGAATAATTATCAATAAACAAAATGAAATACCTTTCACCATAGTATGATCTTGTTTGAGTTGGTCCACATAGGTCAATGTGTATCAGATCCAACTTGTTCTTTGTCAAATTATGATTTCTTCTGAATGAATTCCTTACATGCTTTCCCATCACACATTACCTGCATATTGTGTCTACTGGTTTTGCAATGCTAGGAAGATCTCTTACTACATTTACATTACTTATCTTTACTATGTTATCAAAATTGATATGACATAGTCTTTTGTGCCATAACCAACTGTCATCTACTTTAGCAACAAAACAACTTGCTTCTGGATTAAGCTGAAAAAAATTACCTTTAGTCTTTGATCCTAATGCAATCATTTCTCCTTCCTTGTTTTTAATGATGCACTTGTTGTATTTGAACTCCAACTGGTAACCTTTGTCAAGAAACTATCCAACACTTAATACGTTATGCTGCAACCCATCAACATAAAGAACATCATCAGTGTTGTTCTTTCCATCCAAGGTGATGGCTCCTCTACCTATGATAGGTTTAGGAGTGTTGTCACCAAATCTAACCATGCCACCTTTGTACCTATCTAGATGTACAAATCTATCTTTGTCTCTTGTCATGTGATGTGAGAAACCACTATCAATGATCTAGTCTGTCCTGATGTCAGCTTGTAAAATCAGTGCTAACTCTTGTGCATTCTTTTCTACTTCAAGAGCAATGAATCCAATTTCCTCCTCTATTGATTATTCATTTGATACTCCATCTCTAGCATAGTAACATTCCTTTGTATACTTAGGCTTGTAGTTATTTTTGAACTTCTTAAGTCGTGTAGGACACTTAGATGCAAAGTAACCAATCTTATTGCATGAAAAACATTTGAATGGTTATTGACCTTCATATTTTCATTTTCCTTTATTTTCTCTTTTAGAAATCATAGCAATAAAATCATCTAGTATTTTTTCTTCATCATCATCATCATCATCAAAATTACTAGAGGTGTTTAAGGATTTCTTACCATGGACTGAAGCTTTGAAGGCTATCTCACTTTTAGGCTCTGTCTTCAAACTTGATATCTCAAAGGGAGAAATCTTTCTGATTAAGGTCTCTATCCTAATTTTTTTTGAGAATGGTATGGTCTCTTCCAAGATGTTTATCTTGTTCTCATATTCTAGTGTCAAAGAAGTCATCAACTTATCCATGATGTCTTCTTTTGAAATCACTCCACCATTGTTTCTGATTCCTGAAACTGCTTCATTAATCCTTTGATTGTAGGCTATAATGCTCTCTTCAGTTAGCATATCTAATGTATTGTATTTTTTATTCCATTTTTTTTTGCGCGCATTATTGGCTTGGATGTCTCCTTCAAACATGTCTTCTAGATACTTCCAAATCTTGTAGGCTATGTATAGCTTCTTGATTTCTGAAAATTCACTGTCAGACAATGCGTTGATGAGGGCTTATTTGGCAAGGGCATTTGAAGTAAACAACTCCTTTTTCTTAAGAGTTTCATCTTCCTTAGCAAGAGCTGATAAATAAGGAATCTCAGTTTCTTTAGTAGCTACCTCAAAAATCTCAAAGGCAATGCACTGCAAATGTGTCATCATCTTGTTCTTCCAGTCAAGATAATTATCTCCATCAAAATTAGGACTTTCTTTTCTAAAGAATGCCATCTGATCAACCTCAAGCTACTAAAAATTTTCTCCGAGGCACTTGGCTCTTATACCAATTGTTAGGAATAGTCCCAAGTGATAACCGAGAGCGGGGGGGAGTGAATCAATTATCTACAAGTTTCAATTCTTTATCCAATTAAGTATATAATAACATTAAGCATAAACACAATGAAAGAACACTTAACACAACACCACAATTTTGGTTACAAGGAAACCCAAATAGATAAAAACCCCGGTGGGAATTAACACCCACTAAGAATTGCACTAGTGTATTATGATCCCTGTTAGAAGATATTGCAACCCTATTAGGAGTTGATTTCCAATGCAATAAGTACAGTGACCTGGTCAAGGGTCAGACCCTGTTAGGGGTGAGGACACATTGTCCGGTAGCACACTACTCAAAGGGGTGAAGGCCACAACCTTCTATTTAACAGATACACACTATATATGGATCTTGGTGAACTGTGCATAGACCTGCTATCTTGACTAGTTCCAATGAATAGCATATACTTTCTATTATGTCACATAGACCTTTTGCTGATGGCTGAACACTTCACACTCTCTGCTTTGCTCTTATCTTTCAACATTGAACCATGCTTTAGCAATCAAAAATGACTGTCTATAAGTATCTTTCCTCTAAATGATATAATCAAGTTGGCCTATTAGAAACACCTTGAAATCATGTTAAAGAAACAACAAAACTTTCCAATAATATCTTTGTCGGCTCTGCTAAGCACGCAACACAAATTGGGACCTGTCCAACTCAATATGAGTGAACACGTTACTTCACATTGTCGGCTCCACCAATTTAACTAATACTTTCTCCTTGTGCTGAATTGCAACATGCGCTCTTAACCAAACATTCTTAACTCTCCAACAAACACTAATCCAAGTGTGCATACCAAGATGATAGGCGCAACTACTTTACAAATATAATCTTTGTCAGCTCCTCTGGATAAACTTAGGAAATTGTGATTGTCAACTATGAACGTCATAATTTAGCTTCTACTACATATCAAACTCTGTGTCCATGAACATAGCCTCATAAATATGTCTACAACATACATATAAATGTGCAAGGCTTCATGATAACCGTGCTGTGAATCTCATACCGATCTCTATCTGTAACTCTACCAAGAACACTGTTGACATAAACTGTTACACAACTGTCTGTACTCATAATTAACCGTTCATGATAAAATGCTAATAACATATCCATGTAACATATGCTCAAATCTCTTTCCCTCAGGCTTCCAAGCATGTTACTTACCATATGTTGTCATCAATGACAAACATACAGTTAGCAATCTGGCTTGCTAGCAAATCTCCAACATATGTTTCCTATCTTTAGTTCCAAACCATAGAAAGCATTTTTTAATGCTTTCCATCTTCTCAGCAAACTTAGAGGGAATTTTGAAAAGGCTAAGAGCATAAATAACCAAGCTTTGTAAGAAGGACTTAAGAAGAGTAATTTTTCTTGCCTAAGAGAGGAAGATTCCTTTCCATCCAACAAGTTTTTTTATTGAATTTCTCTATTGAGTCTAGCCAGAAGGAGTCTGGCGATTTCTCCTCTAGAGGAAGGCCCAAATACATGGAAGAGAAGGAAGTGATGTTGCACTCCAGAATAGAAGCAATTTTCCATTGTCTTTCCTCTAGAGTATTAATGAAAAAGACATATCTCTTCTTCTAATTAATTAACTGACCAAAGGATCTCGAATAGGAGATAAGGAAACCTTTCAAGTTTCTAGCCTCTTGAACATAAGCTTCACCCATAGGTATAGTATCATCAACAAAATACAAATGTGAGAAAACTAGATTAGCTGAGGAAGGATGCAACCCTTTCAGAGTCCTATCAAAAATTAACTGATGGATGTGTATTCCCAAACTTTCAGCCATGATAGTGAAAAGTAAGGGGGAGATAGGATCACCCTGCCTCAAACCCCTAGAGTTGTTGAAGAAAGGAGAAGAGGATTTGTTGATAAGAACAAAAATAGAGGCAATGGAAATAAGTTGGTTAATCATCTAAATAATTTTTTCTTGAAAACCAAATCTCTCTAGCACCTTCATTAGAAAATTCTAGTCCACTCAGGCATAAGCTTAATTTAGTCATATCCATCTTCAAGAGAAAGCCTCGTTTCTTATATTTGGATAGAGAATGAATATTCTCATGGATAGTAATGATGGGGTCCAGAATTTTTCTTCCAGGGAAAAAACCATTATGCTGAGGAGAAATGATATCTAGAAGGATTTTGAGAATTCTAAGAGTCGGTACTTTAGAAATGATCTTATAGAAGGAATTGCAAAGGCTGGTAGGTCTAGAAAGATCAAAAGAATCAGCACTTGTCTTCTCCAGGATAAGAGCTAAGAAAGTAGCACTGATCTCCTTTATCATTGTTTTGCACCTATAGAACTCTTTAACTACATTAAGAACATCTTTTTCAGCAATATATGCCAAAAAAGCTAGAAGAAGAACATCTGGAAATCATTTGGGCCAGAAGCCTTATCATCTTCCAAAGAAAAAACCACATCCTTGACTTCCTTGGTTGAAGGAATAGCTCCCAACATTTTATTCTTCTCCTCAATGAAAATCCTAGGGATACCAATGAACATCTTTTATTTCATAGCTTCCATGAGATTTTGGTCAACAACTTAAAGGTTGGAAAAGTGTCTAACAACTTCCTGTTGTAGATCTTCCTCCTTGACTAGTTTAGAAGAACCTTTGAGGATGTGATTAATCCTATTAGCAACCCTTTGTTTCAAGGTGGTAATATGGAAACATTTAGTGTTTCTATCTCCATCATTAAGCCAAGAAACCCAAGATCTTTGTCTCTAATAGATTTATTCCTTAGAGATAACATTATGGTAAATAGAAAGAGCCTCATTCTCATTTTTTTAACTTCATCGGAGTAACCAAACATGTGAATAGAATCCTGAACCATTTGAAGATTAGATTTGGCTACCTCTTTTTGTTTAAAAATTTCTCCAAACACTTCCTCCTTCACTTCTTTATTTCAGATTTGATAATCCTTAATTTCTTGGCCACTCTAAACATGGATGACCCATCAATGTTCGTAATCCACCACTCTAAGGTCCTTTTTTCCAAATCTGGGTGGAGAGTCCATATTTTTTCAAAGCAAAAGGAAAACTTTCTTTTACAAGAAAGAGGGTCGACAAAAAAAGAGATAGGGAAATGGTCAGAGCCCATTTTAGAGACATAATTTAAAGAGAAAGAATACTTGTTGTAGCATTGCGGGGAGATTAGAGCTTTGTCTAGCCTCACTTGGATGCAATGTTTTCCAATTCTCCTATTGGACCAGGTGTAGTTAATTCCCTAAAGATCCATGTCAGTCAAGGCTTGGTAGTGGATAACATTCATAAGGTCAAATGTTCTCTCCATCTGAGAAGTAGATCCCCTAAAGTTTTCTAAATCCTTTAGAGGTGTGGTGAGGTCCCCCATAATCATCCAACTTTCATCATGAAAATGGATTCTCTGGTCAGCTAACTTGCACCAAAAGTTAGCTCTACTGCTCTTAGTATTGGGAGAATAAATATTAGTTAGAACCTAGTCAAAATTATCTCTAATATGATGCATGTGAATGGACACCATATTATCATCCTCACAAAGAACATCACCTCTAATGATACTTCTATTCCAAAAAATAGTTGTGCCACCTGAAGCTCTATCAGAACTGCTACCACTAATTCCATTATTTTTGAAAAAGCTAATTTTTTCCACTCTCTCTTTACTCATCTTAGTTTCTTGAACCAAAAGGATTTTTGAATTATGGTTCCTTACAAGATTTCTCAGAACGTCTTATTTATGGAGCACATTCAATCCCCTTATATTCCATGAAATCATCTTCATTTCTTACTAGGAGTAAAAACTTCCGGGATGGTCTTTTGTTTTTGATCTGCCACATCTTGCCAAATATCATCATCTCTACTTTTTTTGCTTTGAAGGTCTTCCTTTAGATTCATTTTTGCCCACATCTTTTTTACTTCTAGCATTGATACCATCCAAACCATTCTGGAATGAAGGACCATCCCTCTTACCTTTGTTGTTCATGTCTTTTTGTCACTGGCTATTTTAAATTCTATCTCTACATCTTCTAGAGTTTTTAGGAAAAGAGATTCTCCTCTTCCATACAACTCAACCGGAGTTTCAGGAACTATGGAAATATCAATGGTGATGTTCTTGGATTCAGTGGAGTTCCCTTGATTAATGCTCTCAAAACCTTCATTACCTTGGGCATCATTACAAAATAAATGGTTTGCGAGATTGTCATTCCAAGAATCCGAATAGTCCTCTTTGATATATTCTAGATTGCTTTCATTCTGTTTAATTCCACTATCCTCTTTCTTCTAATCAAAGGGGGGCAATGGACCATTAGATGCATCATTTGATAGATCAATCTCATTCGTCTCATAAACCAAATTTTGAAGAAGGGCCGGAGGGCTATCATTCAAAGGCAGAGCAAGATTATTCCCTTCAAGTTCATTCCTCTCATTAGATGAGCCTAAATAATCCCTAGTTTCCTTGTCTTTTCTTTTTTCAATAGTTTCCTTCGGATCCACAAGGTTCTTCACTCTCCACTTCTTCTACTGGGTTCTATCTCTTTTCCTTTCTTCATAGGATAGTTTCTTGCCCAGTGACCAACTTTCTTGCATTTAAAACAGGCAAAGTGATAGGATTCATATTCTATCAGTTGCTGCCATCTCCCCAACCTAGACCTAATATCAATAAAAAGGGGAAGATCAAAGGATTCACTAATATTTATGCACAATCTGACAAAAACCAACATAGTTTTAGAAGTCATTGCCGAATCTATAGTCATTAGTTCTCCTATAATGCTTACTATGCCCTTGAACACTCCTTCATTCTAGAATTCTAGTGGAAGCCCTGGGAGTTTCACCCACACTGGGGCAGATTCCACAAAAGAATAATTTAGGTCAAGATTAGTACTCCATTTTCATAAAGCCAAAGATAATTTGTCGAGCATCCAGGGACCCCTACACAAAGCTTTCATCATATCCTCTTTATTAGTAAATGAGAATGATAAACCCCCTTTAGCCATCACAACAATATCAACCTGACCTTTCAGGAACCATCTTCTACTGACAAACTTTCTTACCACATCAATGTTAGGAGGAGGCCTAACAAATTTACCAACAAGAACCATCTCCATAGCAGCTATGGAACTATCCATGACGAAGTCAGGGACAAAATACTAAACTCGCCTTTTGAAGGGCCCGATATGTTATTCACCTTTGGTAAGGATGATTTCCCAGAAGGAATCTTCCCGAACAAAGAAATCAATGGTCGATCCTTATTGTTAGGCCCACATGATGAACCAACACTACAAATTTTGCTTTCTAAGGCTGGCCCACCTCCTCCCAGATCAGACAATGCAGGGTCAACCCTATCATCCTGCTCTTTTCCGCCTTTCGAAGATTCTTTGAGGGGGCCCGAGAACTCACCTCTATTTGATGCACCATTTGCCAAAGAGGTCCCCTCTGCTCCAGCAGCCTGACCCTTCGAAACAAGAGGGACGCCATTGCCTCCCTGGTTCACCTTCCTTCCTTCGCAGTTCAAATTCGGTGTCCCGCCTTCGCTATTTAAACTTTATGTTCTGTTATGTACTTCTGCTTTTAGTTATTAATAAAATGAAAACTTGTTACCCAGAAAAAATAAAAAAGGTGCTATGATCTTGTAAAATGGACAACAAGAGAAGGAAAAAAAAAAAATGACTTACCTACCTGTTTGGCTACTACTCGCAAGGCTTTCCATTCTGATAGCTATTCAGTGCACGTCATGATGTAGCGGTATTCTCGCGTGAACTACATCTCTATTCAGCAATGCTGGCTTGACTACTTTCTAAACCCAAGTGTGGTTTACTCTGATAAATCCTATTATACAATGCCTAGCTATGATTCACAAATAATAAGTCCCTAATTTACGAAGCCGCAATTGACCATGCCCTAATTGTTAAAACCATGGATCAGAGGAGATCCTCACAAAGGAGCACTAACCACGGTGATCTCCTGCTGCCTTGACTAGCCATCCTTGACACTTTCTGTAGCTTCCTCAACATGGAAAGAAACATAAAGAACTGGCAGGTAGCCACTGCTAACACTCTTCTACTTCTGCAACTGTTCTCTCGGAAATTTTAGGAACTTCTTGCACTTCCATGGCTCTGATACCAACTTTTTTTCACTTGAAACAATCAATACTAACTCTCACAGCTAATATCTATTACACTCGACACTTATACTATTTATTTGCACACAAGGCTTGTATGCCTCCTCTAGCGCAACCTCTATACTTCACAAGATAACATACCATAGAAAAACAAATACTTTATTTTGAAACATTAAACCACTTTAGTTTGAATGAACCATGGTTCCATTGTCCAATGAAAAATTCAAATAGCTGCAGCTTCTATTACATCCTCGGCGTTTCCATTGCCAGCTCCATATATCAACAATCTCTACATGATTTTAGAATCGCCCTCCTTAGTTCACATGATGGCCTCTCCCCTTAAACCTTTCTATCTGAGATGTTCTGAGTCTCCTTTTCAGTTAGATTCGTCTTGCCTAACAATCTCACACTTCGCTTTTTATCGCTACTCATGTAATGCCGAACAGCCTTCCAATACAGTTTTAGCTTGTAATCACGGATTACAAATTGAGCTTGCTGGTAACACTTTGGCAATGCACTCACAAGAATAATGACTTTCCCATACACTTTATTACAATATTATCAAACAATCCTCACAATCTCACATAAAAGATCCCCCTTCAGCAATTTGAAATCAGCAAAAAAATCATTAACAACTTCTGAATAACAAGAACATTTAATAGTTCAACACTTATTTCAATATCACAACAAAACAGAGAGAGTTCAATATAAAAACAGTATGCACTACTGTCCCACACAGCACTGGGTCCTTTTATCCTTCAATACGTACCTTGCACAAACTCAAATCTGATCTGTAACAGTCAGCAAATTTTTCTCCTTCTCCCAAGAGTGTCTTCAACACTGTTGTCTTGTCTGCTCCAAGTAATTTATCCTCTCCAACGTGGGCTTCTCTCTATTAACAATCTCCCTGATCCTTCAACTTCAATCCACAAATCAGCTCTCACCATTTCTTACTCATGGCTCTGAAACCATGTAGACACACACTTCACACACTTCATTGACACACAAATATTATATGCCTCATTTAGCACATAGATACAATATTAAAACATGGATTGTCAATCTTCAACAAACACTTCAAAAACAAACACATAGTAGAACAATCTTCAACAAACACTTCAAAAACAAACACATAGTAGAACACTTTTAACAAGAGAAAGTTTACGCTGCAGATGGTAGTTGTGACTACAACAATACAACAATATTCTTACAAATTAATTAATTAATGTTAGAACAAGTAAATTAATTATTGATCAACTACCATTGTGGGCACAGACCAGGCGAAGGATCCACACATCCATGAGCTTCACGTGTGAGAAGATCATCACCATCCACCATTAATGATGCAACAAACCTTGGGCTACAGTCTTCATAACATTTAATATGTATTGCTTATTTATTGAATCAATCTGAATGCAATATTAGAGCTCTACAAAAATTTAAAAACATGGTATCAGAGCGGATGGTGGATCCTTAAGAGCCCAATGTTTTATGAACTGTCTAGAGAGCCAAAATAGGCTGTGAGAGGGCTCTGCAAGAATAAAGAGAAGATTGCAGTTCTATGGAGAAGAATCGCCACTGGCAAAAGGCGATTTAAATGGCTGCTGTAGCAGATCATTTTAGAGCTAATCTTTATGGGTTTCTCCTCTGTGCCTGGTTTTCAACTCTAATTACATTACTTTAAAGGGCCTGGTTCTGAGAGATTTCGAAACCGGAGGAAGACATGCAGATCATCGATCGTGCAAAATATCCACATTTGGTCTGTGTTTTGCTCTTTTTACACTTTATTCCCAACGCAGCGCTAACGTTTGATAATATTCCTCTGTTTACATGTAGCACTGAGAACTTTACCAGCGCTAAATTTGAGAGTAATTTGAACACAGTTCTTGATATTCTGTTGAGCAATACATCATCATCATCAAATGTTATGAACACCTCTGTGTACGGCGAAACTCCAGACAGAGTGTATGGTCTTCTCCAATGTTGGGGAGACACAACAGTGGAGGAATGCTTTAACTGTTCCAAGTTAGCAAGAACCAGTGTTCGCCAGGATCGTGGAAATGTCATAGGGGCTAGGGTTTGGTTGCCCAAGTGTTTCATACGCTACGACAACTATTCCTTCATCGGAATACTTGATACTAACACAACCACTACCTACAATGGAGGACAAATCACAGTTGGGCCTGTTGAGTTTAGTGCGGCGGTTAGAGAGCTTTTCACAAAGCTGTCAGATGAAGCCCTTCAATCCCCTCGTCTCTATTCTGCTGGATCAGTAACTATCTCCACGTCTCAGCCGATATACAGTCTGGTCCAGTGTTGGAGCGATTTAACTTCTCTTGAAGACTGCAAAACATGCTTAAGGAATGCAATTGTTGAGGTGTTAATTGTGACGGGAAACGGAACTCATCTCGGAGGAGAGGCCGCCTTGGGAAGTTGCGTTGCTCGTTACGAAACTTACAGCTTCTTCAATGCTGTCTCTCCACCTCCGAAATCAAGTAATATGCGAAGAAACATCCTATAATTGTGTCTTGATGTTTTTAAATGACCAAAATAGGGTTTTCATGACTGAACACTTGAATTGATCTTCTGTGCAGGAAAGCTCTCAAACAAAGTGGGTATAGTTTTGGGTATTCTTGGTGGCTTCTTGCTGATGTTATTGCTATGCGTGTTTGCAATCAGAAGAAGATTCAGATCTGCGGTATTAAGAAAAGGTACTTTTGAGGTGATTTTTTTTGTTAAATCATTCTTCTCAAATATCAACGAAATTCCTGGCTAGTAAGCTTTTTAGAACAGAGGGGCTGCAGTCTGCTTCGAGTGGGGGCTGGGGTCTGGTTCTATTGGGAGTCTTCCCAGTCCATGTTGTAGATCGGCTATTTTAAAATGTTTACCTAGTGCAGCGTAGATTATATAAGAGCTACTCACTCAAAAAGGAAAGATATTTAAGAATAAAATGGAAAAAATAAAAATTGTGATATTCTTGATAATAAATTGTAATATTTTTGCCATGCGTCAATTTGCAGAGAATCCTGATACAGAGGTGTACTCTGCGATCGGCAATGAACATGGAATTATGTTCAACTTGGAAAATATCTAGAAATTTCCATGAAGATAACAAGCTTGGCGAAGGGGGATTTGGCTCTGTATACAAGGTAACATAACCCTAACTGACCATATTAAATTTGTATTACATTGAACCAGGTTACTTATTCATTCTCCACTGCACAATAATCTACAGACTATTCATAAAATAACGGAAGGGTGGGAATATGTCCTCAAGTCACACAAAGCAGGCATTTTAATTTTGAACACAGATCTGTCCACAGTTCAGGATTTTCATATATTATTATATTATACTTTTGTACAATTGTTTCAAGTATAGATTCTCAAATGTTCACTGGTATATGTTATTCAATAAGTTTGGAGTAGTATTTTATTCAATTAGAATTTCGATCTGTATTATAGTTACTGCAATAAAAATTTAAGGTTTGCGTTTTATTTTGTGTCAGGGAACAATGGTAGATGGAAAACAAATTGCAGTAAAGAAGATTTCTTTACAATCTTTTCAAGGGAAAAAGGAGTTTCTAAATGAGGTCAAATCGGTGACCAAAATTCAGCATCGAAATCTTGTGAAGTTACTTGGATGTTGCACACAGAAATTAGAACTGTTGCTTGTTTACGAGTTATTGGCCAATAAAAGTCTTGACAAGATACTATTTGGTGAGTTTATCTCATCTAATATAAAAGTGTCAGTGGTACAGTGTTTTTTCATCTTCTTAAGGTTAAGTAACAGAGTCATAAAATAATAACTTGGATGGATGGCATATAGATCAAGAGCGAAGAAAAGAGCTGGACTGGCCAAAACGTTTGAACATCATATGTGGAATAGCTCGTGGGCTTCTATACCTGCATGAAGATTCTGACCTACGAATCATCCATCGGGATATCAAACCAAGTAATATTTTGCTTGATGAGAAAATGGAGCCAAAGATATCAGATTTTGGATTAGCCAGACTGATTCGTCAAGATCAGAGTCATGTTGAGACAAGGGTTGCAGGAACATAGTAAGAATCTAACCATTCCATTGCATAGATTTACCTATAAATCATATAGATTATATAATGTTTTTAAATTTTTGCAACTTCGTCCACCCATGACTACTATTTACGCTATGCTTTCAAACCCTTCTATAGAAAAGATACTAGATCTCACAATCCCTGCTTATCTAAATGTTGAACAAAATAGCATTCCATCACAAACATCTACACCAATATCAATGACTACAACAACAACTTCCTCTACTTCATCTACCTCTTATTTAGTCCCCTCATCTATCAACCATGCATCAATAACAGAATTAGAACCTAGATAATCCCACTTAAAATTTTGTTGTATAATTATTTAGAGATTAGAATAGTAGCTTGTTTAACATATAAGGTTGTAATACATTTATTTTTGTGCTGCTAAATAAAGCATCTAATCTTGTGTTTTCCCCTAGATGATATGATACTTTTCCATGCCTATTCTTTTATTGTTTTATATATTACAAAAAGAGTGCATTGAAAATAAAAGGTATAAAATCCTAATCTATTTCATTAATTGTACATTGAGATAAATATGATATAATTCATAATAGTTATATTTCATAATTTAGTTTTAATTTAATACTAATATGTATGGTTTTTATTTATAAGTTTTATCTTTGTATAAAAGAGTAAAGAAACTAATAGTGGTGTTCCCTTGAAAATAGAAAGCTCCAACCTTTATTGTGAACACCTCAAATGTCATATATTCAATGAAATATTTGGTATGAAAAATTAATAGTTTACCATTTTCATTTAATAAGGAAAAGATAAAAGT
The DNA here is from genome assembly GCA_027943335.1 of Chamaecyparis obtusa. NCBI lineage: Eukaryota > Viridiplantae > Streptophyta > Pinopsida > Cupressales > Cupressaceae > Chamaecyparis > Chamaecyparis obtusa. The sequence continues at coordinate 26,124 of BSBK01010277.1, forward strand.
AAGCAACCCATGAGGCCATCAAGAAGTTAGTTGAGTCTCTTTTTATTGTTTTCTCTGTTTTTGTTTCTACTTTGTCTTTTTTGCTTTTGTTTGCTCCTGGTTTACTGAAGGCAACATTTTGTTTGTGGGGTTCTGGGTCCCTTCAAAACTTGTTTAAATCTTAATCAAACACTAAATAATCATACCTTATTTAACTTTGGGTTCAAATTATGTTTAAATATTGAATCATTTATAAATTCTTAGGATTGTACAATTAACATAGTGATTAAAACATATCAAGAAATAGTTTTAAGAAATTTAATTTCATTGTATATGAATCAAACATCATCATTCATTTTATGTATTGAATAAAGTTAAGATTCTAGATAAGCTTGGGAATTTTTGAGTCCCATATTAAATAACATTTGGTCAATGCAAATAAGTTCAAATCTCACAATGAGTGAAATTGGGAAAATAAAAAACTTAAACCAAAAAGTAGACCAACTAAACAACACAACTAAGAGGACCAAAGGGAAACCAAAATAATTAGGAATCATTGAGTGAACTCTAGATCCTTAATTTTGTATCATTTCTTTTTGAAATAATTTTAATATTCCTCCCAATCACATCTTCTTGGGAGATGTAGAGAAGCCAACTGCCAGTGGAGGAATGGGTAGTCTATATGACATGTTTGGTCTTTTGGAGAGCATAATATCTATGTTTCTATTTACTCCTTCACAATTATTGTAGTAGAAACTAAATTATTTTGAATAAATTCTTGAAAAGAATATTTTTAGTAATCAAGGATACCTTGAATTCTCTTCATAAGCATCCCTTGGTTCTCTTCTAACATAGTTAGTTCACCTTCTAGCATTTATCTATATCCAATCAAGTCAAGATCGGTCTTGAATTCCTTAAGTTCCTTTTTAATAGATTCCCCAAATTATTAAAAGTGGTTGCAACATTCCTCATAGACTCCATATACCTTCATGGATATATTCATCCAACCACTCTTGCATACCTTCATTGATATATTCATCCAGCCACTCTTGCATACCTTCATTGATATATTCATCCATCCACTCTTAAACCTTCTTAAAAACTATTTTTTTAAGGATTTAAATCTCTTATATAATTGCATTTATCTCTCCCAACTACCATTTAAAATTTTCTATATAGGTGTCGATGGTTTTACAAAGGTCATCCATTTTGGCTTGGTGTCCAATACAAAAGAGACATTATGATTTATTAGGTTAAAATACTTCAGACCATATCCAAGTTACGGAAGGGATCTTTTGGAGGATATTGGGGATATTTTCTAATTGGCTATTAGGATGAGGATAGGTACCTTGACTAGGAAAATTATATTAGAGTTGTATGAGTTGAAGGGTTTGTGTCTGGTGTAAAAAAAGTATAGGAGACCTTAGGTGGTTCCAATAATTAAACTTTCTTAGACTCCCAATGGGAAAGTTCCACTAGAATATTCTTAGACTCATGGGTGAGTTTAGAAACTTAAAAGACTAGATTGGGGGACATACTTGGGCTAGAGAAAATGAAGCTCCACAGAGATGGAAATTTGGGATGGGGATTTCATTTTATGAAAGAATTAAATTAGGGATTGACAATTCTAGGTTGACTATTGAAGGCAATAAAAATGTCCAAATAAAACTAAAAGAGATGCAAAATTAGGCCTTGGTGGACTGGAGGGGTTTTAGCATCATTTACATTTTTTTACAAACTCTTGTGGAAAATAGAAAATCAAAAATTAAATATGAATCTTAACATGTTGCATACAGAAATAGAAAAGAATGGAACCTCTTATAATGTCATTCAAGGGTGACATATCTAATGATAAACCTTATAATATTTCCCCAAACCACAAAAAGATCATCTTAGTTAAAGGCATTATCAATAAAATTTCCCTTCTCCCCATCTTCTAGGAATATCTTGACTGCATCATTGTAATTATCCTTGGATTTCTTTTCCATCTAGATGCCTTAATTGAGAATCATGTATGCAATAGTTGAAGTGTCCTAAGATACTCAGAACAAAATTATCTATGTCATTGTCATGCCTTCCTTCCACAACATGGTGAATTTGATGGATAAGGTATAGTCATAACCTTTCGTGGTTTTAATGTAGGATGTAAATTTTCTACTAGCTAGAATCTTCCATGGCTACTAGGTTCTTTTGAGTAATTCATGGTCTTTTGACTCTATCTAATATTTATGTGGATCTGATATACCATCCAATAATTGGGAACTTTTTGAACATCCATAAGATCTATAGAAAGAGGAGAAGAGGCAACCACCTCCTTCGCTAAAATTTATACAAATACATGGTTGTCCACAACAAATTCAAGTGAAACATAAAAACCATTATTCTTGGAAGCATGCTTCAAAACATTAGGAGGAACCCCTTCCAAAAGCGGAGTCAAGATCCCTCTAGAATTATACTCATTACAATTATTCACATCATTCTCTAATGGGATAGATATGCTAGGAGAGAAAAACAACACTCTCATCCATTTACACATACCCCTTGTCCAAAAAAAGTATATTGATAGGATATTGGTAGATCTATAACTTGATAACAACTATATTAAAGACCAAATCACCAAAGAGGGTATACGAAACCCTTTTCTCAACCCTAAAAATATAGCATTGATTATGAACACCTCTTAAACTTCACAAGTTTGTATATGAATTTCAAATGAGCTTCATTTATGATATCTAAAATGATATCATCCTCATTATCCAATAAAGATTAAATACTTTCAATCCCTTAAAAATGGGAGAAGCCTTGAAAGTATAAAAAAGAGATGTAGGATCTTGTTTCCCACCCACTAGAAAAATATTCTCCTCATGTTCATAGAACTGAGGCCCATAAGACAAATTTAGGATATTTTGAAGAGACCTTCAATTGTAAAGAAATTGAAGCATGTGACAAGTGTTGTTTCCTGTAATTGTCCAAATCAGAGTAGCACGCAAAAAAGAAAAAAACCATCATTTTCAAACAATTAACCTAGATGGTGATAGAGAAGGCTAAGAGAAGGGTCTTGACATTAAATATAGTCATTGAATTTAGGGCCAATCACAAACAAAAAGATGGAATATAGCGTAGAAGTCCACGTGTATTTTTTTGTATCGAAAGACTGAAAAGTTCTATATAGAGGTAACATAGGTTTTCACACCTTATTTTGCCTCGAATGTTGCACAAGCTTTGATAATTTGCAAAGACAAGAGAAACACCAATCATAATGCATCAAATAATATGTATTTCGGATATGAAATGAAAACCTTGCAACTTAACTCCCTAATTATACAAACACAAACAAATATTAGAAATGTTGAATTGTGATTAGCCTATTGAAGTATGGATTAATCACTAGTTAAGTGTTGAGGCCTTCACAATAGCACATCACTATAATTAACCAAACAATTCTTGAAAACAATGCCAAAACTCTGCAGTTGACCTCAAAGAAATGTAATCTCTCTGCAACTCATATAAATGTAGTCTAAAAGAGCCAAATCCGCATAATTAACCTAAAAATACTCAAAAATAGTTCATGATTTATGCAGTTAACCTAGCTAATTCCAAACTTTTGCAAAGCCTTTATATTCAACTTGATAACACTTATAATTGATACAATATCTTTGAAATAAACATAATAATACTCCATAACAACGAAAAATCTCAGTAATGTACCTAAATTAAGAGAAATATTTGAAATCAACCTACGAATACCCCTAAACAAAGAAAATCCTAAATAATTAATCCTAACTTATTCAAAACTAATGCAATTAATGATTTATTTGAACTACTCCATAATGAAGAAAAATCTCTTTAATTGTCTTTCATAAACTATTCAAAGGGAATGAAAACAAATGATGCACTAGAAATAACTTCATAATAATGTAAAATCCCTACAAATAACTTAAAACTGTTGAAAAATAGTGCAATGAATGAATTTACTCCACCAACTACCAGTGAATAAATTTAATTGAAAGCACCCCATTAAATGGAATATTTTTATAACTAACCTAAATAGATTCTCATAAATACAATGAAATATTTATATACATACATCAAGGGACCATCAAATGATAGCGAGGATGGTTAATGTTGTACTGAGGTATGAGCATGTAATCATTAGCATTTTCTTGTACCAATCTTCTACTATTTTCTTTATCTTTTGCTTCTTTTTGGCCAGTGACGAAGTTGTGCAAATGTTGTGATTCAATATTGAAATCCTCTACTACTTGACCATGGAAAGTCCAAAGGATATCAAATGTTTTTAAGAAGAGCACTGTGGAATGAAAGCAAAAAGGAAGATCCGGTAAGGAAAAGTTTGTTCAAGATTAGATGTAGAGTTTCTGACAAAGTTTGGAAGGTAATCATTGATAGTGGTAGCTCAGAGAATCTGGCATCTGAGGAAATGGTCACAAAATTGTAGTTGAAAATGCTGGAACATCCAAAACCCTATTAGATTTCATGGATCAAAGATGAGCATACACTCTTGGTAAGTGAACAATGTTATGTGAATTTGAAGATTGGAAAGTACTATGATAAGGTGTTGTGTGATATCATGCCTATGGATTGTTGTCATATTTTGTTGGGTAGACCTTGGCAATATGATAGACATGCTATATATGATGGGAGATTGCATAAGTATACTATTGTGGCTAATGGAAAGAAACAAATCTCATGACCTTTGCTAGAAGAACCTGTTAGTAATGTTTGTACATCTATGAAAGTTTACTTAATGGAAGGAAGAAAGTTTGTTAAGTATTTGAAAAAGAATGATAGTTTTGCATGTTTTGTTAAGTAAGAAAATAGATGATAGTTTTCCTAAGGAGATTGATAAGTTACTCATCGAGTATAGTGAAATCATTTTTGATAATGTACTTGATGGTTTGCCACAACATACCAATTTTCATGGGAGAAAGAAAAAATAACTCAAATCAATTCAAATATATAAATATATATATATATATATATATATATATATATATATATATATATATATATATATATATATATATATAATCTAGATAGAAAATCCTAAAAGACTCTAATTTACTTCATCTTCTGATTTTGAATGGCTTAATGACAATATGCATCTGAATATGATTTTTTTTAAAATGTAGAGTTCAATGTCCATTCAGGAAAAAAAGTGTAACCCACTATTGTGGGTTCACCCTCCTCATAGACTTCATATACTTTCATGGATATATTCATCCAACCACTCTTACACCTTAAAAACTATTTTTTCAAGGATTTAATTCTCTTATATAATTGCATGGAGCTCTGCCAACTACCATTTAAAAATTTCCATATAGGTGTCGATGGTCTTACAAATCTTGTCCATTTTGGCTTGGTGTCCAATACAAAAGAGAAATTATGATTTATTAGGTTAAAATACAAAACCATATCCAAGTTAGGGAAGGGATCTTTTGGGGGATAAATTGGGGATAATTTCTAATCGGCTATTGTGATGAGGAGAGGTACCTTGACTAGGAAAATTATGTTAGAGTTGTAGGAGTTGAAGGGTTTGTATTCGGTGTAAAAAAAACATAGGAGACCTTAGGTGGTTCCAATAATTAAAGTTTCATTAGGCTCCCAATGGGAAAGTTCCACTAGAATATTTTTGGACTCATGGGTGAGTTTAGAAACTTAAAAGCCTAGATTGGGATTGGGAGCCATACTTGGGCTAGAGAAAATGAAGCCCCAAAGAGATGGAAATTTAGGATGGGGATTTCATTTTATGCAAGAATTAAATTAGGGATTGACAATTCTAGGTTGACTATTGAAGTCAATAAAAATGTCCAAATAAAACTAAAAGAGATGCAAAATTAGGCCTTGGTGGAGTGGAGGGGTTTTAGCATCATTTACATTTTTTTTACAAACTCTCGTGGCAAATAGAAAATCAAAAATTAAAAATCAATCTTAATATGTTGCATACAGAAATAGAAAAGAATGGAACCTCTTATAATGTCATTCGAGGTGACATATCTAATGATAACCCTTATAATATTTCCCCAAACCACAAGAAGATCATCTTAGTTAAAGACATTATCAATAAAATTTCCCTTCTCCCCATCTTTTAGGAATCTCTTGGTTGCATCATTGTAATTCTCCTTGGATTTCTTTTCCATCTAGATGCCTTGATTGAGAATCCTTTATGCAATAGTTGAAGTGTCCTAAGATACTTGAAACAAAATTCTCTATGTCATTTCCATGCCTTCCTTCCACAAAATGGCGAATTTGATGGATAAGGTATAGTCATATCCTTTCATGGTTTTAATGTAGGATATAAATTTTCTACTAGCTAGAATCTTCCATGGCTACTAGGTTCTTTTGAGTAATTCATGGTATTTTGACTCCATCTAATATTTATGTGGATTTGATATACCATCTAATGATTGGGAACTTTTTGAACATCCATAAGATCTATAGAAAGAGGAGAAGAGGCAACCACCTCCTTCACCAAAATTTATACAAATACATGGCTGTCCACCACAACTTCAAGTGAACATAAAAACCATTATTCCTAGAAGCATGCTTCAAAACATTAGGAGGACCCCATTCCAAAAGATGAGTCAAGATCCCTCTAGAATCATACTCATTACATCTACTCACATCATTCTCTAATGGGATAGATATGCTAGGAGAGAAAAATAACACTCTCATCCATTTACACATACCCCTTGTCCAAACAAAGTATATTGATAAGATATTGGTAGATCTATAACTTGATAACAACTATATTAAAGGTTAAATCACCAAAGAGGGTATACAAAACCCTTTTCTCAATCCTACAAATATAGCACTGATTATGAACACCTCTTAAACTTCACAAGTTTGTATATGAATTTAAAATGAGCTTCATTTATGATATCTAAAATGATATCATCCTCATTATCCAGCAAAGCTTAAAACTGGGAGACGCCTTGAAAGTATAAAAAAGAGATTTGGGATCTTGTTTCCCACCCACTAGAAAAATATTCTCCTTGTGTTCATAGAACTGAGGCCCATAAGACAAATTTAGGATATTTTGAAGAGAGACCTTCAATTTTAGAGAAATTGAAGCCTATGACAAGTGTTGTTTCCTATGATCGGCCAACTCAGAGTAGCATGCAAAAAAGAAAAAAACCATAATTGTCAACTATGAAAATATACATTCTTTAACAATGTCAAAGAAGGAAGGTTTTCTGCTGAAACTTGATTTGTCCAAAGCTTATGATAGGGTTGATTGGGATTTATTGATGGCTACTCTTGAGGCTTTTGGTTTTAATATAAGGAGTAGAGACCTTATCCACTACCTTGTTTCCTCTACCACATTCTCTATTCTTGTGAATGGTTCTTCTACCCCTTTCTTCAAATCTTCTAGAGGTCTTCGTCAAGGGGACCCCCTATCTCCTATTCTCTTTGTTATTTTGGCAAAATGTTTGGGTAGACACATTGGCAGGCTGGTTAACATAGGTGAATTCAGGGGTCTGAAACCTTCCTCTAAGGATTTGATGTGTTCGCACCAACAGCTCATGGATGATTCCATAATTATGGGTGAAGCTTCTATCAAAAATGGCAAAACCATTAAAAAAGCCCTTGACAACTATGTTGGTGCTACAGGTCAAAGTATCAATTAGAATAAGAGCTCTATAGTCTTCATCAATGTACCTAAAAAAAGACAAGAGAGGCTAAAAAGAATTCTTGGTTGTGAGGTGGACTATCTCCCCAGGTCCTATCTTGGTTTACCTCTCTGCCTCAATCCTCCGGATTCCTTTTGGAGGGATATGATTGAAAAATTTCACAATAGTCTTGTTGGTTGGAAGGGTGCTCTTCTTAGCCAGGCTAGTAAGATTGTTTTTCTCAAAGCTACCCTTCAAATTATCCCTCTCTATGCTTTGCACCTTTTCAAAATACCTAAGAAGTTTGCTAAAAGTATAGAGAAAATCCAAAAGAACTTCCTTTGGTCCGGAGTTGAGAAAAAGAAAAGGATGGCCCTTATTGCATGGGAGAAGGTTTGTAAACCGACTAGGAAAGGGGGTCTTGGTCTATGCACTATAAGAAGTATAAATGAGTATCTCATGGCTAAAATCCTTTGGAGAATGTTTAAGAACACGGGAGAATGGAGCACTATATGGCATAACAAATATAATAGGGATAGCTCTGACTTCTTTAAGTTCTTGAACTCTGATTCTTCCCAAGGTGGATCTTGTATTTGGGGCAATGCTCTTAGAAGAAAGGAGATGATTAAGCAGGGGGTGAAATGGAAGGTTGGTAATGGAAAGAAAATTCTCTTTTGGGATGAAATATGGCTACTTGATAAACCCCTAAAAGAGGTTCCTAGCTGGAATGACTTGTCTACTCTTTGTAAACAGTTCCTGGGTAATCAAGTGGAAAACTATTGGGAGGAAGGTAAATGGACTGACTTGTCTAGGTTTGATCCTTCCCTCAAGGGCTTGAATAACCTTCTGAATGCTATGGTTCTTATTGATGATGAGGACACCCTCATTTGGAGATTTAGTACTAATGGCTTGTTTTCAGTTTCTTCCCTGTATATATAGAACTTTGAAGACAGCCCGAAACCTTGCTAGGCCAAAGCCTGGCTCAAGGGACTAACTCCTAAAATTAATGTTTTCTTTTGGATCTTATTGCAGGATAAAGTTCTCACAATTGATAATCTTAGAAAAAGAGGCCTAGTTATAACTAATAGATGTTGTCTCTGTAAAAATGATGAGGAGAATATCAACCATATGACAATTCATTGTCCTTTCACTAGTCAAATATGGGGAAAATTCTTTGATCTAATGAACATGGAGTGGGTGTCCCCTCAGAACATTCATGAGTTGTTTATGTGCTGGAAACCACCAACTAAAAATAAGTTTTTAATCTCCTTTTGGAATTTCTTCCTACCCTTTTTTTGTTGGGGGGTGTGGAAAGAAAGGAATGAAAGAATTTTTAGGGATAAGGAGTCCAATTGGGAGAGTATTTTCCACAAGATTAAGAGTGCTCTGTTGGAGAACTTGGGGTTGATAAAGAACTATCATGATCCGAAGAATGAGTGGGAGGCCAAAGTTTATAAGAAATGGAACCTTGAAGGAAGGAAAGTTCTAATCCAAAGAAATCTAAGGGAAGAGGCTAGGTGGGATTGTCCTCCTAATGGATGGGTCAAAATCAATTTTGACAGTGCCTCTAAAGGCAACCCTGGAATTGCTGGTTGTGGAGTGGTTATCAGAGATGAATTTGGGAACTGCAAAGGGGCTATGGCTATTCCTATAGGCTTCAACACCAATCAGGTGGTGGAGGCTAATGCTGCTCTCTATGGGTTGTTACTTGCCAAAAGGAAGAATTATAACAAAGTATGGATTGAAGGGGATTCCCTAAGTATTGTAAATTGTTTAAAGAACACTTTTACCCCTTCGTGGTCCATAGCCAATGTTTTAAGTAAGGAAAAAAAAATTATTGATACCTTTGAAAATTGCATGATATCCCACATTTTCAGGGAGGCAAATTTAGTGGTTGATTGGGCTGCGAATGTGGCTTGTAAAAGCCAGGTGGAAATTGAATGGAATGATGGTTTGGATATCCCCTATGATGGATCATCATTAATTAGTAAGGAGAGGATGAGGAGTAAGCAACACGTTTTGAATGAAGAGATCATTAATGAGTATTGAGTGCAAAAATCTGTGTGACTATCATGAAGGATAATGGCCTGATTTTGAGACAATAATTGGAGTCCTTTGGCATGATTTGTGGGCTGTGAATAACATTAATAATGTTTATTACAGTTTGAAGGAAAAGTTGTAGAGAGAGGAAAGTCATTTGAATTTTGGATTTCTATTTTTTCACAAAGCCATGGGAGGCAAAAAGAGGAGATGTGAGCTAGCGAACTGTAGTGACTAGAAATAGAATAAGGAAATTTGGAAGATTATCAAGGATGGGGGTCTGGTGAAATATTTGGAGAGATTACATGGAGGGAAAGTGGTGGTGACCAGAAATTTCATCAAAACTTGGAACAAGGGAAGCGTTCTGGTGGGCATGCAAAACATGGAGGTAACGGAGGAAGTGGTTGCTGAAGTGATTGGCTTGATGACTGAGGGCATCAACTTCTACATGGACAGGAAGATTTCGGACAAAGGCTTGGAGGCTTTTGCACCCAAGAAGCAGGAGTGAGATCGTATGGTTAAGGTGGACTATTCATACTTTATCCCTAAGTTCATTTCTAGGCCCTAGCGCCTTTTTTTATTTGTTATCATAGGCTACATTACCCTTGATGGTCGGTATACTAAAATCTACAACCACCATCTTACTCTTTTGAACCATTTTAGGCATGGGGTTAAGATTAATTTTCCTTTCTATTTACTGAGTTCTTTGAGTGCTTCCCTCCTTCACTGGCAAAGGGATCTGGAGGGTGACGATGCTTGCCATGAAGGGCTCATGGTCCTCATATATGAGGTGTTGAAGTCGAAGAAGGTGGAAAGATCTTGGCTCAATAGAAAAGCCCTGGAGGACTATGATACTGATGGGAAGGAGTCTGAGGAGCCTTTTATGGAGGAAATGGAAGGTGAAGAGAGGGATTCTAAAGATTACCAAGAGCATAGCCCTAAGGAAATAAAAAAGAAAAGGAAGATGGAGGATTCTACTACTGACATGGAATTAGAGGAAGAAGAGAGCAAGGAGGAGAGGTCCAAGAAGCAGGGAAAGAAGAGACCGGAACCTATTGGCAATTGTACTAGAACTAAAATTGGGAAGAAGAAAGTTGCGAAGAGGGTCTTCATATCTTCTAATGAGGGCTCCTCTTCCTAGGGAAAGAATGATTAGGAAATCTATGTGGAAAACAACCCTACTATGGAGGAGAGTGGGGGTATCGGTAATGATGTTTGGGTTGAGGAAAAACTCCTGCAAGAAGTTGCACAGGACGTGACTAATATTGAGAAAGAAGGGTTTGAGAAGGAAAAGGCCAACTTGGAGAAGGAGAAGGTGGAGAATCCTAAGGAGAACAAGGAGGAAGAGAACAGGGGTCCTGAGATCAATGAGGAGAGGAACAAGGATTTTGAGAATTTGGGGTGCTTGGCCTTCTTGTCTACCCTTAGCATAATGAAGAACAACATCACTGTGATGAAGTCCAACATCCACCAGCTGCAAGAAGATATGGGGATTCTTAAAAGAATGAACCTGGGGGAGAAAACCTTAGGCCAGACTATTGATGAGCTAACTGACATTGTTGCCAAAGCTGAGGGTGTTGCTACCTTCAATGACAGACTTAATGCCATGGAGGAGAAAATCCAATACAGTAATGTCTTAACTAGGAAAGTTGAGACTATGGAAAAGAGAATTGACAAGCTGGAGAAGACCATGGGGAATATCATAGAATAGAGCTTTTTTGTCCTCAAGGCTTCAAATGAGCACGTGAAGATCCTGGTTGACAAGTTTGATAATGGGAAAGGGAACCAAGAGATCATAGAGACTAAAGAGGAACAGGGACCTAGCAAGCGTACGAGATCCAGGTCCAGGATGGTGGAAGATGGCAACAAGAATGACATGGAAGAACTGAAGCTGTCTGTTGCAAACATGTAGATTCTTGTGGATCAGGCTGCAGAACTGATGAAATGTGTTTAGACAGCAGCTTGTTGTCTTGCTTTCCTTTTTTGTTGTCCTTTGTCTTTTGGCTAGTCTTTGTGTTTAAGGACTTGTTTGTGTTGCTTTTTTTGGTGCTGATGCACTTGAACTATTGGAGCTTAAATGTTTTATCTATTATCTCTTTGTAAAAGGTTTTAGGTCCTTTCAAAACCTATTTTTACGTAATCAAAACTATGACAATTAACCCAGATGGTGACAGAGAAGGGTCCTGACATTATATAGTCATTGAATCCAGGGCCAATCACAAACAAAAAGATGGAATAGATCCTAGAAGGAGGTGTGTTTTTTTGCATCAAAAGACTTAAAAGTTCTCTATAGAGCTAACATAGGTTTTCACGCCTTGTCTTGCCTCGAATGTTGCACAAGCTCTGATAATCTACAAAGATAAGAGAAACACCAATCATAATGCATCAAATAATATGTAATTAGTATATGAAATGAAAACCTTGCAACTTAACTCCTTAAACATACAAACAAAAACAAATATTAGAAATGTTGAATTGTGATTGGCCTGTTGAAACATGGATTAATCACTAGTTAAGTGTTGAGGCCTTCACAATAGCACATTCCTATAATTAACCAAACAATTCTTGAAAACAATGCCAAAACTCGACAGTTGACCTCAAAGAAATATAATCTCTCTGCAACTCATATAAAATGTAGTCTAAAAGAGCCAAATTCACACAATTAACCTAAAAATACTCAAAAATAGTTCATGATTTATGCAGTTAACCTAGATAATTCCAAACTTTTGCAAAGCCTTTGTATTCAACTTGATAACATTGATAATTGATACAATATCTTTGAAATAATAATAATAATACTCCATAAATATGAAAATCTCAGCAATCTTCCTAAAAGCATGCCTAAATAAAGAGAAATATTTGAAATCAACCTACGAATACTCCTAAACAAAGAAAATCCTATATAATTAATCTAAACCTATTCAAAACTAATGCAATCAATGATTCATTTGAACTACTCCGTAATGAAGAAAAATCTCTTGAATTGGCTTGAAACTATTCAAAGGGAATGAAAATAAATGATGCACTAGAGATAATGTCATAATAATGAAAAATCCCTACAAATAACTTAAAATTATTGCAAAATAGTGCAATGAATGAATTTGCTCGACCAACTACCAGTGAATAAATTTAATTCAAAGCACCCCATTAAAATGGAATTTTTTTATAATTAACCTAAACTGATTCTCATAATACAATGAAAGATTTATATGCATACATCAAGAGAGCATCAAATGATAGCGAGGATGGTTAATGTTGTACTGAGATATGAGCATGTAATCATAGGCATTTTCTTGTACCAATCTTCTACTATTTTCTTATCTTTTGCTTATTTTTGGCCGGCGACGAAGCTGTGCAAATGTTGTGATTCAATATTGAAATCCTCTACTACTTGACCATTGAAAGCCCAAAGGATATCGATTTTTTTTAGTTTCTTCTTTTTTTAACTTTGATTTAACAAAAATATACAAAAGATATATTCAACGGTCAACAATTGCAAACCCTGATTTGAAAGAAATATACAAAGGATATCTTCAACCTTCAAAATATCAAACCTTAAGTCCGCAATAGGCTCCAATAGAGTACCTAACTCCCTATTTTGTCAGTGTTGGCCGTGTCTAGAAGCATGCAAAATATTGAAGCACAATAAGGCATGTGGAGTGTTAACAAATGTCATCTGGTGCTCGAAACCTCACTATTCAAAAATAACCCTGCAACTTCCTGACACAGATATAGTTTCATATGCGTTCTTTCGCACAGAAATTTGCAAACCCTTTGATTTGGCCAACAAAAATCAGCCAACATCCATTTTATATAGGCAATTGTTAAACCTCGTTCATTTCCTGCTCATGAACATTGAAGGGAAATGTAACAGTATGAAACTAAAGCAATGTTATTGGATGAGGCGGACATTTTTAATCACCACTTAACGTTTTATCCCTCCGCAATAGTTCTATGGCATGAAAGGAACTAATAATACTACACAAATGTTAAATTTAATTTCTAATTTTTGTACGTTCTTTCCTCGACCTACTCTTATTAGCTTACTGTGCATAGTACTCTATGAAATAGTACTATTCAAGAATACTTCCCCATTGTCCTACCTTTTAAAAATATCATACCCAGTCAAGTGAGCCACACATGTTTTACACTCATGATTATTTAATTTTATTTTCTTTATAATCAGTAGAGTGACTTATAAAAGCTTTTCATTAATCTTTCTTTTTAAAATGACACGTGTATTGTGGGGGTCATCCCCCACCTATTACTTTTTATTATTATTATTATTATTTTTTATTAAAACTCCCCACCTTTTTCTACATGGGAATAGGGGAAGTTGTTTCCCTTCCCAACTTTTTAGTTATTATTTAAAAAATGAATGCTTTTTAATTCATTTCATATAAATAGTTTTTTTTAAAAAAATATTTCATAAAAATAGTGTTTTAATTTATTTTATATAAATGGATTTCTTTAACATATATAAATTAATTTATATGAATTATAAAATATTAATATTTATTTAATTAATTTATATTTTAATTTAGTTTAAAAATATAATTAATTAATTTAATTTGCATTTTATATTAGTTTATAGTTAATTTAATTAATTCATGCTTTGATTATAATATATTTAAATTATAATTAAATATTATTGACGAAATTTAAATGTGGATATAATTTTTGTATATTAAACTTTTGTTGTTGTGTTAATTTCATTATGTCATATACCTGATAGCATTGATAACATTTTTTACTTAGGGTGGGGGTGGAGTGCTAAGAGACCACATTGGCTCTTGCCTTTTGGCTTATGCTGGACCGCTCAAAAACAATACTCGTTAATCAAGCTGAAGGCACGGCTCTTCTATGGGGTATAAAATTTGTCATCCCCAAGAATATCAAGTTGTTGATGATTGAGGGGGATTCCAAAGTAATTGTAGAGGTTGTCAAATGAAGGTCACATGCAGGATGGTGTGTGAACACCATAATAGTGGAAATACGGGAGCTTCTCAACAACTTCCAAAGCACGACCATTTCTCATACCTACAAGGTGTTGGTTGTTCCTTTTGATCTTCAAAACTTGTAGATTTATACTTTGATGGATAACTATAATGAAACTTTGACTCTATCACCACTCCAAAGTCTACAAGGAAGAGGGCCAATTAACAAGGATCAAGGAGATCCTCCTACACTTTGAGCCTCAATGCTCAGGCGGGTGTACCCTTGAATCACTTCTTCAAAGGAGTCTATAAACAGTATATAACTATACCTTTTACTATCTGATTGAAATGTTTATAATTTAATTGTGTGTGTGTGTGATTGTTGATGATGGACTGCTTCCAGAGAATGGATCAGTGCCTTATCCTAGGGCAGAGAGTCACTTAACAACCTATATCACCCCAAAACTTTAACTCAAACACATATAGATTCAGAGTAAGTGCTTTGCCTATTACTCCCCTCACTCACATATCAGGACATCAAATCCTTATCTTGCCATGAACTCACTGGACTCACCTTAAAGACTTTAATCCTAACTTTGTTAGGAACTCAAAGATAATGCCAAAATACTCTTTGTTTACCATATGCTAACCCACTTTGTGCAATCAACATATATGAGCTCAAGAGAAAAACAAAAAGACATACACCAATATGAGATTGGAATCCAAAATATTCTCACTAAGACTCGCAGAATCAATACATTATCAAATGACAAAATGCACAAAGGAAAAGGACCCTAAATCCAGGCTCTCCTTGTTCAAATTTTCACTATCAACAATCTGGGACCAAAACCAAAAGAATTGGAACCCCTGCAAACTCAAAAAGTCTACAACTTATACCCCCCCTAGTCATCTTGGAAATTTGCAACAAGCTGCGCATGACTAGGATTAGGGTTTCAACCACCCAACCTGCTAGAAACAACCATACATTTAATTTAGGGGCGGGAAACACATCCAATCCAAGAGAGAGGAAAACTCAAACGGATTTGCAATTACGAGCACATTGAGATCAGGACAGAAAACCAGGAATTACCATGAAGACCAGTACAAACTGGCCACCTGCAAACACACCTCGAGCATCAAAATAGTCCTTCATGTGGCACAAAAGCCTCTGCAAACAAGTAGTAGGCCTCTGGACCACTTTGCAACCACCAAACAAATCCAATCAGGTTGCTAAAACATTTAAAACCAGTCCTTCCTTTCGCAAAAACTCTCTGCAAGTTTAAATTCAAATCCCAACGGTCACTTTATGGTTTTACCCTCGAATCAGCGACTCACATTTAAATTTTAATCTAGCTTTAAGTCGCGGCCATTGATCATCTCACTTTCGCGGGCTTCAGATTTTCAACACGATCGACGGTTGTCCCCACATCGCCAAACTATCTTCGTCGCACCTTACCCCGGCGGTAATATGACAACCACGAGATTTGTCAACCTTTAGTCACTTTATAAACCCATCGGCCCCACTTCTAACTCCGTAACTACAATGCCACCTGTAAATAAGCCTTCGAAATTGAACGACAGGTGCATGATTGCATGGGTTTTGAAACCTCCCATGAGATCATATGCCAACCACTAGATCTGCCACGCTACCCTGCTCGTCCGACAGCGGGACCATAGCACAGGTGTCAACAGATTGCATGATCGCATGTCAAAAAACTCTGACATGCGATCATGCGGCAACCAATCACAAGCCGCCACATAACCACTAGCACAGTCACCACCGAAGAGACCCCACCTGCAAAAAGCTTTGAAAATTTGGGCCCACCATCACGCGACCTCACGACTAAGGCAAACTTAACCGCCAGCCAAGTCACTAGATGTTAGCCGCTTAACCGCCAGAATCAAGTGACAAGAAGATAACCGTTAGTCGCCAAGTCGCTGCATGAAAACTTAACCGCCAAGTAACTGAACACCACAGAAGACTGGGACCCATGTGGACACATGGCAAACGGTGGCATTATCACATGTTAGGAAACTTTGACATGCGGCCATGCGACAACCAATCAGGAGGAGCCCACTTCATGCCCA
This sequence comes from Chamaecyparis obtusa, assembly GCA_027943335.1. NCBI lineage: Eukaryota > Viridiplantae > Streptophyta > Pinopsida > Cupressales > Cupressaceae > Chamaecyparis > Chamaecyparis obtusa. The sequence continues at coordinate 42,799 of BSBK01010277.1, forward strand.
CATAGGAAAATCCAACGGCCGTCGCAAAAGTGCAAAGGCTAAACATCGTGCATCTTTTCTATGCAATCATACGACAACCACCGATCCTATTTGAGCTTTAACCACACCGGGCAATGAAAAGAGCTAGGCCCACTAACCAACCACCAAACATTAAAAGATCATGCGACAACACAGTCGCCAGATCACTGAATAAAAGATGTAACCACCTGGAGACTTGGAGAATGCACGACGAACACCTTAGCAAGGATTGGGCCCCACTATCCATCGCACCTGCGCAGCTAAGACCAAGGTCGAAAACACACAAAGTTTTCTACATAGCAAAAGACCGAAAATACATAGGGTTTTCGATGCCAAAGGACAAGTGCACAAAACAAGAAGCACAAGGTTGAAAATAGCGAAGGTTTTCAAACATACCAAAAACATCATGGATTTTCAAAAATATTGTGGGTTTTCGACACTGTGGCAGATTTTTAAAATTTTATTTCCCGCAGACCTTGGAATTTGGACAACTTTCTGGATTTTTTGATTCAGCACATGTGAATCGGACTGGAGCAAGGTGAAACATTAGAGAACACAGGGTAGGACACCTCAAGAAAACTTGCAAGGAAATAGGCCATTTTCGAAAGATTTTGCATTGAACTAGAAAATGGACTAACAGTGGCTCTAGTTGGGGATGATGGGTAACTTGTGCCCATGTGAGAATTTAGGATTTCTGGGAGAGCAGACCACCCACTGGACAAAAATAAGGAACTCAAAAAACACAGGGAACAGGAAGGAAAAGCACACAATAGAAAAGGGAAAGATATTTACAGATATTTAGAATAGAACTTTAATCAGGGACACTCCTGAATCAAATGTCTAATTTTCATCCACATACGTGACCAGCCACCTGAAAATTTTCTGATCATCCTGCTGCAAATGTATGTGAACAACAATGGGCTGAAAAATGAAACTATAATGATAACTACCCATGTCTTTCTAGTCACAACCACCATATTCATATTCAAATTCTAAGAAGTAGGGAACATCATCTACTTCTTCCTGTTGACTGGAAAGAATAAAAAACTCACCTTGTAATGCATCAAAAAATAAAACATACTGAGCATCATGCATTACATCAGAATTACCTGGCTGAAAAGGACTTGAACCCTCTAATTTATCTTTATGCATTGCTTCAGCCACTAAGCAACTTGGTTCCTCCATGGTGTCCTCATTGACTGCATCATGAACCAAGTGAAGGTCTTCTTTAAAACTTTGGTGACAGGGGAGCACTGCATCATCATTATTTTCACCAAAAGAAAATTTGTCCCAACTATTGAAGACTGGGTCCTCAACATTGTCACACTCAATATCATACTTGGAAAAAGAAGGAAAAGGATATGAACAAGGAACTTGTTCATCATTGCAATCTTGATGATAGGAAAACACACTATCATGTCCTTCTACCTCTTCTTCTGCAGGGTCACTACCAGAGGGGAAATTCTGTATACATGGGTCTTCATGGTCACTTTGAACACTGGCCTCATTATCAGTATCAAAGACTATATCACAGGGGAGCTGCAAACTAAAGTCCATACAAGGTGTATACCTTTGGAATTCATCAGCCAGGAGTGCTGATATCTTTTTACTACTTAGTGGACTTTGGGCTTTGTCTTCATCTTCCTCAGCTTCACCCGTAATACTGTAAATATCATCCTTGTCAGGAACAAGGACAGACATCTCTGGCCTTAGATCATCTCGTGTGAAACAATCTATGCAGGAATCATCATCTGCATCATATCCAATATTCTACCCTTCACACAAAACATCATTAAACTGGGACAAGAGGATTTCCCTCTCATGTTGACAAGAAAAAAAATCTGCAGACAAAAAGGAAATATTTCCATCCTCGGATTCATCTTCAACATCCTCATATGCACTGATCTCAGAATCAGCTTCATAGTCAACACTCTCTGCATAGTGAGAATCAACATTAGAAACACTGACCTCCTCATGAACATCATTAGGAGCCACCAGTCTTAGCAATCTTACATCCTCTGCTAATTGTCAGTTCACCATTTTCAATCTCACTAATTTCTTCTTGAGAGCAGCAACTTTATCAAAATGCTCAACAAACTTAGCTCTCAACACATCCCAAGAAGGGATTGAACATGAGGGCAAGGACAAGAACCACTTCCTTGCACCATCAGAAAATGTGTGCAAAAATAACCTCATGGCAATATCTTCATGTTCAACATCCATATCTCCAAAAATACCCATGACAACATCAACATGCTGGCTTGCAGAAATAGATCCACCAGCCATGAATCTTGGTAAGCACTTCCCATCCTCAACACAGAACTCATTAGGGGCACCTTCAATGTCATCAAAACAAAAGAGCCTATATTCCTCCATGAGGAACTGCCCACTATAACTCATCCCTCTACAACAGTGCTACACACTTGATAGGGAAACATTTTCAACAAGAGAATACCTGAAATTTGAAGCTTGAAACTTGTTGACTGGAAAGCAAGGCAGATCTAGAGTTCACCATGCAGCTCCATTAGATTCTTTGCAGTGTTGAGTCGCCACCTCCTTGAAGAGGAAAATATTTCACTGATTTGTGTATCTCTTCCAACCAACCAAAACTCACCAAGATAACATGCACTGTTTATCAGAAGATGCACTGATCAAACAGAGAAAAATTAGAGCCATCACTCACAACTAGGTGAGAAAATATCAGCAAATGCTAATTTGTCTTTCTGATTCTATGATCTTTAACTAGACTCTGGGATGATCCAGCCAAGCAGAAGAACTTGCTATCTTTTACTCCTTCCCCAGTACAGTCGCCATTTTGTTGGTTGTTCCCTTTGATCTTCAAAACTTATAGATTTATACTTTGATGGATAACTATAATGAAACTTTGACTCTATCACCACTCCAAAGTCTACAAGGACGAAGGCCAATTAAGAAGGATCAAGGAGATCCTCCTACACTTTGAGCCTTAATGCTCAGGTGGGTGTACCCTTGACTCACTTCTTCAAAGGAGTCTCTAAACAGTATATATAACTATACCCTTTACTATCTGATTGAAATGTTTATCATTTAATTGTGTGTGTGTGTGATTGTTGATGATGGACTGCTTCCAGAGAATGGATCAGTGCCTTATCCTAGGGTAGAGAGTCACTTAACAATCTATATCACCCCAAAACCTTAACTCAAACACATATAGATTTAGAGTAAGTGCTTTGCCTATTACTCCCCTCACTCACATATCAGGACATCAAATCCTTATCTTGCCATGAACTCATTGGACTCACCTTAAAGACTTTAATCATAACTTTGTTAGGAACTCAAAGATAACCCCAAAATACTCTTTGTTTACCATATGCTAACCCACTTTGTGCAATCAACATATATGAGCTCAAGAGCAAAACAAAAAGACATACACCAATATGAGATTGGAATCCAAAATATTCTCACTAAGACTCGTAGAATCAATACATTATCAAATGACAAAATGCACAAAGGAAATGGACCCTAAATCTAGGCTCTCCTTGTTCAAATTTTCACTATCAACAATCTGGGACCAAAACCAAAAGAATTGGAACCCCTGCAAACTCAAAAAGTTTACAACTTATACCCCCCTAGTAATCTTGGAAATTTGCAACAAGCTGCGGATGACTAGGGTTAGGGTTTCAACCACCCAACCTGCTAGAAACAATCATGCATTTAATTCAGAGGCGGGAAACACATCTAATCCAAGAGAGAGGAAAACTCAAACAGATCTGCAATTACGAGCACATTGAGATCATGACAGAAAACCAGGAATTGCCATGAAGACCAGTACAAACCGGCCACCTGCAAACACACCTCGAGCATCAAAATAGTCCTTCATGAGGCACCAAAGTCTCTGCAAACAAGTAGCAGGCCTCTGGACAACTTTGCAACCACCAAACAAATCTAATCAGGCCGTTAAAACATTTAAAACTAGTCCTTCCTATCGCAAAAACTCTCTACAAGTTTGAATTCAAATCCCAACAGTCACTTTATGGTTTTACCCTCAAATTAGCGGCTCACATTTAAACTTTAATCTAGCTTTAAGTCGTGGCCATTGATCATCTCACTTTCGCGGGCTTAAGATTTTAAACACGATCGACAGTTGTCGCCACATTGCCAAACTATCTTCCTTGCACCTTACCCCGGTGGTAATACGACAACCACAAGATTTGTTGGCCTTTAGTCACTTTATAAACCCATCGACCCCACTTCTAACTCTGCAACTGCGATGCCACCTGTAAATAAGCCTTCGAAATCGAACAACAGGTGCATGATCGCATGGGTTTTGAAACCTCCCATGAGATCATACACCAACCACTAGATCTGCCACGCTACCCTCCTCATCTAATAGCGGGACCATAGCACAAGTGTCAACAGATTGCATGATCGCATGTCAGGAAACTCTGACATGCTATCATGCGGCAACCAATCACAAGTCACCACATAACCACTAGCACAGTCACCGCCGAAGAGACCCCACCTGCAAAAAGCTTTGAAAATTTAGGCCAACCATCACACGACCTCGCGACTAAGGAAAACTTAACTGCCAGCCAAGTCACCAGATGTTAGCCGCTTAACCGCTAGAATCAAGCGACAAGGAGATAACTGTTAGTCGCCAGGTCGTGGAATGAAAACTTAATCGCCAAGTAACTGAACACTGTAGAAGACTGGAACCCATGCGGACACGTGGCAAATGGTCCCATGATCGCATGTCAGGAAACTCTGACATGCGGCCATGCAACAACCAATCAGGAGGAGCCCACTTCACGCCCACATAGGAAAATCCAATGGCCATTGCAAAAGTGCAAAGGCTAAAAATCATGCATCTTTTCTATGCGATCATACAACAACCACCGATCCTGTCTAAGCTTTAACCACACCGGGCAATGAAAAGAGTTGGGCCCACTAACCAACCGCCAAACATTAAAAGATCACGTGACAACATAGTCGCCAGATCGCTGAATAAAAGATGTAACCACCCGGAGACTTGGAGAATGCACGACGAACACCTTAGCAAGGACTGGGCCCCACTATCTATCGTACCTGTGTAGCTAAGACCAAGGTCAAAAACACACAAAGTTTTCTACATTGCAAAAGACCGAAAACACACAGGGTTTTCGATGCCAAAGGACAAGTGCACAAAACAAGAAGCAGAAGGTGAAAAATAGCGAAGGTTTTCAAACATACCAAAAACATCATGATTTTAAAAAATACTATGGGTTTTCGACACTGTGGTAGATTTTTGAAATTTTGTTTCCCGCAGACCTTGGAACTTGGACAACCTTCTAGATTTTTTGATTCAGCACATGTGAATCAGACTGGAGCAAGGTGAAACATTGGAGAACACAGGGGAGGAAACCTCAAGAAAACTTGCAAGGAAATAGGCCATTTTTTAAAGATTTTGCATTGAACCAGAAAATGGACTAACATAAGGAAGTTAATGGGGTGGTGGATTCTTTGGCCGGCATTGGGTTTAAGCAAACTAGGTTGGTCAAATGGGAGGAGGTTAGTGAGCTACCAAAGGAGACCTAGTGGCTAATCGGGTGGTAAAAACATGACACCAACAATGTTCAAAATGAGCCATGATGTTGATAAAATAGTTGAGGGCCCCACCAAGATTATGTGCTAGCTTAATATGATGATTATAGTCATTATGACTATGTATGCACAAAATCTTATAAAGGTTCATAATTACCTTTTGCGTGATTACGTGTGGAAGGATGGTTGTCTGCATCAGTAGGTAATCTCGATTACCAAGGACACTAATGGAAAAATTGGCTTAACTTCTAATAATTATGCATCAAGATCTATTGTATTTCATTGTACGGGGCTTGATTATCCAAAAAACACCCAGTCCCTACCTTGTATGAACAAAATTCACATAAAATAGTTAACTCAAAAGCCCTATTTTATGCCCTGGCATGCAAAGCTTAGCTTTGTAAATTTCAGAAGGCGTCTACGAAGGAAACTAGTTTGGTCGAGATGCATGGAAAAACTTTGTGTATTGAGCCAAACAAAATCAAAGAGGAGTTCACCTCCGACCCCCTGGTTATTCACTACTGCAAAGACAGTGGCATTTGGGGCTTCATGGAAAGAATGAAGGGCGGCCATGACAAACAAATTTCAAAATAATTTGTGACCTCTTGGAACAACAAAAAGGTGTCGGTAGGGGGCATACACTTCCAAATCAATGAGGAGGTCATCGCTAAAGCAACAAGGCTATCAACGGAGGGAAGGAAGTACAAGAAAACCAACTAGATGTCGGACATTACCAGTCTCAATCAGTTCTTCAGGCCTAGTGAGAAGCCTGTGAAAAAGTCTAGGGGATTCAACCACAAGCTGCTACCTAACTTCTAGCCAAAGATGTGTCACATTATCATGAAATAGTTCATTCTTGAGGGAAAATTTACTATGTTTTATTATTATCATCTGTCGTTCCTTAACCACATTAGGAATAGGGACCTTATTTACATCTTGTTCTACCTCCTCCACTCGCTGGAAAGTAACATCCTAGACATAAAAGAGAACAAGAATCCTGAGAAGCTAGTTCCCATCCTTCACCAGGGCCTCTTGTTCTATTTGTACAATTTCTATAAAGCCATTTTCCCCCCACCTGAACCCCCCCTTATTATTAAGGAGGTCACCTAGGATGTTTCTCCTGCGAGAGCCAATAGCCCCTCTCAGTCCCCTTCCCTATCCATCTAGGAGACTGACCTGGTCCCTCATGATGGTAAAGGCCACAAGAGATGTGTAAGAAACCCCTTCAAAAGGGCAGAGGATTTAGAGGAATCCCACGTCTGCGAGTCCATGGAAGCTAACAAAAATATGGTGGTTGATAGCACCCCTGAAGCTGAGAGGAACCTCAAAAAAGTGAAAAATTCAGATAGTTAGATGGAGTTGGAAGTTGATTTGGGTGGTACTGTTGGGTGGTCCAACATAATTTCCAAGGAGAAATGCAAAAGAAGATTCAAGGAAATGGCCTCTAAGGATAAGACTCATTTAGAGGATATGGAGACCTCTGTCTCCTCTGGTTCAATTAAGGGCTCCTCGGATGAGCACTTGAGCTCATCCAGGTCTAGCTACACTCCTCCTTTGAAACCCCAATAGGTGTTGAATGAAATCCCTAGCAGAAGCACCCCATCACCGCCTTCTCCCCACAATCAGCAGGTCAAATCCCCTTGCACTGAGCACAATACCATGGAGATGGATGAGAATGACAGGTTCAAAGGCTCCCTCAAATAGATGTTCAATGAGTTGGATAATGAGATTCTTGGCCTCAAGCAGGATATGAGGGAAAGCAAAGTCCGCATCGCTGATTCAAACAAATTTTCCCTTAAAGTGATGCACGTGTTGGCTGTGATGCTATGTAATATGCATGAGAAGATCATTGGTGGTAAATTGGAGGCTGATGAGGATAATAGAGACCTCTTCCTATTTCTACAGGAAGAGTGGGCTACTACCTTGATGTCAAAGCATTTGGGTAGGAGATCTTAACTGTTGCTGCTACCATGGTGATTTTGTTCTGGTTTTGGCCTATTGGCCTCAGGTTTTTTATTATGCTTTTCTATTTTATGGTTAATTTTTTAAGACTTTGGATTAGCCCTGCGTGGCATATTACTGTTAATATGTTCTATACTTTTTGGTTAAGCTACTCTGGTTCATCTTTTTTGCTTAGGACCTTTAAGTTTGTTTTTGATAGAGGCAACTGGACACTATTTGTTGTTGATGATTATCTGTTGTTAGAGTAGTGCTATTAATGTGCTCCTAATCTTTTTGTTCCATGGGCTAGCACCCTCTTGCTATTTTTTTCTATCAAAAAAATTGATAACATTTTTAAAATATATCCTATAATGAAGAGATATATTGGTTAACCTCATTATGTCATATGCCAGAATACTATGAAGGATTACAAATGTAACAAAATGCAAAAGGATTTGATTCACTCCATGTGTTTGATAAAGAGAGGTAAGAAGAAAGATAATGACATAAGTAATTGCACACCAATCCAATTTAGAGAGCTCCATGTTAACAAACACAAGTTAAGATCTCAAGATAGGAATGTGGGAACAATAGAATCTACTATGATTCAAAAGAAAAACAAATCAATGCGCACAAAGAAGATCTAACTACTAAATTAGAAATTATTATGCATAAGCGTCAGGTTCACCAAAATGTGATGTGGAAAATGGTGATCAATTGTAGACCACCAAATTCAGCATAAATTGGAATATAAAACCCTTAACAAAGTGAACTCAATTTTCACAATCAAATCAGTAAGGGTGAAAATTTGTGATCTATCCAATGTGGGGTTTTTTGGATTCCTTATAATTTAACGATGTGATTGATATGTAAAAATGATAAATGATTAAGTAAAGTAAATGCAATGAGATAAATGAACTTACCTTAAACTAGGAGAGAACAAGCGAACTTCATATTTGGATTTCACTTTCACAGAGTTGTTAGGAACATAAACTATTTTGGATCTGGAACCTTGATGTCTAGATATCCTCTTACTATAAAATTTGTAAATTTCCATGATGATGCTAATTCAAGTCAGCCTTGTCCTGGAGAGCCAAAAAATGATAAAAGCTATGGAGGATCTGTCATTGGTCCTAAAACTCCCAAAATATGGATATGAAGCTACACCACCTATTGTTGTACACAAAAAAGAAGGGAATTTTTTTTTTGGGAAGGGGTTTGCCTTGATCAAGCCCCTATATAGGAATTAACCTTGAAATGAAATAGATATAATTGAAAAAATGTTTTCATGTAGCAGAGATTGCATCTAAACAATGGAATATGTCATACCATGTAGATGTAATTGTCTCTAAGCATGTGACCAAGAATGTTGATGCAAGAGCTTTGAATCAACATAAAAATGAAAAGGAATTATGTAAGACAAAACCTCATGTAGTAGATGTTGTCATTCACCTCAGTGTTGAAGAGAGAGAAGGAGAAAACTTGATGCATGAATGTGGATCTCATTCCTAGATGTCAAACTCCTTTTCTTAGCCTCCAATGGGGAAAAAACTAGATCTATGAAAGGAAATGTCTTGCATGCATGAGTGAACTTGAATGCTTCATGAATACCTACTTGAATGTCTTGGATGTACAATAACATGCTTGATAATGCTCACATGAAGTCTTGATAATGTCAACTATCTATGGATCATGGATGTGAAAATGAGAGGAAGAGCCCTCCTTTTATACAAATTTTGGGGCTCAGATCCCACAAGGTCAATCCCGATTAAGAACCTAGGAGATACAACCCTGCATCAAGCTCAAAGCCCACTAAATGAAAAGGCCCTATGACAAGGCCAACTTAATTCAGCCTAATCTAGGTATACTTTTGTAAAGTTATCCCAGAACCTAGAATTGTGTGCTAAGAGGGGGATCTAAAAGCCCTAGTTTGTCAAGAAATCAAGGAAAATCTTTAAATGTGAAATGCATGTAAAAGGACCTAAGAGGGAAATGAATTATGAATGGATAAAAAATTTAAAATATACATAGAAATTAGAGCCATAGTGGAGAGAAGAATATAGAGTCAGAATAGCCTCACACTAGACATATTTTACAGGAGATCATAGATCATTTAGGACCTAGGAAGAAAAGGATCATGCCGAATGAGTCTCATCATTCTCAGAATGAGGTGAGAGAGAGATCTCAAAGTCCTAGGAGGAGGAACATTGTAGTTGATCATGGTTCTTTTAAATCTAATCACATGAGAGACCTCCTTAGATCACAACCTCCATACTTTAATAGATCTTATACTAGTTTTGGGGAAGAGACTTGGCTTATTGGTTTGGATCAATGTTTTTCTATGTATCCCTTTAGTAGTAATACCAAGGTTAGGTGTGCCATCATGCACCTCAGATATTTTTCATCTACTTGGTGGCGAATTAAGGAACAAAAACATGAGCTGAACATAGATATTATAACTTGGAAAATGTTTGTTGAGAGTTTTTAGGAATGCTTTCTATTAGATGAGTGGAGGTAGTAGTAGGTGGATGAGTTCCAAAATCTATGACAGTTGGACATGTTTGTTCAAGAGTATGAGCATTGATTCTTTGAGCTCAAGAACTATGTAGGTTTTGGTAATAATTGTAATACCCCAAAAATGGGCTATAGGTTCATTAACCTCCTACATCCTCAAATCGAATGAAATTGACATCAAAATCCTAACCTAAGGCACATCTTCACATCAAATCATCGAATCCTAATTGATTATCCTAAATTCTGCATCAGGAAATATTCCTTGAAATATTCCTATTTTATCCTAATTTAATTATCTTTAATTTAATAATTATTTGGCGATAAATCATATTTATCCTAAAGTTTGATTAATTGAATATTCTGAATATTTAATTAATTAAGTTTAAAATTGCCACTTAATTGTTTAACTAAATTTAATTATATTTATTCTTAAATTGTATTATTTAATTTTGACAATAAATCGAAATATCCTATGACTAATTGATTAAATTCTTATTTAATTGATTAATGTCAATTGTCAATATTTAATAATATAGTTTTGAATAAAAGTTTGATTTAATAATTGATTAACCCATAAATCAATTATTTTATTTCAAAATCAATTAAGTTGAAGATAAATCACTTTATTTATTTAATTAATTCATAATTATTATGCACATTCAAAGATCAGTTAAACTTTGAATCAAAAAATCAATTCAAGTTGTTATCTTTTGGAAACTCAACATCTATTTTGAGTTGAAAGTTGATCTAAACTTTTGATTTGAGTTAAAAAGTTGTTCTTGCATGATTGGCATGATTTTGTGAGTTGATCTGATTCTAATTTCTTGTTGACTCAAAAATCAACCTGAGTTCATCAAGAGTGATTTATGGCTTCTCTCAATGCATCCTCAAGCCCTGGATTTCTATAAAATCAATGCTCTACTCTTCACAAATTATCTCTCGAATTTGCACAATTTCTCTGGCAAAATTGCATAGGAAGAATCAAGCTTTTGTGACAGGCGACTTTGTGAGATCACTTCATTATTTTCATAGCTTTGCATAGTTTTTCATATCATTGTTAGATTAATTTTCATATCATTTCAATTTCATCTAGATTAGATTCATATAGATTTTCATCTTATTGCATATAAAATCCAAAAAAATAGATTAATTTGCATTCATACTGCTTTCATCTTTTTGCATTCAAATCCTTTGTTTAGGTGTTGCATTGTCATCGATCTCGGTCTAATCTAAGAATACCATACTCACACCTACTAGAAGGCAGTAAATCGCCTGGTTAGCTTAGTTTCAATTACTTGTCAGGTTTCAATTTTTGCTAACCTCTAATGTATTACTGAAGTGTTGTGTCTGCAGCTAGGTACAATTTTCACACACACATTTTTGGCACCCACCATGGGGCCCTAAAACAGGTTTCCATTTCTTTTCTATCAATTTATATCTATTTTCTATAGTTTTCTGATCAATTCTATGATTTTATTCTCTGTTCGTACAATTTTTGTATGAGTTTTGTCAGAAAGTCATGCTAGGACCCTCTAAGTGTCGTACAAAATTTGACATTTTCAAGGCTCATATCAGCAACTATAGATTGTTGTTTGGAGACTGCTTTGTCATGCGGGCAGATACCCAGTGTCATATGAGTTTTCAAAAAGTCATGTCAGAGGTGACCCACTATCGTATGAGGTTTGGATTGTCGTATGAGAGGTAACCCATTGTCATACGAGTTTTGATACCAGGATTCAATTGTTGTTTCATATTTTTAGGTAGTTTGTCAGATTTGATTTTCAAACTTGGACTAACAGCTAACCCTAACAATTAAACTCTGTTGTTTCTAATTGGTATTTGTTGGTTTTGATTGGGAAAGCGCAACAAAATTGCTAAAATAGGTAAAATCTACTAAGTGCATCATGAGGAATTTAGGTATTCTTCTACAACTGATAACACTTCATTTGGGACATAAAACAAACTCTCACATGTCAAGCGTGTGTGACTTTTCCTACTTTCATATCACAGACTTCAGTTTTTGGGCTATAAAATGAACATAGATTTGTTTTTTGCATTTCTGTTACACATAGTAAATAGGCCCTATGAGCACTATTTATGGATGATCTTGAGAGAGTGGACTTCATTCCCTTATTCACGCATGCGAAGCTCTTCTTGATGAAGGATCCCCTTGTAGGTAGGGAGGATACTGAGATTATCTTGCGTTCTACTGGGTTTTGAGTCCTCAGCTTTTGATCGATACATTCTCTCTCTAGAGAGATTGATAGACCATAGGTGTCGACATCGCAAATCTTGGTGAGATAATTTTAGTCGTAGCGTGTTGGATTAATCTGTCTTCTTTGTTTTGGTGAAGTGAAGAGGTTAGAGGATTATTCTCTACTTCCTTTTTGGATAGTACCAGAAACCTAGATCCTTGAATCTGATCTAGTCCTCCTGTGGTATCTTTTGTGATTCACCTTTAGAGAGGGTTAATCGTAGTGGACATTCCCTTAATTGGGTCAACCACGTGGACGGAACCTCAAGCGGTAATAGCCATTTTCTCTGTGGTAGCAGCAACCGCTATATAAATGTCCTTATCGAGGAAATCTTCACAGGTGTGGTCTCTTGTTGGGCTGTCAGATCTCCCTAGCAGCTCCTGATTGATTAAATTCTTAGACTATGTCAAAACCCTGGTGCGCTTGGATTGGAGTTCGCCCTCTTCAGATCATAAAATTTGTAGAGTTAGACCATTACTACAAACCCTAGTGAGGCCAATTTTTCATTTTCTAAGACTATGTGCATTATTGAAAAACTTTTTGGAACATACACAATTAGCATTCCTAGGGATTAGCACATTAAGTCACTTGATTATTCATGCGCAAGGTTGCTTTGTCCCCTGTTCATTATTTTCAGACGTGCTTAAAATCACTTGCCTGTTGTCCTGCATGCTTGTTTATCTACTTGGTTATTAAAAATGAACAATCCTGAAACAAACTTCACATCTAGACAAAAAACCTTGCAAAACACATTGATTCTAAAAACTAAAAAATTGCAAAATTTGACGCAAAATTCCTTTCTGGAGTGAAAAGTCATCCCATAGGATCAGAAAGTCATATGAGTTTTGAGCATTTGTCATATCAAAATCCCTGGATTATTGTATGAGAGCTTGTATATTTTCATTTGATTTTTGTCAAAAATCACAAGTAAAAAGTCAAAATCTACTAGCAACTGTCATATGAGTTTTTACAATTTTCGTACAAGTATCGTCAATTGTCATGTCAAAGCTTACCCACTATCATATGAGCCTGTAGAAAGTCGTATGAGAATTTTTGAAAATTTGCTAGAAACTTGTCAAAATTGTCAGAAATCCAGTTTTTACAGCCTACTTCCAGATTCTATCAAACTAATCATTGTGTTAGGAACAGAGCAGAAACTAGAAATAATTTGATCATTTTCCTAAAGTGGTCTCTTGAGTCTGATCTAGTCTTTTGATTTATCAATTTGAATCTTTTTCATCTTGTGTCAAAACCTTGTCAAAATTCTCTTCAATTCAATCTTTGTCTAAAAATGGCTAAGTGTTGTGAGCTCGTGTCCGCCATCTTTTGGGCATCTACCCATACTACTAGGGCATAGTATCCTTCATTTACATCCAATCTAATCTTCAATCAATCCAATCTTGACAAGGTTGCATCATTCAATCTACTTGAATCAATTCATTCTTCAGTTGTCTTAATCTTGCTCTCTTGCTTCACCTAAGGTTAATGGTGGAAAGAGCTTCATCACGAAAACAAAGAGAAAAACCCAAAATCTCTTCAGAGACATCTTCTGTGATTTCTCAGACCATTCATCAATCCTATGACACTAATAAATTTGGAGAAGTCACCCTTGGCAATTTATTCTTGAAAGGTGGTTATGTCACCCCTCCTGCATCAATCCATGTGGGTAATCAACTGACCCCTCCTATATCAATTCACAGAAGCTATCAGAAAAATTCACATCAATCCATCCCTGGTAGCTCTCATAACAACAATATGTCTCAAGGAGGGATGAACCAAGGGTCTCAAGGACATCACTCTCAACATGGTGCGGATCAAGAACCCACACCTTCTGAAATTGCTTGATATCAAAATGATGATGACTTCAAGAAAATGATGAGGCATTTCTTGAAGGAAGACAGAGAAACATATTTCCTAGAGTTAGCTCGTCAAGGGCTAAACTTCCTCCCAACTTTAATGTTGAAGATATCATTATGCATGAGGAAGAAACCCCTATCAAAGCTATGATGAAATAGATGCATGCCATGCAAGTCAAACTCAAAAAACTCAAAAAAGAGAAGGAACCTAAGGAGTTCTCTATGGAGGCTCTATGCCCTTTTCCATTTGATAAAGACTTGTACATGCCACCATTCCCTAAAAGAGTGGAGATGCCTAAGTATGATAAGTATGATGGATACTCTGATCCTCAAGATCATGTTAGAGAATTTTGTACTCAATCTATGGAGTTCATGCACAAACCAACCTACCTAATGCATCTTTTCCCCCCATCTCTGGGAGGCTCAGCCATTCATTGGTTCTCAAAAATGCCTCCAACTATAAAAATTTTGAGGATTTAATCAAACTATTCTATCAACAATACTCCTACAACATCCAACATCTGGTCACTATGATCGACATCTGCAATCTAAAACAAAACTCAGGAGAACCATTTCTGAATTTTCTCAAGAGTTGGAGGAAAAAGTTTTCTCTATATGCTAGACCTATTCTAGAAACTGAGAAGCTAGAAATCTTGATCAACAATCTTGTTCCAAAAATCAACTACCATTTGCAAATGCAAAATCATACATCCTTTGATAAAATGGTATAAAATGCAATCAAAATTGAGAAAGTACTTGTGCAAAAAGGAGACATATCACTTCAAAAGGACAAGTATGAATCTAGATCTAGTTCTAAGGACAAGCACAAAAAGTTGGAACAAGAATAAAGGCATTGTAACAGATGGCATTGTTGATACTGTCTGTGCCCCATCTAAGGCACCCGCTTTCAATCTCACTGTTGGCACCCAAGCTATCAAAGCCTCAGAGGAAAAAGCAATAGAATCAAACAAGAATTCATCTGACTATAAACCTTGGGCTACAGATCCTAAACGCAAGTTTACTCCTCTTGGAGAGTCCTTGGAATCTACCATGAAAACTCTATTGGCCAACATCATCACCTTGCCTGAGATAAAAGTCTTTGATCCTAAACCTAAATCGAAATGGTGGAGAGAGAATGATTTATGTGACTTCCATCGCAATAAGGGTCATAAAACTAATAACTGCATATTCTTAAAACACATCATACAAGACAAAATTGATAATGGAGGAATCATAATTGAAAATCATAAAAGCAATAATGATCATACAACATTCACGGAACCATTTCCAAAACATGGTCAAGGAGATTCATCTTCTCAACCTAATGTGGGTGCTAAAGTTAATTATGCTTACTCTGGAAACAATGTTGTCATAAATATGGTTGAACCATGCCTATCTAAGCATTGCAATGTCATCACAATTGTAAGAAAAGATCGAGAAAATCAATCATTCAATGTAGTTACTCGATCACAAGCTCAGACACATCTACAAGGATAAATCCTAGATTCATCAAATGGTCCTAAGATGCCTTTCAATCTATCTTTCACTTCTCAACAGAAGGCCACCTCTAAATCATCAAATCCTAAAGACATGAGGCCAATATCATACAGTATTGTCCAACAACTCTAGCATACCAATGCAAAAATATCCATGTTTGAGTTGCTTCAGATATCTCCAGCTCATAGAGCCATTATAGACAAAGCTCTGCTCGGATCTAATGTTCCTGACAACCTTGATTTAGATAGATTCCAAGCTATGGTTGGTCATCTAACATCTCCCCAATATATCTCCTTTTTAGAGGAAGATGATAACTCCTTGAGTCATCCACATAACCAGCCCTTGCATATTGAAGTCTTGATCCAAAACCATCATGTCAAATGCGTGTTGATAGATGGAGGTGCTAGTCTCAACATTCGTTCTTACAGCTTGATCACACAATTGGGATTATCTGAAGCTGTCATTGATCCTAAAAAGAAGATAACTATGAAGGCATATGATGAACAAGAAAGATCCTCCAAAGGCACAATTTTCTTACCTATCAAAATAGGTTCAGTTATCAAAGATATCACATGTCAAGTTCTTGATCTACCTTTTCCTTACAACATCCTTTTAGGGAGACCCTGGATACATGAAATGAGAGCTATTCCTTCAACATACCATCAATGTGTGAAATTTCCTTATGAAGGAGTAGAGGTGATGATTATGGCTGATCTATCTACCACTTGTAATGCATTGAAAGAAAGTGTTGATAAACTTGTTCCTAATAACAGAGAATCTTCCACTAAGCACCTAGACATTGCTTCAACATCCAAGATAGAAGAACTTGCTAAAGAGGTCAAAATTAAAGATAATGGTATGGGAGAATACACAATGGAACCTATTTTATCTCTCACATCTCTCCCGTTGTCCCCCAAATCTTATGGACAACCTTCTGACAAAGTGAAACCTACAGCTAAAGAATCCCAAGTCATATTCAACGAAAGCTTTTTCATAGAGAAAATATCTAAACAAGAGTTTGAAGAAGATGAAACCTTGCTTTCATGGTTATACAAGGATGAGTCTCAATCCCAATCAGTCTAGAAACCTGACTCCACTTCACGCAAAATTCATCAGAAGTCATATGGACCACGAGATAAATTAAACACAAAGATCGGATAAATTGGAAAAGAACCTCTAGGACTACAAGTTAAAGGTCTTCTATCACCTCTTGACCATCATGGCTGACCAAAAAAGAATACAACAAGTCTAGGATATAAGAAGAAGCCTTTCTATCTTAGCAAGAACTCTCCACATGTCTTAGAAAAAATTGAACCAAAGGAGGAAACAACACAACAATCTGATAGTGATGATTCAGACTACACTGAGGAGCTCATTCCTTATGAGTATTTTCCTAAAGAAATAAAAGACTTTCTTGAAGTGGAGGATGATCCAATTAAAAGAATTAATGTAGTAGACACACAAGAACCTACTATAGAATAAGAGACAGTTAAACCACAAGAACCAGTTGATCTCAAAGGAAATCAAATAGACAAAGAAGAAGGTGGTAGCTATTCTGAGATAGATTCTCATGAGTATGAATTCAAGTTAGAATCTGAGGGTAACCCTTCTTGGGGTATCCATCTTGATTTTACTCATGTTCTTAATTTTCCTAGAGGCATAGACTAGGAATCAAATGACTATGAATGGGGAGTCATTCTAGAGGAAGATGAGCTTATTATAGAGAAACATGTTGATGTTATTCACCAATATGCACCTAAACCCAACATAAGTCTAGAGAAAAATGATGAACTTAACGAGTCTAATACACCTATTGCTGAATTGGACTCCCACAATGACATTGAGCCTATTCACAAATTGAACATTTTGAGTTGTAATATCACCTTCAAACTTGAGAGTTGGGTTAGGACCAATGATGACAGATCCATATCCGTAAACACTATTTCCCAATCTTTTCACACTTTGACTATCCAACATCCCGAACTTCTTGACCAAATTTCCATGAATCTGAGCCATTGTATTTATACCTTTCCAAATGACTATGCCCTTGCTTTCTACCTCAATGCAGTTGAGCGTATGATGACTTCCATAAGTGAACTAAGCATTAGCATTGCGAAGTCAGACATCAAGTATCTTAGTCAAAAGAATAAGAATAAAAATAAAAAGAAAAGGAGTTCTGAGGGTGAAAACTACTTTGTGGCAGTCTCAGAACCTACAAAAGTAAAATTAAAAGATGTATCCTAAGGTGAAAACCTCTTTGATGTGCCTAAGGATGAGATATTTGATGTTCTTATGAGTCATTTACAAGACAAATCTCTAGTGCTAATTGAGCCCACTCAACCTATCAACTTGGGAACAATAGAGGAACCACAGTTGATCCATGTAGCACAATCCTTATCAGAAAAAGAAAAGAAAAAATTTACACATTCCTAATAGAAAAGAGGATCAAATTTACATGGAAATATTTAGATATGCCAGGGTTGGATCCCGATCTTATAATGCACTATTTATCTATAGTTGCAGGGGTCAAACCTGTTAAGCAAAAATTAAGAAAGATGCATCCACATGTTGCAGTCTTGGTCAAAGCTGACTTAGAGAAACTACTTAAATTTGGATTCATCTGTGTTATTGACTATGCTGAATGGATCTTTAATAGTGCACCTATTTCTAAACCATACAAATCAATCAGAGTATGCACATATTTTAGAGATATGAACAAGGCATGCCCTAAGGATGATTTTCCACTACCTAACATTGATATGATAGTGGACATGACTGTGGGCTTTGAGATGTATTCTTTAATGGATGGTTTTTCTAGATACAACCAAATAAAAATTTCTCCAGAAGATCAAGAGAAAACTACTTTCACATGCACATGAGGTAACTTTTGTTGGAATGTCATGCCATTTGCGCTTAAGAATGTTAGTGCTACATATCAGAGAGCTATGACATCTATTTTCCATGACATGATGCATCAAACTATGGAGGATTATGTTGATGATACTTTATCAAAATATATGATAAGATCTGAACATCTAAATGATTTGAGAAAAATACTAGATTGAATGGAGAAGTTTAGTCTCAGACTGAACCCTAAGAAGTGTGCTTTTGGTGTCACTTCTGGAAAGCTCCTAGGTTACATTGTTTCAAAGAAAGGTATTGAAGTTGATCCAGCTAAAGTTAAAGCTATCATGGAGATGTAACCTCCCAAGAACATCAGTCAAATGAGAACATTATAAGGGAGAGTACAATCTATTAGACACTTCATATCTTAGCTAGCAGATATATCACAGTCTTT
Organism: Chamaecyparis obtusa; assembly: GCA_027943335.1. Classification (NCBI taxonomy): domain Eukaryota; kingdom Viridiplantae; phylum Streptophyta; class Pinopsida; order Cupressales; family Cupressaceae; genus Chamaecyparis; species Chamaecyparis obtusa. The sequence continues at coordinate 61,737 of BSBK01010277.1, forward strand.
TATAAAAACATTACATAAAGGTGTGACTTTTGGATGGATCAAGGAATGTGAAAATAATTTTAATTATATCAAGAAATATCTATCAAATCCTCCTATCTTGATGCCTCCTATTCAAGGGAAGCCATTGATCTTATATGTCTATGCAATATATACATCACTGGGGGCATTTCTAGCACAGCATGATGAGAATAAGAAGGAAAGAGCTATATACTATATTAGTAGAACATTGGTAGCATATGAGAACAAATATTCAATGATTGAGAAATTTTGTCTAGCTATGATCTTTGCATCATAGAAACTAAGACATTATATGTTAGCTCATACCACACATTTGGTAGCTAAGATTGATCCACTAAAGTACCTACTAAGCAAAGCCACCCTCACAGGTAGATTAGCTAAATGGGTAATGCTATTAAGTGAATTTGACATTGAATATGTTGAAAGAAAAGCTATCAAGGGCCAAGTTATTGCTAATCAATTGGTTGATGCACCATTTTTTGATGATACACCAATGCAAATGGAATTCCCAGATTCCTCTATCATGAATCTTTCTTCTAGAGCATGGAATTTATTCTTTGACGACTCCTACACATAGAATAGATCTAGAGTAGGCATATTGTTCATCACACCTCAAGGATACTCAATCCCTAAAGCATTCAGAATCAAGTTTCCTTGCACAAACAATATTGTTGAATATGATGCTCTTCTTAATGGCATAAAAATAGCAATTGAGTGGAGAGTGACAGAACTACACATTCATGGAGACTCACAACTTGTAATACACCAAGTCAATGATGTGTATCAAACAAAAGATGGAAAGTTGATCCCATACAAGAGAATGGTAGATGATCTAAAGAAATATTTCATATATATCAACTTTGAGAAAATTCCTAGAACAGAGAACAAAGTTGTTGATGCTATGGCAATGTTATCTACTTTATTACATCAGCCTGAACATGAGCTATGCTATGAGCTCCTGGTGGAAGCACTATTTTACCCTGCATATGATTCCCCTAAAACCCACATGATCTACACTATTGTTGGTCATGATTCATCTTGATACAAAAACCTTTTCTCCTATCTCCAAGACCAAATCATTTGTGATACTTTTAACCACCATGAGAAATGATACCTTATCCGCAATGCATCCCAGTATGTCATCATTGGTAATGATCTGTACAAACAAGGTCTAGATGGTACACTACTTAGATGTTTAGAATAGGAAGAGTCTCAACGTGCATTAGAGTAAGTCCATGAAGGTATATGTGGGTCGCACTCGAACAGTTTAACACTAGCTCAAAAGCTTATTAGGTTTGGGTACTATTACCCTAATTTTTCATATGCATGCAAATTTGGCCAATTCCCATTTCAAGGTCTACATTTTTATCCTTCCAAGCACTCTACAAAATTTCATAGCTTTATCTATTTCCCCTGGTCTCTGCAACTATTTCTATGTCCTTGCCTAGGTGAAAAGTCCTTAAAAATATTCATAAAACTAGCCGTTGTGTTAGAAAACCCTTTGGCCTGTTATATTTCCTTGTTACTTTATTTGGCAACTTGAAGTCCCAATTTTTCATGTGTGTTTTAAAATCCTTCAGTCACCAAATCTCTGAGTCTTGGTGGGAAAAGCCCTGACACTTAGTGATCCCGCGAGCGGTTACCATTTCGGTTGGCGGTCTTAGTTTAGTGGCCAAGTCAAGATTCTAGATCTGATGGTTGTCACATGATCTCATGGCCTTAGAAGATTCCATGAGATCTTGCGATGATTGTTGGTCTTCCTTCCTGCAGTAGGTTCATTTGTCCGTTGGTCCTGCCACGCAGTCTGAGCTGTGCATTTGTGATTGGTCAAGACTCGTGATTCAATGCCATGTGAGCGTGGGCCCAACGGTTGTCAGTCGATGATTATCTAACGACTGATGCATGATTTGAAGGAGCTTTTCTAACACATGAGATCATGTACCCACCATTGATCTTACTTTATCTCTGGGCTTTGTTAGGTGGGTCTTCAGTTTTTGACGTGATCGTTCTTCATTGGTCGGTCAGACGATAGCTGGGCTCTTTTGGTAGGAGCGTGTCAGAGTATCTACAGGGATGTTAGTAGATTGAAGATCTATGGTTGTCACTTGATTGCAAGGGATCTTCCAAGCCCTTGTGATCTTGCAACAACCATCTGATGCTCTTTCTGTAGGCCGTGGGTCTGCATTGTTAGATGGGCTGATGTGTGAAGCATTTGATTGGTCTGCGTGGTGATGACTAGATTTTCAGTGGGTTCATTTGTCAGAGGGGTCCCAGTCTAATAAAGATCTATAGCCGGCATAAAAGGGAAAGGGATCTTTCTGACATATAAGATCGTGCACCCACCGTTAGATTGGAATCTAAGCTGTAGTGGGACCGTGTCAGAACTTGCCGAGGTGTATGCCTACGGAGCAATCGGGGGAAAAGTAAAGAATGACATGTGGAGGTTCTAGGCCCAGGGTTAAGAGTATTCCATAAATCTATGAGTAAAGAGCTTTTCTATGTTCACCAGACTTAACCAAGGTCAACTAAAGGTTTAAATGACTCTACGACTAAAAGGAAAAGGTAACCCGAGGTGAACTTGAGGTTATTTCTGTACATGAACGGTTTCTATGTAAATAAGAAGATCTAACGGTCATGTTTTAAAAAGAGATTGAGATTTAAACAATGACTGTCGATAGAAGGAAAATGTGGTGTCACCCAGTTAGTCGTTAATATTCAAATTTTGAATATTTCTCTGCAAGGTTTTTGCTAGGTTTTGATCCAATGGTCGGTTGAGACAAAATGGGTAGCTAAAAATTTATGTTTCAAGGATGATTGGAGTTGGAGAAGATGATGACAGGGGTCTAGGTGGTCATCTTTGGTCATTTCTTATTTTCTGAAAGTACCAAATTAGGGCATTCATGGTGAGACTTTGTGCAAAGAGGTAGATGAGTCTGAGTTGCTTGTCTGCAAGCTGATTGTGAGGTATAAGGATGGACACGTAAACTCAAATATCTGATTGGCTATGATTTTGCAGAGAATTATTTATGATCAAACTTGATCGAACTAGGGTTTATCATTATTCTAATGCAAAATTCTCTAACCCTAGTTATATTTTTGACCCTTGCCTGCACGCAAGGAAGGATGTATATATTGTATTTTTGGAGCTTTTGAGCTCAGAGTTGGACAATTGTAAAAGGATTTCATTTTTCTTAAGGGTCATCTATGGTATTTTTCCTACCCTCTGGCTTATATAGTTGTAAATCTTTCATTGATAATAAAAACATTGGAGAGATATTTTGTGACAATCCTTCATGTCCCTATGCTTCCTTGTTTGAATTATCTCTTATTGTATTAAAGTATATGATGTTTTCAGTGATATCTCAGGGTTCCTAATCCCTCTTACTTTCTGTAATTGTGTGTGTTATTCTACTTGATCTGATTTAGATGTTTTTTTGGGTATACTTCAACCCCCTAATAGTCTTGTCTCAATCCTACACTGAGTTGCAGAAGTGAATGTCTTCTTGCAGGTCATAAGTTGTGTCTTATGTTCAGGCCCTCCTATGAAACACTCATGCACACCTATTCAATAAGTTGTGACCTACTAGACCTAAGCCTTTCATTGATTCCATTCCTCTATACTGAGATCCAAACCCTAATTTCGATGTATCACCTAGTATGTAGTTTTCTTTTGGTCATTTCCATTTCCAAGCATTCCTTCTATCCCTTTCCCTCAAAAGATTTTACTTTTCTATTTCTATAAGGAAATTAAGGTGATTATCCAAGAGGAACCAGCCTAGAAACTAGAGGTCTCACCTTAGTTAGCATAGGTCCCACAACCTGGCATTGATTCCCATGTTATACTAGGTTATCAAGACTACGAGAGCTTGAGACAAGGGTGCAAACTTAGTGTATAACAATTCTGGCATGCCTAGTGGGACTACACAAGAAGTTCATTGTTTGAAGATTATGTTATCTCTGATATATAGATTGCATAATACAGGCTTTTAAAAGTTGTTCTATCAAGTATATCTAGTGACTCCACTGATTTCAAAGATTAGGGCTAACCTTGTTCAAGGTTTATGAGAAAGATTAAGACTAGAAGCTCAAAGCCTACTGCATTTTTAGAGTTGCCCTCAAAAGGAAGTCATAAAGGTAGGTCAACTCAAAGAACATCCCCTACAAGAAGAGTTCAGTCAACACCTCCTGATACTTCAAAAAGAAGACCTTTTCCCTTTCATTCCAAAAGGAGAGGCAGATCTCTAACCAAAGATCTAGAGGAGGATTCAAATCCAGGACCAAATATAGCTCATATAGTTGTTAATCTTTAGATTCCAACTCCTGCAATGGCTAAATAGTTTGCTTTTACACCATTCAACCAAGGGAGTTCATTAGCCTTTCCTCAACATCATGATGTTCCCTTGGTGGCACTAAAGAGTATACCTAATTTCACAGGTGAATGGCAAACAACTGCTTTTGAACACATAAGAGATGTGACCACCATCTGCAGCATACACAATATTAGTCAAGAAGATGTGGCCACAAAATTATTAGCAGCCTCTCTAAAAGGTAAGGCTCTAGAATGGTTTAGAACTCTAACTGTTGGTTCTATTACTTCATGGGATGAATTAGGGGATGCATTAAGTAAGAATTTTGAGGATAAATCAGATAACTTGTCTCTAGTTGAGCGGTTAACAACTATTAAGAGAGACCCTCAAGAGAAAATGACAGACTACAATAGTAGATTCCTTAAAACATGGAATAGAATTCCAGTATCAGTAAGACCATCAGCTGACCATGCTTTCCTATATTATTTGCAAAGCCTAAATGGTCAAATTTTTGTCATGATCCAATCTATGGGTGGTACTTCTTCACCCGAAGCTTTTGACATAGCTGTCAGGGCTGAAAATTGTTTGATTCAAGCAAGCATGATTGCTAGAAGGACACTAATGCCCATTTTTCCTAGCCTTCAACCCATTGCACCTACCCAAGTACCTCCATTTACCCCTATTCCCACTATATTAGCACCTTAGGCCAGTACCAGTGGTCAAGAGCTGACAGCTAGTTTCTCTCAAGAGCTACAAGAAATAAAGAATAGCCAACAAAGTAGTCAGCAAGAAATGACAAACTTATTGTAGACCTTGACTAAAGAGGCTACAAATTTGAAGAAACAAGGTCAAGGAATTAGACCACCATTTCAGTCACAAGGCCAAGGTCCTAATCAATCATATCAAAATCAAGGACAACCTTATAAAAAAAATAGACCACCATACTAAGGAGGTTACCAAGGACAAAGGAAAAGTTTCAATCAGAGACCATTCCAACCATACAACCCTGCACCTCTCAATTCTACAAATCCAGTGAGGGATATGGTTCCTAGTCAAAACAATATGGCTATGGAGAATGAATGGTGCTTTCCTTGTAATCAGCCTCATAATTAGGCTACATGTTCAAATGGATGGATGAACCAAGCTCTAATGACTCAAAATGCCTCACAGGCTCAATCAGAGGCTTCATCTAGTGGATCAGTGCCTCAACAAGAATCACAAGAGAAAGAGACTGCTCTCTTTAGTTGGGAGCAGCCAGACTTCAATTGAGTCAATGATGAAGTTCCTTTTGTTGCCTATACAAGAGAAAAAAGGAGATCTCAAGACATGGAGAGAGAAGATTCCAATGCTAAAGCCACTACATCTACAGAACCACTGCAACAATCTACTCCCATCACACCTAAGGAGGTCCCTATCATTACAAGCAAAGAAGGCCAACAGTCTAAAGAGGTGGAGCCCATCATAGTAAAGGCACACCAGAGAGTACACATTGTGACACCCTATAACATTGTAGACAACATGAAGAAGGTGAATGTCACCATGTCTATGTGGGAATCTTTGGCTCTTCCAGTACAACCTGAAATTTTGAAGAAGGCCATGACAGAAGTGACAACTCCTCAACCTACAAAAGAAGCTGCAAAGCCAGTGTTGGTTAACACTGATCAAGAAAAAGAGGCTCCAAGTAGAAACTCCAAGGCCAATGTCATTCAAGGTAGGAACTCAAAGCCACCTCCCTTTTATGTATCTTTAATCATTGGAAAAATTTTACTAGTGCATAATTGTATGGTGGATAGTGGAGCTACTAGCACTGTAATGCCCAAGAAAATAGTTGACCAATTAGGATTGAAATATGAACCCTTCCAAAAGAAGGTTACCCAACTTGATGGATCCTCAGTCAATACTATAGGTGTGGCCAAGGATACTAGCCTAATCCTACATGCTAGTCCTATTTTTTCCATCTTCCTTGATATATATATCATGGATCTCCCTGCATTATTTTCTATATGTCTTTCAAGGGAGTTTACAGCTAAGATAGGAGGCTACCTATCTTCTGATTGGTATCACATGTTATTTCATACAAGGTATGGGACCAAGGTCACTATTAAATCAGAACCATTAGTAGCACACCATATAGAACCATATGTGTCCAATACCATCAATGTAAAATGCCCCATATTTGATGACAGTGACTTCCAAACCTTTAGTGAAGCAAGCACAAAGATAGAGAGTATCCCTGATATTCTTCTAGATGAAAGAGCTTCAGAGGCCCAAGAAAATCTTATTTGGGATTTTGGTTTGGGAAGTTATTTAATACAAGAAAGTGGATCCATAGAGCCAAGCCTTTTCAAAGAAGACACTGATTCAGAGGATCAGAGCAATCAGGTTTGGGAACTATTTTTTGATGGAGCTAGAAGTAGACATGGTTCTGGTGGTGGTGCTATGTTAGTGTCCCCAAAAGGAGAAAGGTATTATACTACCTTTAGATTCAGTTTCTCCTGCACTAGCAATACTGTAGAATATGAAGGTCTAGTCAATGGACTAGAATGGGCTAGAAAAAGAGGGCTTAAGGCCTTAAAAGTTTATGGTGACAGTGAGCTAGTTGTCAGCCAAGTAAGAGGAATAAGTGCAACCAAAAATGACACCATGAAAACATACAAACATAGAGTTTGGGTTGCAATTGAAGATTTTTGTGCTTTCAATATTGTTGCCATCCCTAGAAAGCTAAATCAAAATGTAGATAGATTAGCTGTTGTTGGATCTTAGTATGACATTCCCAATAGCATTTCAAAAGAGGTAGATCAACAACATATCAAAGTGATTGTTAGACCCTCTATCCCTAATAATGATGTCAATTGGTAAGTGTTTGAAATGATGAACAAATTCTGCAATTCTTGTTTGAAGAAGATGTTTTTTTAGAGCATCATCAAGATAGACTATCACAAAATTATGGTGATCAAGTGATACAACTGAAGTCTAATAGGATGCCTAGAGGTCTTGTTACCTTAGAGAATATCTTCAAAGAGGATGATGAAGCTAAGAGAAGAAAAGCTGGCCTGGTAGTCTAACAAGAACATTGTGTTGAACTAGAGCTAGAATTAGGTAAGAGCTTACAATTTGGAAAAGTGAAAACTGAATTGGAAAAGAAAGCTTATACCCAATTATTCAAAGAATTTAGTGATGTTTTTGCATGGCAATATGAAGACCTCAAGGTTTTTGATCCTGCTCTTGCTCAGCACACTATTGAGTTAGAACCAAATGCCAAACCAGTAAGACAAAAGCAAAGGCCTGTTAATCCCAAACTTGAGACACTTATGCATAAATAAGTACTCAAATTGATAGAAAGTGGTATCATCTTTGGGTTTCCAACCTTGTTCCTATTAGGAAGAAGAATGGGGAGCTGAGGTTATGTGTTGACTTCAGGGATCTTAACAGGGCCTCTCTAAAAGACCACCATCCATTACCCTCTATGGAAAAAATCTTACAATGTCTCTGGATCCGAGAGATTTTCATTATTGGATGGCTATTTAGGATACAATCAGATCTTAGTGAGTAAAGAGGATCAATACAAGACTTCATTTACACCCAAGTGGGGAACCATGGCTTCTCAAAAGATGCCCTTTGGTTTGTCAAATGCAGGTGCTACATTTCAAAAGGCAATGGATATGGCCTTTAAAAGCCTCATGTACAAATTTGTACTGGTCTACTTAGATGACATAACTGTCTATTGAAAGCATCCAGTAGACCATATCAAACATTTGAGGAAGATCTTTGAAAGGTGTAGAGAGTTTAGGATATCTCTTAATCCCAAGAAATTTGTGTTTGCAATTCATGAAGGAAAATTGTTGGGATATGTAGTATCCAAAGAAGGAATCATAGTAGATCCTGAGAGAATTGTAGCTATCCTAGAGCTACCCTTGCCTCATCATAAGAACAGTCTCCAATCTTTCATAGGAAAGATTAATTTTGTTAGGAGGTTCTTGCCTAACATTGCAGATTTACTTAAGCCTTTGACAGCCATGTTAAAGAAGAGTTCAGCTTTTAGTTGGACCAAAGAAGGGAAAGCTAATTTCCAAGCTATCAAAGAGGCCTTAATAGAAGCTCCTACTCTCGTAAACCCAAATTTCAGTAAGGATTTTATCCTTTATGCTTATGGAGGTCATGATGCTATATTTGTAATGCTGACTCAAGAAAATGCAGAAGGATTGGAGCAGCCTATTGCTTTCTTTAGCAAAGGTTTAGAAGAATATGAACAGAGATACTCTTTTGTAGAAAAACATGTACTTGTTGTGGTAAAGAGCCTTAAAAAGCTTAGATATTTTTTGACCCATAGCAAGGTAAATTTAAAGGTTACTCATCCAAGTGTCAAAGAATTTTTGTTTTCCAAAGACCTAAATGAGAAAAGAGCTACTTGGATCACCAAGGTGATGGATTATGACATAGATATTCAAACTACCAAGCTGGTTAGAGGAAGAGGTCTTTGTGAGCATTTGGCAGGGGATGAGAGTTCAAAGAAATTAGAGCAAATAGATGCATCTCTGGTGGTGCATTCTATAGAAGAGCAAGCCAAGGCAACAAGCTGGTTGCCTAATATGATCAATTATTTGAAGATAGGACAATGTTCTGTAGGTTTGGATTCAGACAAAAGAAGATATTATAGATTACAATCTATTCCTTTTGTACTGATTGATGAAGTTATTTTTAGAAAAGATCACAATGGTGTCCTTTTAAGATGCATAGATTCAAAAAAGATAGTTGATGTCCTATTTGAGTTTCATAATGGACCTTCTGGAGGTCACTTTTCCCCTAGGACTACTGCTTTTAAAATCATGAGGGCTGGTTACCATTGGCCATCTATCTTTAAGGATAGTCATGAGTATGTGAGGAAATGCATCAAGTGTGCCATGTTTGCAGGAAAAGAAAGGCTTGCAGCCTTGCCCCTACAACCAATCAGAACAGAGCAACCTTTCATGAAGTGGGGTATAGACTTCATTGGCATGATCAATCCTCCATCTAGTGTAGGCCATAAATGGATAATCACTGCAACAGATTATTTTACTAGATGGACAGAAGCAATTGCTTTAAAAGAGGCCAATGAGAGTGTTGTCCTAAATTTTTATCATGATAGAGTTCATAGATTTGGCATTCCAGATTTAATAATATCAGATAATGCATTGGCATTCATAGGCCTCAAAGTCTCAGAGTGGGCAATTAGGAATGACATTTATTTGAATACCAGTTCAAATTACTACCCCCAAGGCAATGTCTTAGCAGAATCAACAAACAATAATTTGATTAGGATAATCAAGAAGACTCTGCAAGACAATCAGAGGGATTGGCATACTAAACTGAGGTCTGCCTTATGGTTAGATAGAATTACCCCAAAGAAAATCATTGGTAATTCTCCCTACATGCTAGTATATGGTAAAGAGGCCAAGTTGTCCATTTCAGCTGAATTGCCAGCTCTGGACTTGGCTACTCAGTATGCCCTATTTGAAGAAGGTGATCCCTTGTAGATCAGATATGCTCAGTTGATGGAGCTAGAAGAACTCAGAGACAAATCAATGTAGGATATGGAATTCCATCAGATCCAAACAAAGAGGAGTTTTGACAAAAGAGCCAGGGTCAAAAATTTCAAAGTTGGAGACATAGTCCTCAAGTGGGATGAATTCAGATCTAAGCTTGGCAGACATACCAAATTTGATTCATTTTGGGGTGGACCATTTGTTATAACAGAGTGCAAGGGATCTAATGCTTTCCAACTATCAAATCTTGAAAGTGATACCTTTCCAATATCAGTGAATGGATTCCACTTGAAGCCCTATTTTGAGGTTAGCCCCTCTCTATAAGATTTGTAAATAAGTTCTTTCTTTCTTTCCCTATTTTCTAGGTTAGTTCCCTACTTTCCAAGAAGTGCATGTGCACAAGTTTGTCTCTCTAGTTCCAGTTTTGTCTCTCAGTCAAAGTTTTGTGTTCCTTAAAGTGACCCCATGCCCAATGGATATGTCAAGGCCACTGGTTTTCCATGTCTAGCAGGATGACATCCAGCAAAAATAGCCAAAATATTACCCTAATTTTTCATATGCTTGCAAATTTGGCCAATTCCCATTTCAAGGTCTACATTTTTATCCTTCCAAGAACTCTACAAAATTTCATGGATTTATCTATTTCCCCCTAGTCTCTGCAACTGTTTCTAGGTCCCTGGCTAGGTGAAAAGTCCTTAAAAATATTCATAAAACTAGTCGTTGTGTTAGAAAACCCTTTGGCCTATTGTATTTCCTTGTTACTTTATTCGGCAACTTAACTCCCAATTTTGCATGTGCATTTTAAAATCCTTCAGTCGCCAAATCTTTGATTCCTACCAGTCAAAGCCCTAACACTTAGCGATCCTGCGAGTGGTTACCATTTTGGTTGGCGGTCTCCGTTTAATGACCAAGTCAAGATTCTAGATCTAACAGTTGTTGCATGATCTCAAAAGAATAAAAATAAAAAGAAAAAGAAAAGGAGTTCTGAGGGTGAAAACCACTTTGTGACAGTCTCAGAACCTACAAAAGTAAAAATAAAAGATGTATCCTAAGGTGAAAACCTCTCTAAGGTGCCTAAGGATGAGATATTTGATGTCCCTCTGAGTCATTTACAGGACAAATCTCGAGTACTAATTGAGCCCACTCAACCTATGAACTTGGGAACAATAGAGGAACCACAGTTGATCCATGTAGCACAATCCTTATCAGAAGAAGAAAAGAAAACATTTACACATTCCTAACAGAAAAGAGGATCAAATTTACATGGAAATATTCAGATATGCTAGGGTTGGATCCTGATCTTATAATGCACCATTTATCTATAGCTCTAGGGGTCAAACCTGTTAAGCAAAAATTAAGAAAGATGCATCCACATGTTGTAGTGTTGATAAACTTGTTCCTAATAACAAAGAATCTTCCACTAAGCACCTAGACATTGCTTCAACATCCAAGATAGAAGAACTTGCTAAAGAGGTCAAAATTAAAGATAATGGTATGGGAGAATACACAATGGAACCTATTTTATCTCTCACATCTCTCCCATTGTCCCCCAAATCTTATGGACAACCTTCTGAAAAAGTGAAACCTATAGCTAAAGAATCCCAGGTCATATTTAATGGAAGCTTTGTCACAGAGAAAATATCTAAACAAGAGTTTGAAGAAGATGAAGCCTTGCTTTCATGGTTATACAAGGATGAATTTCAATCCCAATCAGTCCACAAACGTGACTCCACTTCAAGAAAAATTCCTCAGAAGTCATATGGACCAGGGGATAAACTAATCACAAAGATGGGATATATTGGAAAAGAACCTCTAGGACTACAAGTTAAAGGTCTTCTATCACCTCTTGACCATCGTGGTTGACCAAACAAGAATACAACAAGTCAAGGATATAAGAAGAAGCCTTTCTATCTTAGCAAGAACTCTCCACATGTCTTAGAACAAATTGAACCAAAGGAGGAAACAACACAACAATCTAATAGTGATGATTTGGTCACCATTGAGGAGCTCATTCCTTATGAGTATTTTCCTAAAGAAAGAAGAGACCTTCTTGAAGTGGAGGATGATCCAATCAAAAGAATTAATGTAGCAGACACACAAGAACCTACTATAGAATAAGAGACAGTTACACCACAAGAACTAGCTGATCTCAAAGGAAATCAAATAGACAAAGAGGAAGGTGGTAGCTATTCTCAGATAGATTTTCATGAGTATGAATTCAAGTCAGAATCTGAGGGTAACCCTTCTTGGGGTATCCATCCTAATTTTACTCATGTTCTTAATTTTCCTAGAGGCATAGATGAGGAATCAAATGACTATGAATGGGGATTCATTCTAGAGGAAGATGATCTTATTATAGAGAAACATGTTGATTTTATTCACCAATATGCACCTAAACCCAACATAAGTCTAGAGAAAAATGATGAACTTAACGAGTCTAATCCACCTATGGCTGAATTGGACTCCCACAATGACATTGAGCCTATTCACAAATTGAACATTTTGAGTTGTAATATCACCTTCAAACTTGAGAGTTGGGTTAAGACCAATGATGATAAATCCATATCTGTAAACACTATTTCCCAATCTTTCCCCACTTTGACTATCCAACATCCCAAACTTCTTGACCAAACTTCCATGAATCCGAGCCATGATATTTATACCTTTCCAAATGACTATGCCCTTTCTTTCTACCTCAATGTAGTTGAGCCTATGATGACTTCCAGAAGTGAACCGAGTGTTAGCATGATGAAGTCGGACATCAAGTATCTTAGTGAAAAGAATAAGAATAAAAATAAAAAGAAAAGGAGTTCAAACCACTTTGTGGCAGTCTCAGAACCTACAAAAGTAAAAATAAAAGATGTATCCTAAGGTGAAAACCTCTCTGAGGTGCCTAAGGATGAGATATTTGATGTCCTTCTGAGTCATTTACATGATAGATCTCCAATAGTAATTTAGCCCACTCAACCTATGAACTTGGGAACAATAGAGGAACCACAATTGATCTATGTAGCACAATCCTTATCAGAAGAAGAAAAGAAAACATTTACACATTCCTAACAGAAAAGAGGATCAAATTTACATGGAAATATTCAGATATGCCAGGGTTGGATCCCAATCTTATAATGCACCATTTATCTATAGCTCCAGGGGTCAAACCTATTAAGTAAATATTGAGAAAGCTGCATCCACATGTTGCAGTCTTGGTCAAAGCTGAAGTAGAGAAACTACTAAAATTTGGATTCATCTGTGTTATTGACTATGCTAAATGGATCTTTAATAGTGTACCTATTTCTAAACTAGACAAATCAATTAGAGTGTGCACATATTTTAGAGATATGAACAAGGCATGCCCTAATGATGATTTTCCACTACATAACATTGATATGATAGTGGACATGACTGTGGACTTTAAGATGTATTCTTTAATGGATGGCTTTTTTGGATACAACCAAATAAAAATTTCTCCAGAAGATCAAGAGAAAACTACTTTCACCTGCGCATGAGGAAACTTTTGTTGGAATGTCATGCCATTTGGGCTTAAGAATGTTGGTGCTACATATCAGAGAGCTATGACATCTATTTTCCATGACATGATGCATCGAACTATGGAGGATTATGTTGATGATACTTTATCAAAATATATGATAAGATCTAAACATCTAAATGATTTGAGCAAAATACTAGATTGAATGGAGAAGTTTAGTCTCAAACTGAACCCTAAGAAGTGTGCTTTCAGTGTCACTTCTGGAAAGCTCCTAGGTTATATTGTTTCAAAGAAAGGTATTGAAGTTGATCCAGCTAAAGTTAAAGCTATCATGGAGATGCAACCTCTCAAGAACATCAGTCAAATGAGAACATTACAAGGGAGAGTACAATCTATTAGACACTTCATATCTTAGCTAGCAGATATATCACAATCTTTTATAAAAACATTACATAAAGGTGTGACTTTTGCATGGAATGAGGAATGTGAAAAGAATTTTAATCATATCAAGAAATATCTATCAATCCTCCTATCTTGATGCCTCCTATTCAAGGGAAGCTATTGATCTTATATGTCTCTACAATAGATACATCACTGGGGGAATTTCTAGCATAGCATGATGAGAATAAGAAGGAAAGAGCTATATACTATATTAGTAGAACATTGGTAGCATATGAGAAGAACTATTCAATGATTGAGAAAGCTTGTCTAGCTCTGATCTTTGCATCATAGAAACTGAGACATTATATGTTAGCTCATACCACACATTTGGTAGCTAAGATTGATCCACTAAAGTACCTACTAAGAAAAGCCACCCTCACAGTTAGATTAGCTAAATGGGTAATGCTATTAAGTGAATTTGACATTGAATATGTTGAAAGAAAAGCTATCAAGGGCCAAGTTATTGCTAATCAATTGGTTGATGCACCATTTTTTTATGATACACCAATGCAAATGGAATTCCCAGATTCCTCTATGATGAATCTTTCTTCTAGAGCATGGAATTTATTCTTTGATGGCTCGTACACACATAATGGATCTGGAGTAGGCATATTGTTCATCACACCTCGGGGACACTCAATCCCTAAAGCATTCAGAATCAAGTTTCCTTGCACAAACAATATTGTTGAATATGATGCTCTTCTTAATGGCATAAAAATAAGAATTGAGTGGAGAGTGATAGAACTACACATTCATGGAGACTCATAACTTGTAATACACCAAGTCAATGATGTGTATCAAAAACAAGATGGAAAGTTGATCCCATAAAAGAGAATGGTATATGATCTAAAGAAATATTTCATATATATCAAGTTTGAGAAAATTCCTAGAACAAAGAACAAAGTTGTTGATGCTATGGCAATGTCATCTACTTTATTACAGCAGCCCGAACATGAGCTATGGTATGAGTTCCTGGTGGAAGCACTATCTTACCCTGCATATGATTCCCCTAAAACCCACATGATCTGCACTATTGTTGGTCATGATTCATCCTGATACAAAAACCTCTTCTACTATCTCCAAGAGCAAACCATTCCTGATACCTTTAACTGCCATGAGAAATGATACCTTATCGGCAATGCATCCCAATATGTCATCATTGGTAATGATCTATACAAATGAAGTCTAGATGGTACACTAATTATATGTTTAGAATAGGAAGAGTCTCAACGTGCATTAGAGTAAGCCAACGAAGGTATATGTGGGTCGCACTCGAACGGTGTAACACTAGCTCAAAAGCTTATTAGGGTTGGGTACTGCTACACTAATTTTTCATATGCATGCAAATTTAGCCAATTTCCATTTCAAGGTCTACATTTTTATCATTCTAGGCACTTTGCAAAATTTCATAGCTTTATCTATTTCCCCCTAGTCTCTGCAACTCTTTCTAGGTCCCTGCCTAAGTGAAAAGTCATTAAAAATATTCATAAAACTAGCCGTTGTGTTAGAAAACCCTTTGGCCTGTTATATTTCCTTGTTACTTTATTCAGCAACTTAAAGTCCCAATTTTGTATGTGCATTTTAAAACCCTTCAGTAGCCAAATCTCTGATTCTCGATGGTCAAAGCCCTAATACTTAGCGATCCTGCGAGCGATTACCGTTTTGATTGGCAGTCTGGGTTTAGCAGCCAAGTCAAGATTCTAGATGTGATGGTCATCACATGATCTCATGGCCTCAGAAGATTCCATGAGATCTTGCGATGATTGTTAGTCTTCCTACCTACAGTAGGTTCATTTGTTTGTGGGTCCTGTCACATAGTCTGAGTTGTGCATTTGTGATTGGTCAAGACTCGTGATTCAATGCCATGTCAGCGCAGGCCCAATGGTTGTCATTCGATGATGATCTAACGACTGGTGCATGATCTGAAGGAGCTTTTCATACACATGAGATCATGCACTCACCGTTGATCTTACTTTATCTCTAGGCTTTGTCAAGTGAGTCCTCAGTTTCTGACGTGGTCATTCTTCATTCATCGGTCAGACGACAGCTGGGCTCTTTTGGTAGTACCTTGTCAGAGTATCTACAGGGATGTCAGTAGACTGAAGATCTATGGTTGTCATTTGATCACATGGGATCTTCCAAGCCCTTACGATCTTGTAACAATCATCTGATGCTCTTTCTGTAGGCCGTAGGTCTGCATTGTCAGATGGGCTGATGTGTGAAGCATTTGATTGGTTCACATGGTGATGACTGGATTTTCATTGGGTCCATTTTTCAGAGGGGTCCTAGTCTAATAAAGATTTATGGCCGGTGTAAAAGCACAAGGGATCTTTCTGACATATAAGATCATGCACCTACTGTTAGATTGGAATCTAAGCTGCAGTGGGACCGTGTCAGAACTTGCTGAGGTGTATGCCTACGGAGCAATCGGGGGCAAATAAAAGAATGACATGTGGCAGTTCTAGGCCCAGGGTTAAGAGTATTCCATGAATCTGTGACTAAAGAGTTTTTTCATGTTCACCAGACTTAACCAAGGTCAACTAAAGGTTTAAACGACTCTACAACTGAAAGGAAAAGGTAACCCAAGGTGAACTTAAGGTTATTTCTGTAGACAAATGGTTCCCAGATAAATAAGAAGATCTAACAGTCATGTTTTAAAAGGAGGTTGAGATTTAAATGATGGTCGTCGATAGAAGGAAAATGTGGCACCACTTGATTAGCTGTTAATATTCAAATTTTGAATATTTCTCTACAAGGTTTTTCCTAGGTTTTGATCCAATGGTTGGTTGCAACAAAATGGGTAGCTAAAAATTTATGTTTCAAGGACGATTGTAGTTGGAGAAGATGATGACAAGGGTCTGGGTGGTCGTCTTTGGTCATTTCTTATTTTCTAAAAGTACCAAATCAGGGCATTCATGGTGAGACTTTGTGCAAAGAGGTAGATGAGTTCGGGTTGCTTGTCTAGAGGCTGATTGTGAGGTACAAGGATGGACATGTAAACTCAAATATCTGATCGGCTATAATTTTTCAGAGAATTATTTATGATCGGACTTGATTGAACTATGGTTTATCATTATTCTAATGTAAAATTCTCTAACCCTAGTTAGATTTTTGACCCTTGCCTGGGCGCAAGGAATGATGTATATATTGTATTTTTGGAGCTTTTGAGCTCAGAGTTGGACAATTGTAAAAGGATTTCATTTTTCTTAAGGGTCATCTGTGGTATTTTTCCTACCCTCTAGCTTATATAGTTGTAAATCTTTCATTGATAATAAAAACATTGCAGAGGTATTTTGTGACAATCCTTCATGTCCCTATGCTTCCTTGTTTGAATTATCTCTTATAGGATTAAAGTATATGATGTTTTCAGTGATATCTCAAGGTTCTTGATCCGTCTTACTTTCTATAATTGTGTGTGTTATTGTGCTTGATCTAATTTAGATGTTTTTTTGGGTATACTTCAACCCCCTAATAGTCTTGTCTCAATCCTACACTGAGTTGCAGAAGTGAATGTCTGCTTGCAGGTCATAAGTTATGTCTTATGTTTAGGCCCTCCTATGAAACACTCATGCAAGCCTATTCAATAAGTTGTGACCTACTAGACCTAAGCCTTTCATTGATTCCATTCCTCTATACTGAGATCCAAACCCTAATTTCAGTGTATCACCTAGTAGGTAGTTTACTTTTGGTCATTTCCCTTTCCAAGCATTCCTTCTATCCCTTTCCCTCAAAAGCTTTTACTTTTCCATGTCTAGAAGAAAATTAAGGTGATTATCCAAGAGGAACTAGCCTAGAACCTGGAGGTCTCACCTCAGTTAGCATAGGTCCCACAACCTGGAGACTATTCCCATGTTATACTAGGTTATCAAGACTACAAGAGCTTGAGACAAGGGTGGAAACTTAGTGTATAATAGGTACTATTGGCCTGAAATGGAGAAAGATGCAATCAAGTTTTCTAAGAACTGTCAAAAGTGCCAAGTACATGGTAACTTAATTCATGCGCTAGGGAGAGATCTAATTCCCTTTCCTATACAATGGCCTTTTCACCAATAGGCATTTGAGCTTACAGAATCCATACATCCTCATTCTTCTAATGGACATACCCATATCATAATAGCTACAGACTATTTTACAAAATTGGTATAAGCAGTCCCTTTGACTCAAGCAACCAGTAAGCAAATTTATATATTCATTTTGAACTACATCATATGTCGGTATGGTATTCCACTCTCTATAGTCACAGATAATGGTGGACAATTCAAGAATAGAGACTTAGATGGTCTATGTGCCAAATTCAAGATTACACAACATTGGTCATCTATCTACTATCCTCAAGGGAATGGACAAGCAAAAGCTTCAAACAAGAATCTATTGAAAATTTTGCACCCTACAATTAATAATATAGGAAGAGACTAGCATCTCATGATCAATCTAGCTCTCTAGGCCTATTAAACAAGTATGAGAATGCCCACTGGGGCTACTCCATTCACTTTAGTTTATGGATCTGAAGCGGTACTACCTATTGAGGTTGAAATCTCATCACTAAGAATCAAAATGCATGGTTTGGTAACTGATGATGACTACAGAGTGTCTAGGTTGCAAGAACTTGAACTAATAGATGAGCACAGACAAGCATCATATGATCATCTCAGAGTATATTAGAAGAGAATGTCTAGAGGCTACAACAAGAAAGTCAGACACAGAGAATTTCAGGTTGGTGATCTAGTCTTGAGAGAAAATCCTAAAAATCAATCACATCGAGAATGCAAGGGGAAGTTTGAACCCAACTAGTTGGGTCCCTTTTTTATCACTACTACTTTTGGCTCTGGTGCCTATCAACTCTCAACGACTGAAGGAGAACAGCTCTGAGAACCAATGAACATTCTCCATCTGAAGAAATTCTACACCTAAGGCATTTAGTATTAAAAAATGTCCTAAAAAAATATAAAAATCTTAAAAAGTCCTGAAAAAATGAACATCCTAGTGAAAACCTAACAATAGGGGCCTTGATGATTCACAAAAAAATTGAAACATATCAAAAGTACAAATAAATTGGAAAAATACAAAATACAAAAAAATCAGAAAAGAGAAAAGTGCCTTGGTGAAAACTTGGAAATGGGCACCTTGGTAGCAAAAATAGAATCTCTGCCAAGATGGTGAAAACTCGGCAATCAGGCCCCACTTGTTCAAAATGCTCCATCTATCAGTGCAGTGTTGATCTTTCCCAGCTTTCAGTTTTCTTTAGTCTGTATATATCCTTGTTTCAATAAAGTCAATCTGTACACCAATTGGCAAAAGCGTTCGTCTCCTATCAATGTTCAAACTTGGGGGCAATCAAAGTCATATCCTACAGTCCTTAGTATCTCAGACATGTCATATCCAGTTAGAGCCCTTTGAAGCTTCATCTGAGTTAGTCTGTCTATCTCCTCTCCATAAAGGATTTTGCATCTACAACAATGCAATCAAACATCAAAACACAACTGAAACAATCTTTACTTCATTGCTTTTATCTCCTTGTATGCTTACTAATTCACATTGAGATTTTTGCATATTGTGTCCTTTCAAGATCTTTGATGATGTCCTTTACAGGATTTAGAGAGTGATGACTGGGGGCATAATCTTTTCTTTTTCTTCTACTTGTATGTGAAAATCTAACAACTTTGAAAATTTTGGATTGAAATGGTGTGTATCTGTAAGAGCCTCCATCTAGTATTGGATGGCCATGAGTACCTCAACCATTGATACCTGGAAAATTCAAGGAAGTTTGATCTAACTATTGTCTTTTTGAGTGAGTTCTTACTCCTATGAAACACGATCTTACCTAAGGATGTGAATGATAAAGGGTCACTACGGGTAATTCACACTAGATTTAGAATGATCTCTCACTAATACATTTGGGGTGAAATTCCGACGACAATTTGTGATGGCAGGCAAATGTCATGCGGTTTTGGCTTTTTTTTTTCAAATATAGCCCGACACCATCGCAATTGCGATGACAATACATTTGGCAACGTCGCAATTGTGACGTTGTCAGGATATAAGGGCAAAAAAAAAAAGCAACATTGTCATTTGTGTTTTCAACAGCGCCGTAACCCTCTGCGAAAACACATCGGGATATAAGGGCAAAAAAAACAAGAACATTCTCATTTGTGTTTTCAATAGCGCCGTAACCCTCCGTGAAATCACATCGGGATATAAGGGCAAAAAAAACAAGAATGTTGTCATTTGTGTTTTCAACAGCGTCGTAACCCTTAGCGAAATCACAGCTACAATTTCTGAGTACGTTGGGTTTATTTTTCTTTTGTCATTATTATGTAATCTGGTATTCAGCTGTTAGAGAGCTAAAATACCCAGAAATGAGGACATATCTGTGTTGAATTTATTGTTAGCGGCTTTGGTTATTTAGAAGTTTAATTTTATTTGTTCATCTTTCAAGCACAAACGTTTTGTGGACC
This sequence comes from Chamaecyparis obtusa, assembly GCA_027943335.1. NCBI lineage: Eukaryota > Viridiplantae > Streptophyta > Pinopsida > Cupressales > Cupressaceae > Chamaecyparis > Chamaecyparis obtusa. The sequence continues at coordinate 81,967 of BSBK01010277.1, forward strand.
GTAATGTCTTCATTGTTTCGGGTATGCAGTGAAACATCCCTAACTTGCAATTGCGATGTTGTCGGGATATAAGGGCCAAAAAAAAAAGGAACGTTGTCATTTGTGTTTTCAACAGCGCTGTAACCCTCCGTGAAATCACATCGGGATATAAGGGCAAGAAAAACAAGAACGTTGTCATTTGTGTTTTCAATAGCGCCGAGAGAGATTCCCTCTGCGAAATCACAGCTACAATTTTTGAGTACATTGGGTTTATTTTTCTTTTGTCATTATTATGTAATCTGGTATTCAGCTGTTAGAGAGCTAAAATACCCAGAAATGAGGACATATCTGTGTTGAATTTATTGTTAGCGGCTTTGGTTATTTAGAAGTTTAGTTTTATTTGTTCATCTTTCAAGCACAAACATTTTGTGGACCGTAACGTCTTCATTGTTTCGAGTATGCAATGAAACAGCCCTAACTTGCGACTACCTTCACGGTACTTGTGTACATTATCATGTTGTCTTTACAGTGACTGTCCTCATTCAAGTGGCAATTACACAAGGGACAGTCACTGTGAGATGTCCTCATTTGTGACAAGGACAGTCACACTTAGGACATCTCACAGTGATATTCCCTTGTGTAATTGCCACTTGAATGTATTGCTATTGAACCACATTAATGCTTTTCTTCTTCAACAAATGAGGACAGTCACTCTAAAGACAACATGATAATGTACACAATTACCAAAAAATGATCTTGTTAATTGATGTAACACTTTGTCTTGCTCACTCCCTATCCTTCACTAGGGTCTCTTTAGGCCAATGTTTTGACTTGATAGGGTACTTAACTATCCCTACACTCTTTAGGTATCTCTACCCAAGATCCCACTCCTTCAACTAGTGCACACCAACAAGAAATACAACGAACTCTGCTCAATACCAATCCAGCTACTAGGACACTCCTAGTCTTGTCTTCACAAATTGAAACACATTCAACTAGAACTTTACTCCATGGAGAGGCTGGCCACTAGGACCTCTATTGGTTTCAATATTACTCCTTCACCTATACTTTTCATCAGTACTTCAATCCGGTTCATCAAACCATGCCAATTGAACCCAAAAATAGGCTGCTAGCAATTAGGCCTTTGTCAAGCCTTTTTGTTTATATTAAGCCACCTAAAGGGCTTAGGATTCAGATGCCCTTTATTGAGAACTCCAAGATATCTAAGGTCTTCTCCTCCTAGATTTTTTGTACACCAACTCCTACAGCCATGCCTGAAAACAAGTATTTTGACACAACTTGGATAGTCTGACTAAGAGTTTGTTTTCTTAGCAACCAAAGAAACTCACCCAATCTTCTAATTTGACTTGGGGTTTCTTTAGATGTGTGTCTACCTCTCCATGAGATTTTAGTTGAAGCAACCAATGCATTCAACTTGTTGTAATCTTCTTGTAATGATTTGTCATCCCTAACTGTGCTCAACTGACTGACCTAGGACATCATTGCAAACATAGAAAATGAGCTTCCTAGGGCCCCTCCTTCCAAACATATAGTACATGGAGTCTCCTCACCCATTCCAAGAGCCTGTACAAAATTGACAATGGAATGATGAGCTAAGACTCCATTTGTTCAACTTGCCTGGTTCAAACCAACGATAGGGTACTTAACAAAAGAATTAACAAACTAGTTGGAATGCTTCAAAACTAAAAAAAACACAACACAGAATAACAAAACAACTTGTACTAACTTTTCCAATAGACACTGCGAGCTATCTAATCCATTAATCAACTGACAACAAAGAAACAAAAAAACTCAAGAATTCACTAAAACCGTGTTACTCTACAAATCTTCTTAATTCCAAATGTTTTTCCCCCCAACCTTTTGCACAGATCGATGGAGGCCTCTTATAGTTGATCTGATGCCTAATTCAATGGTTTCATATAGTTACATAACCATCTTACTCAAAAATGCTCCCTTGCACAAATGTTGTCAATGTTGTGAATGACAACATTAACAACTTGTTACAACCTTTGGGATTTTGGTTCAAAACTTATTGTTCAAACACCATAAGACCCTAACCATGACTTAGTTATGCTATTTAGACCTCACATAGGCCACTTCTACACTTCTTTGCCCAATTTGACCCCTAAATGCTTCATTCCCACTTTTGCCACAATATTGGTAACTTGGGTACAAATTGGCACTTGCCTTCACAAAGGTCACACATGAGGACATCTCATAGTGATCGATTGTCCCTTGTGTAATTGCCACTTGAATGTATTGCTATTGAACCACATTAATGCTTTTCTTCTTCAACAAATGAGGACAGTCACTCTAAAGACAACATGATAATGTACACTCACTGTAAGGACAGTCACAAATGAGGACATCTCACAGTGACTGTCCCTTGTGTAATTGTCGCTTGAATGTATTGCTATTGAACCACATTAATGATTTTCTTCTTCAAAAAATGAGGACAGTCACTTTAAAGACAACATGATAATGTACACTCACTGTAAGGACAGTCACAAATGAGGACATCTCACAGTGACTGTCCCTTGTGTAATTGCCACTTGAATTACACAAGGGACAATCATTGTGATATGTCCTCATTTGTGACAAGGATAGTCACACATGAGGACATCTCACAGTGATTGTCCCTTGTGTAATTGCCACTTGAATGTATTGCTATTGAACCACATTAATGCTTTTCTTCTTCAACAAATGAGGACAGTCACTCTAAAGACAACATGATAATGTACACTCACTGTAAGGATAGTCACAAATGAGGACATCTCACAGTGACTGTCCCTTGTGTAATTGCCGCTTGAATTACACAAGGGACAGTCATTGTGAGATGTCCTCATTTGTGACAAGGATAGTCACACATGAGGACATCTCACAGTGATTGTCCCTTGTGTAATTGCCACTTGAATGTATTGCTATTGAACCACATTAATGCTTTTCTTCTTCAACAAATGAGGACAGTCGCTCTAAAGACAACATGATAATGTACACTCACTGTAAGGACAGTCACAAATGAGGACATCTCATAGTGACTGTCCCTTGTGTAATTGCCACTTGAATGTATTGCTATTCAGCCACATTAATGCTTTTCTTCTTCAACAAATGAGGATAGTCACTCTAAAGACAACATGATAATGTACACTCACTGTAAGTGTACATTATCATGTTGTCTTTACAGTGACTGTCCTCCTTCAAGTGGCAATTACACAAGGGACAGTCACTGTAAAGACAACATGATAATGTAGAGAAACATTGTCATTTGTATTTTCAACAGCGCCGAGAGAGATTCCGTCTGTGAAATCACAGCTACAATTTTTGAGTACGTTGGGTTTATTTTTCTTTTGTCATTATTATGTAATCTGGTATTCAACTGTTAGATATCTAAAATACCCAGAAATGAGGACATATCTGTGTTGAATTTATTGTTAGCGGCTTTGGTTATTTAGAAGTTTAATTTTATTTGTTCATCTTTCAAGCACAAACATTTTGTGGACCGTAACGTCTTCATTGTTTCGGGTATGCAATGAAACAGCCCTAACTTGTGACTACCTTCACGGTACTTGTGTACATTATCATGTTGTCTTTACAGTGACTATCCTCATTCAAGTGGCAATTACACAAGGGATAGTCACTGTGAGATGTCCTCATTTGTGACAAGGACAGTCACACATGAGGACATCTCACAGTGACTGTCCCTTGTGTAATTTCCACTTGAATGTATTGTTATTCAACCACATTTATGGGGCCGTTTGGAGCACGACACAAAGTAGCATCTACAGAGAAGAAGTTTGGTATGCAATGGTCTTGAAACCTCTTGAGAAATTCTTGGTATGCATTTGTGTGGTGCAAAAGCTTCGTTGAAAGAGAAAAAGAAGAAAAGAATAGAAATGATTTTTTTCTTTTTATGTCATATACTGTAACCAGCTACTTATAACTTGCAAAAATTATTATAACCATTTGAAATTGAAACTTGGTTTAATGTGAAACTGAGAACTGCTTTATTAGAGCTTTCTGTGATTTAGATTCAGACATCAAGAACATTGTTTGCCTAATATTGTGATTAATGCTTATTTTTTAATATCTCATACTAACAGACAATTGATAATTGTAGGGAAAACGTCATTGGGGGTCTTTGAGGATCCACCAGAAGCCAAGGAGAAAATGTATTCAAAAGCTAAAGATGGTGTAACAGTCCTTACAGCTGTTGAACCTTGCTGTGTAGATCATCTTTGATTCTCCAAGTTCAACAGTACTGTGGTATTCCTTTGGATACTTCTAATGGTAAATTTCAGACATCAAGTTCTTTTCGTATGAAACTACTACATTTGTAATCTGTAGTTTTAAAGTTTTAGTTTATAAATGTTCATCAGCTTTAGTTCGTATGCTGCCATTTCAAGTATGATTAATAAAGTTACCTTTATCACAGGATGAAAGTGATCAGTTAGCATACTGGTACGGAGATGGCAGCATTGATACGGTGACTAGGACATCATTTAATGGTGGTATTGTGTTTTCCCGTGTTTAGGGCATCAGACTTTTGAAGCATTGCCTTCATCTTTCTTAAGTCTGAGTTTTAAGTTTGTTTATCTCTCTCGGCGTTGTTGAAAATACAAATGACAACGTTCTTGTTTGTTTTGCCCTTATATCCCGATGTGATTTCGCGGAGGGTTACAGCGCTGTTGAAAACACAAATGAAAACACAAATCCCTTGTGTAATTGCCACTTGAAGGAGGACAGTCACTGTAAAGACAACATGATAATGTACACTTACAGTGAGTGTACATTATCATGTTGTCTTTAGAGTGACTATCCTCATTTGTTGAAGAAGAAAAGCATTAATGTGGCTGAATAGCAATACATTCAAGTGGCAATCACACAAGGGACAGTCACTGTGAGATGTCCTCATTTGTGACTATCCTTACAGTGAGTGTACATTATCATGTTGTTTTTAGAGTGACTGTCCTCATTTGTTGAAGAAGAAAAGCATTAATGTGGTTCAATAGCAATACATTCAAGTGGCAATTACATAAGGGACAATCGATCACTGTGAGATGTCCTCATGTGTGACTATCCTTGTCACAAATGAGGACATCTCACAATGACTGTCCCTTCTGTAATTTCCACTTGAATGAGGATAGTCACTGTAAAGACAACATGATAATGTACACATACAATGAGTGTACATTATCATGTTGTCTTTACAGTGGCTGCCCTCATATTTTATATTCTTCTCTGTAGATGCTACTATGTGCTAGGGAACTTCTTAGAACTGTTGGTATATTCTTACAACTTGTTACACCTGGGATATTCTTCTCTGTAGATGCTATTGTGTGTCGTGGTCCAAACAGGCCCATAAATGTGGTTGAATAGCAATACATTCAAGTGGCAATTACACAAGGGACAGTCATTGTGAGATGTCCTCATGTGTGACTGTCCTTGTCACAAATGAGGACATCTCACAGTGACTGTCCCTTGTGTAATTGCCACTTGAAGGAAAAAAGCATTAATGTTGTTCAATAGCAATGTATTCAAGTGGCAATTACACAAGGGATAATCACTCTGAGATTTCCTCATTTGTGACTATCCTTACAGTGAGTGTACATTATCATGTTGTCTTTACAGTGACTGTCCTCATTTGTTGAAGGAAAAAAGCATTAATGTGGTTCAATAGTGATGCAGAGTAGTCAGCAAGAAACTTGGATCTATGTCCCAACCCACTTCAAGACACCAAAATGACTCAACCAATCAATTAGGCTCTGATTTCTATAGGTTAATGTTTAAACTCTGCAAAGTAATGAATTTGAAGGTTTCAAGGATCACACAACAACTTATGGACTCAATCCCATTCAATAACAAATTTCCTTTTAGGGACAAGTTCCCTGATTTTCTATCAAAAGAGAATTTTAAGGTTCTAGATCTTACTTCCTGCAGAAAAACTTAGAAACCCCTTAGATATCATCTAAATAACAAGAATCATGCATTGGTTGTGATCTAAACAACCCAAGACATCAAAATAACAAACTGACCTAGTGACCCTAGTAGGTCTCCCAAACTTGCTCTGCAGCCATAACTCTGCAACTTTCCAAAGGACTCTAAGAAGTTATATGTTTTCTAAGTACCCTTTTTGGATTTCTAACAGACCACCAACTCCCAGACCCTGACTCCACTCCAGCATATCAATGTCTTCATTGAGTCCGCAGACCTAATGCATGCTTTTAGGTGTGGGTTCCAAAACAAAGCATTGAAAATGGGTGTATGAAACCAAGATTAGAGTTTTGGAGTGTTCTCCTGATCCAGATAAACAAGAATGCACAAGTTTTCAAGTCCTCAATATGATGCAAGCTTCTGATTTTATTCTGATTACCATCTTCCCAGCCAAAAACATGGTAGTTTTTGATCTAGGGCTCGCTCTCAACAAATGCAGATGCAACCCCCTGCCTCAGGGCTTTTAGAATATACAAATATACATCCTTAAATCTCATTCCACCAAGGAAGAAGGAATTCCAATGGTTGAAACGTGAGTTAAGGTCTTTACATCAGTCAAACCCTGAAAATGAGGGTTTGTAAACAATGCATAGAAAATTTGAAATAACTTAGATATAAAACAAAGAGAATCAATCAAACCAACTTCCAAAGCATCAGATGTCACTATTACAACTTCCAGGCAAATTTGATCATCCAACCACCATCTGTACAGCCGTACAGAGTTCATTTTTCACCAGAAATGCACTAAAACAGGGTTATTTTTATTTTTTTATGAAAGCAAAATGATTACAATACTGGTTCTTTGTCTGTCTTCGACCATTTGAAGCCTAAAATAGGCTCTCCAAACATTGGTTCAACCATCTAGGTGGTTAGAATAGTTTATCCAACAAATGTCAACTTTGCTAAGCAACTTTTAAAGTTGCATTACAACTTTGCAAACAACTTTGCCGAGAAGGTTAAAAATGTGTTGTGAAACTTTAGGAACCTTATTAAAGTTATTTTGGACCTTCAAACTTCTTAACAACATCTAAAAGACACCTAATAAACACTTACTATGCTCATTTCATCCAAGGACTCAAAAGATGCCCAAGGTTTATAAGTCACCAAGGGGTCTTGTGTCCAACAAGTGGATGTTTATAAGGAGATAAAATCAATCCTTAATATTTATTACAAACCAAGAAAATATCTAAAACTCCTATTCTAATTTATTGTCATTCAAAAAGACTCTGATTTGTCATTCAAAAAGACTCTGATTTGTCAATCAAAAGGACCTTTCACCAGTCAATCCTTCAAAGCTCCAAGGTGAAAATCTTATGTTCCAATTGATAGGATTTGACTCCTTGGCTTCATGGAAACTTCCTTCAATCATGGTGTCTTTGGCTTGCATTAGGGATGCCCCTGCATCAAATAGCAATGCATTCAAGTGGCAATTACACAAGGGACAGTACATGCCCATTAAAGTTGGTGTTTTGTTATCCAGCATGACAATGGAGACAACATACTCTGTGTCAATTTTACTGATCAAATTTCCCTCCGCCAGGCAAAGAAACAATCTGGGTATGATAAGGTGAAATTTTGTAGTCCTTTTGGGTATGATAACAGTTCCAGTTTCCAATAAGATGGTTCATTTTTATAATCTAGCTTCAATTTCTCTTGTGAAAATCTTTTTTTCATTTTATGGGTGGTAAAATATAATTATTATGCTAGAGGTGTGTACTTATGGATGATAATGAAACAAAATGATAAGATTTAAGACTCTTGTTTTTTTTTTAAATAGCAATTTAAGTTTCCTTCTATTATAAATTACTATTTTTCTATTTTTTAATGTATCTTTCCAGATCTTTTATATCAATTTTATTTATGAAATATAAATATATTAATAATGTTTTAGTGTTTTTAGGATTAGTTTATATCAATTCTATGTATCATCATTTGTCATTCAATTGTTAGTATTATTAATTTAGACTGTACAATTGTAGAACTACTCGAATATGGGTTGGATGGATACTCAAGCAGGGGAACCCTCCTCAAATATCTCAAGCAGTGAACTTGGAAAAATGTGTCCTGAAGGAACCCTTTCCATCAGAGAGATAAAAGTACAAACAAGTAAAAGAAGCAGGCTCTGCAAATATGTTTTTGAGAAGAAAAATGATAGATTATTCGAGTATGGTTCATGAGGTATATCTAAAAAGACATTTTTTTTCTTATTATAATAAAAGAGGAAGTTGTGAATGTCAAAGTTGAGTGAAACAAAAATTATTTTCATCAAATTTTGTTAGGCTTGCTTTTGGGAATAGTTTCTTACAATATTGCTATTAAGATTTTTATTGTGTAGTTTTTAGATTAGGTTTATAAAATTATATTTCATGAGTAGTGATTCATATTAATCAATTAACGATACTTTTGGAAGGTATTTTCAATGTGTCAAATTTTAATATTTTTACAAGAATTAGATTGTGTAATTTTTTTAATTAAAGTCATTGACTCATATTTCATAAATAGTAGTTCTCATGAATCCATCTCTTATAAGATTGAATAGTCTATTTAGGAAGTATTTCTGATAGTATGTCAAATTATGATATTACTATTACCATTAGATTGCATGGCTTTGAAGTCAACCTCGTTGACCCATATTCTTCTCTGTAGATGCTACTATGTGCTAGGGAACTTCTTAGAACTGTTGGTATATTCTTACAACTTGTTACACCTGGGATATTCTTCTCTATAGATGCTACTATGTGCCGCGGTCCAAACGGGCCCATAAATGTGGTTGAATAGCAATACATTCAAGTGGCAATCACACAAGGGACAGTCACTGTGAGATGTCCTCATGTGTGACTGTCCTTGTCACAAATGAGGACATCTCACAGTGACTGTCCCTTGTGTAATTTCCACTTGAATGAGGACAGTCACTGTAAAGACAACATGATAATGTACACATACAATGAGTGTACATTATCATGTTGTCTTTATCGTGGCTGCCCTCATGTTGTATATTCTTCTCTGTAGATGCTACTATGTGCTAGGGAACTTCTTAGAACTGTTGGTATATTCTTACAACTTGTTACACCTGGGATATTCTTCTCTATAGATGCTACTGTGTGCTGTGGTCCAAACGGGCCCATAAATGTGGTTGAATAGCAATACATTCAAGTGGAAATTACACAAGGGATAGTCACTGTGAGATGTCCTCATGTGTGACTATCCTTGTCACAAATGAGGACATCTCACAGTGACTGTCCCTTGTGTAATTGCCACTTGAATGAGGACAGTCACTGTAAAGACAACATGATAATGTACATAAGTACCATGAAGGTAGTTGCAAGTTAGGGCTGTTTCATTGCATACCCGAAACAATGAAGATGTTACGGTCCACAAAATGTTTGTGCTTGAAAGATGAACAAATAAAATTAAACTTCTAAATAACCAAAGCCGCTAACAATAAATTCAACACAGATATGTCCTCATTTCTAGGTATTTTAGCTCTGTAACAGCTGAATACCAGATTACATAATAATGACAAAAGAAAAATAAACCCAACGTACTCAGAAATTGTAGCTGTGATTTCGCGGAGGGAATCTCTCTCGGCACTGTTGAAAATACAAATGACAACATTTCTCTACATTATCATGTTGTCTTTACAGTGACTGTCCCTTGTGTAATTGCCACTTGAAGGAGGACAGTCACTGTAAAGACAACATGATAATGTACACTTACAGCCCATGTACATTATCATGTTGTCTTTAGAGTGACTATCCTCATTTGTTGAAGAAGAAAAGCATTAATGTGGCTGAATAGCAATACATTCAAGTGGCAATTACACAAGGGACAGTCACTGTGAGATGTCCTCATTTGTGACTATCCTTACAGCGAGTGTACATTATCATGTTGTCTTTATAGTGACTGTCCTCATTTGTTGAAGGAAAAAAGCATTAATGTGGTTCATTAGCAATGTATTCAAGTGGCAATTACACAAGGGATAGTCACTCTGAGATTTCATCATTTGTGACTATCCTTACAGTGAGTGTACATTATCATGTTGTCTTTACAGTGACTGTCCTCATTTTTTGAAGGAAAAAAGCATTAATGTGGTTCAATAGCAATGTATTCAAGCGGTAATTACACAAGGGATAATCACTCTGAGATTTCCTCATTTGTGACTATCCTTACAGTGAGTGTACATTATCATGTTGTCTTTACAGTGACTGTCCTCATTTGTTGAAGGAAAAAAGCATTAATGTGGTTCAATAGCAATGCATTCAAGTGGCAATTACACAAGGGACAGTACATGCCCGTTAAAGTTGGTGTTTTGTTATCCAGCATGACAATGGAGACAGCATACTCTGTGTCAATTTTACTGATCAAATTTCCCTCCGCCAGGCAAAGAAACAATCTGGGTATGATAAGGTAAAGTTTTTGCAACAATTTCTTGCTGCTGCTAAGGTTACCATTGTTTATGGTTTCTATTATATAGTTCTATCTATATTGCTATATGGCCTTTTGTTTAGGATTAAGTAGACGAGGGAAAATATTTCTTTTGTGGATTGTAAACAAAACATTGAATTATTTCAGAGAACAGATCTAAATCTATAAGATGCTACCATGGAGCACATGACCATGTACTTGTGAATATTAGGATCCATGTTAATCAAATGACTGCTTTATGTAAATTACTTTTGAGTAAGTAAAAGGCAATACAATTTTTCGAAGTGTGCAAGGATTTTTATGATATACAAGTGTACGAAGAAATGAATTTGTGTTGTTTTGTATCAATATCAAACATCTCTAATATATTTTCATGTTTTTATAATCTATTTTGCAGATGGAAAGTTGAAATGCCAGCTATCCTAGAGCAGTCAATAAGAATATTGTCTGATGCTGGTCTTGGTATGGCCATGTTCAGTCTGGGTATGTTTTGAATTCTTCTCTATCTCTCTGATTGAGGAGTACTCGATATATGCATGTGCTTTTTTCTTCTTTGATGGTTGTGAAGCTCTGTTTGTTCTAAATACCACCGTATTGCAATTGTATTAGTTTCATTATTTTCTCTATTTTCATTATTATTTTCACCGTATTGCAATTGTATTAGTTTCATTATTTTCTCTAAATACCAATGCTCCTGTTTTAGGCAATAAGTTTGTTGCATTCCATGAGCCATTGGTCAAGTTTCTTCTACAAGCTTTTGATGCCTCAAAATCTAAGCAGCGCCTACGCATGCCTCGTTGTGGTTGATTATCATTCTGTACATGAATTATAATGAGTAATCAGTTTTGGGCCTTGGAATCTTGTATGTAACATGCATAGGCATTTCATGGCTAAATGAATCTATTTTAAAAGCATCAACTTTTCTTACATGATGCTGGATACATAAGTAGAACAAGCATATATCAAATTGGAAGCAATCAGAACTCCACAATGACATATTATTTAGAGTACTCTTCAGTTTAAGTAATAATGCATATATTGACACTGTAAAGACAACATGATAATGTACACTCATTGTAAAGACAACATGATAATGTACACTCACTGTAAGGACAGTCACAAATGAGGACATCTCACAGTGACTGTCCCTAGTGTAATTGCCACTTGAATGTATTGCTATTCAGCCACATTAATGCTTTTCTTCTTCAACAAATGAGGATAGTCACTGTAAAGACAACATGATAATGTACACTCACTGTGAGTGTACATTATCATGTTGTCTTTAGAGTGACTATCCTCATTTGTTGAAGAATAAAAGCATTAATGTGGCTGAATAGCAATACATTCAAGTGGTAATTACACAAGGGACAGTCACTGTGAGATGTCCTCATTTGTGACTATCCTTACAGTGAGTTTACATTATCATGTTGTCTTTACAGTGACTGTCCTCATTTGTTGAAAGAAAAAAGCATTAATGTGGTTCATTAGAAATGTATTAAATAAATTTTTTTTTATCCACCCACGGGCGTCGCAATTGCGACGGGATCCCATCGTAATGCGATGCAGGCACCCATCGCAATTGCTTGGGAGGCCCATCGCAATCGCGACGGCCCTCCGAAGCCATGCGACGCCCATGCCGCTAACAAATCTTAGTGACATTGTGACGGGAGGGCGTCGCAATTGCGACAGCTACCCATAGACGTCGCAATTTGCGACTAAAAAACTGCGACGTCTATGGGTGTCGCTATTGCGACACATAGCCATCACAATTGCCGTCGCAAAATGCCCCCAAATGTATTAGTGTCTTGACTGTTTGATATGTTTGTAATGCAAGGCATATTCAGGTCATCACGACATTTATGTTTTGATGCTTATATAAATTGCTATATCAAAATGGACATGATATTCAGGTCATCCTGGCATTTATGCCTTGGTGCTTATATCTAATCCGACATTTTGAAAAACAAAATCAATATTCATATGTCCATGGTTGTCTAAGGTAGTGGGTGTTGTATTGATTTGGTGCAAAAATCAATATTCATATATTCATAGTTTCCTAACTAGTGGATGTTGTATTGATTTATCCGATTACATAATAAAAATTCAATGATGAAAATGATCGACACATGATCAGTGACTAGGTCCTAGGTCTTAGGTTTGCATTTCATTTTTCCCTTTGCATGACTGCATTTATCTCACAATTGCCCAAATCAGTTTGATGCTTAATGATTCTCCAAAACTACGCTAAACATATCATAAGGATTGAGTATCGCACGAAGGTCTTCTTAACAGATCACCAAGCAGGTACCACTAGCTAATTTCGACGTTCTGAACCCATTTTCGGGATCAAAATTGAAATCTAAGATTGTTTACTATGTCAAAATTGTAATTAAAAATTTTTAGACCCAGGATGGCCGACTGCTTGCATAATCGACCTTCTAAACTTCAAAAGAAATCCATTTTTCAACTTAACTGATTATCTTACATCAAACTATCAAAATTTCAACTTGGTCCCCCATGGTCAACTCATGGTTAAAACTAGTCAAGCTTGGTCTTCAGGACCTCCAAACGATGCAGAAAATGTCTCTAGACATGTATAAGTTCCACTTTTCAAATCAATCAACATGCTTCTAAACCATTTAACACTGACTTTTCTTGTCAAATTTCAATTTTGATCCCGAAGGGGGCATGGTATTGCATATCATTCAAGTCTGTAAATCTAATTTTGTCACTCAAATCTTTCCTCAGTGATCAAGACAACAACCACATCTAGTTGTTGATTCATCAAAAGTCCTCGTCGCTTGGGGCACATCACTTGGGGTATATCAGATTCATCGGGATCCATATCAATCTAGTATCCTAATCTATCTTGTAAATTGTATTAGCTTTTCGTAACCATTGGTTCATTAGTGTTATTTCCTTGGTTCTTCGTAACTAAAGGGTTCAGATGTGATACCATTACGATTCCTTTAGACAATTAGGTTTGGAATCGGGTCACTCACTTCTTCGTAATCATAAGGTTCAAAATCAGGCATTTTGATACTTTTTCATAATCACCAGTTCAAAGTTGTTAAAGTTGACATCATCATGATTCTTGGTCGACCAGGACCTGAATTATCTTTTCTAATCTTTAATCGGTCTCTGTCTCGGAATCGGTTTATCTCTCAAATTAGTTTTCAAACATCAAAAATAGACTATCTTTGAACCACTATGCTTCGCATAGTGATTCAACGAGGGGCAAAATGTAATACCCCAAAAATGGGCTCTAGGTTCATTAACCTCCTACATCCTCAAATCGAATGAAATCGACATCAAAGTCCTAACCTAACGCACATCTGCACATCAAATCATCGAATCCTAATTGATTATCCTAAATTTTGCATCGGAGAATATTTCTTGAAATATTCCTATTTTATACTAATTTAATTATCTTTAATTTAATAATTATTTAGCGATAAATCATATTTATCCTAAAGTTTGATTAATTGAATATTCTGAATATTTAATTAATTAAATTTAAAACTACCACTTAATTATTTAATTAAATTAAATTATATTTATTCCTAAATTGTATTATTTAATTTTGACAATAAATCAAAATATCCTATGACTAATTGATTAAATTCTTATTTAATTGATTAATGTCATTAGTCACTATTTAATAATATATTTTTGAATAAAATTTTTATTTAATAATTGATTAACCCATAAATCAATTATTTTATTTCAAAATCAGTTAAGTTGAAGATAAATCACTTTATTTATTTAATTAATTCATAATTATTATGCACATTCAAAGAGCATTTAAACTTTGAATTAGAAAATCAATTCAAGTTGTTATCTTTTGGAAACTCAACATCTATTTTGAGTTGAAATTTTATCTAAACTTTTGATTTGAGTTAAAAAGTTGTTCTTGCATGATTTTGTGAGTTGATCTGATTTTGATTTCTTGTTGACTCGAAAATCAACCCGAGTTCATCAAGAGTGATTTATGGCTTCTCTCAATGCATCCTCAAGCCCTAGATTTCTATAAAATCAAGGCTCTACTCTTCACAAATTATCTCTCGAATTTGCACAATTACTCTGGTGAAATTGCATACGAAGAAGCAAGCTTTTGCGACAGGCAACTTTGTGAGATCACTTCATTATTTTCATAGCTTTGCATAGTTTTTCATATAATTGTTAGATTAATTTTCATATGATTTCAATTTCATCTAGATTAGATTCATATAGATTTTCATCTTATTGCATATAAAATCCAAAAAAATAGATTAATTTGCATTCATACTACTTTCATCTTTTTGCATTCAAATCCTTCGTTTAGGTGTTGCATTGTCACTAATCTCGGTCTAATCTGAGAATACCATACTCACACCTATTAGAAGGTAGTAAATCATCTGGTTAGCTTAGTTTCAATTACTTGTCAGATTTTAATTTTTGCTAACCTCTAATGTTTTACTGAAGTGTTGTGTCTGCAGCTAGGTACAATTTTCACACACATAATAATATGGTCATGTTGGTACAACAAGTTTTGTTAGAGGACTTAATGATCACAATATTGGGGGGTTAAGGTTTTTAAACCTAAGACTCTCAAGGATGCAGTCATTAAGGCTACATTGGTAGAGTCAAATTTGGCTTTGGGTCATGGTGGTCAACTTGGTGTTCTATTTGGTGGTACTTCATTTTCAAGTTTTAAGAGTAATCAGTCTTAGGGTGTTGGGCACTCTAGGAACACTCTTACGTTCTCAAAAGGATATATTGGTGGTTCATAGTTAGAAAACTATCATAACTAGCAAGTTAGTATGTGCAATCGTACTGATCAACTAACTCGGAGTTTTCATCAGAATTTTAGTAGAGGTAGCTTCTAGAAATCTAGTGCACCTTATGTTGGGAGAGGTGTTAGTAGAGGAGAATGTTTTTCTTGTGGTCATTATGGTCACATAATTGTCAATTATCCTCAACAATTGAGATAGTTCTCAGGTCAAAGACCAATAGCTTCATAACCTATAGTTGGGGTTATTGGTAGATCCCACAATGTGTTTACAACTATTGATCATTGTCTGGTTGTGCACCAAGTTAATGTGATTGGGTCTGCAAATAGAGGACCTGCAGATGGATTTTATACTCATGCAGTGGGGAATAATCTTCAAAGTTCAAACCATAGAGTAGGAAAGGGTCCAATGGGCCCTGAATGTTGAGTCTTTTATGACTTGGTAGGATGCAACAAGATAGAGGGAGTTATATCCCTATTTGTTTTAGGCTTTCAGGAGTAATCCTAATTCTAGGGGAGAGGATATAATACTCACCCATATTTTTCTTTTAGTATATGATGCCAAAATCTTTAAGGGCACTTTTCATGTGTGCGTTGGTCATTTCAATTATATTTGGTTATCATTTGATGAACTATGATAGTATCTTATCATGATGCAATACTTTGATACATTGATTATTTGTGTTATATCATATTTTTAGTTAGATGATGATTATTATGTGCATATGATGTTATGTATATTTATGGTTTTATTGTCCTACTAACCCTATATCTTCTTTTACATGGATTATGTGTATGTTTTATATTTCTATTTGACATGCTTGTATGGTGAGGGATGAAGTCGTAGTTACTTGGTTTAGAGATCATATATATATATATATATATATATATATATATATATATATATATATATATATATATATATATATATACATATATATATACATATATATATATATATACATATATATATATATATACATATATATATATATATATATATACATATATATATATATATATATACATATATATATATATATATATATATATATATATATATATATATATATATATACATATATATATATATACATATACATATATATATACATATACATATATATATAGATACATATATATATATATACATATATATATACATATATATATACATATATAAATATACATATATACATATATATATATATATATATATATATATATATATATATATATATATATATATATATATATATATATATATATATATATATATATATATATATATATACGTATGTATGTATGTATGTATGTATGTGTGTGTGTGTGTGCACCTATTCGGGTTTGTGATGCAGGTTTGCAGGTATTGGGCATCGACTTTCCTGAATTATTAGGATGAGTGTTCCCTTCCATATATCTCAATGGTGAAAGATGGGAGATAGCAGTCAAGCCCAATATAAATCATAAACCTATATTTTTTCCTATAAGAGGACAATTATTTGATTCAATGCCCCTTTGGATTCATCAAAGTGACGTAAATCTATGTACTCTGTCTGAGCATGATTATAATTGTTTCATCTTTTAGTGCATTTTGGTTCACTCATATTTTGGTATGCGTGCATTCTTGTAAGTTGATGATGCATTTAGCTAATAGTGTCAACAAAAGTTCATAAAGGCATTGAATAGTAGGGTTAGATAATTACACACACATATTTGATGTCACCAAGTTATTAAAATATGGTTTGTAATTAACTATAAAGTTTTTAATTAAAACATCTATAGTTATTCTATCATTTAAATATCATGTTTAAATGAATTATTTTAAAAATGATGTTAAATAATAAATTATTGAAAGGTACAATTAAATAATGTTTTATTTTAAAATAACTATATTAATTATCTTTTGAGATTTTTCTCTTTATAATGAATGAAATTGGATCATTCACATATGCATTCAATAGATAAATAATTAATCTTTTTAAAAATGTTGGAGTTTTGGATATTTGTTGACTTTTGTCCTCTTTCCCTGTCAAATTCAATCTATCTTTCTTGAGGTAGGAGCTCAACCTTTCGTAGTTGTAAATTGAACTCTGTTTACTTCATGTTTGTAAGATTTGTGCATGGTCAAGGATTGTTCAGAGGTATTGATATTCATTTTATGGTTTCATATCTAGGGTTGTATAGATAAAATTGATATTCATCATGTCCTTATTAGTATTTGACGGTAAGGCATAGTACTATTGTAATGAATTTTGGATTCTACTAGTTAATAAGTTATTAAAAACAATCATATGAACCAATGATAAGTAAGTTATTTTTTTATTTTTCAAATTTATTTTTACATCCATACATTATTTTTTCCTCATTTTGATTGGTTAATAGATTTAAGGTGTTATACAAAGATTTTTAGGAATGATTCTAGAATATGAACAATTCTTTCTCCACTTTTTAAGTCATATTAACCTAAAGATGTGCTCCATGTTGGAAATAAATGTAACAGTTTTAAATGGTCTTGGAAACATTATTTTTTTTGCCATAATTGTTTTCAATATAAATATTGAAAATAGTTCATATATATTTTAAAATTGATATAATATCTATTTAATGTATTTTTAAAAAATAAAAGAATAGAAGAGTATGTGATATTGTATTGTAAATTATTTTATTTCATTTTTTTATAAATTAATTATAATTTTTATATTATAAATATATTAATTTTCTTATTATAATTTTTTATTATTAAAATAATAGTTAATGTCAAATTATATATTATTATTTTATATTTTTATATTTTAATATCAAATATATAAAATTAAGTCAATTATATTACCTCTTTATTATTTAAAATATAATAATATTATATTTACAGTTCATTCATTTATGATATTTATATTTTAAACTAAATAAATATATATTCTTAGTTGGTGATATATGCCATTCTATTTTGGATGACTATCATCTAAATTATATTTTATAATTAGTTTAAATGTATTTATAATTATAAGAAATTTATTAAAATTTGAATTAGATTTTTGACTATATTTTTTTTGACATATTCTTTTTTACGGTATTTTTGGTATTACTTATCCTATAAATGTGAACATTCTTGAAATTATCACTGGTAATATTGATGGGCTTAAAAAGGATTCAAATTTATTTTGGAATATTCTCTCTTCTAACGTTCTTTGGCAGATCTGGAAGTGCAGGAATGAGGAAAGGTATCAAAGCAACCCTAGATCTCTTACTAAGTTTTTTCAAAAACTCACATTTAAAAAAAAAATTCTCCAAGTTCACACTACGATGATGATGGAGAAGGACAAGTTGAGAAGATTCCTGAAAGATGGGCATACCACCTTCCTTGTTTATGAGCTGAAGCATGGGTATGAATGGAGGAGGAGCTTTGATGACCTCTAGATGTTTGAGAGGACCTACAAGAGACTCAATCAGGAAATCAAGAAGAACATCAAGTCCAAGAAGGACGAGATCTTCATACTAACTCAAATCCAGGAGCAAAAGATCATTGTGTGGATGGAGGGATCTTTGGGGTGGACTGCTTGGGTTGACACCCACTATGATGTTTTGTATTAGTTTCTCTTTCTTCTATGAATTGTGATATACTCTACTATACTCTGATTTTGTGGTGAGGCTGGACCTCCTTTTTGTACTCTCGGTTGATACTCTTGTATCTTATTTTGACCCCCTTATATATAATACAAAAAATTTGAATTAGATAGACATTTAATATTAAAATTACAATTATGTCAAAACAAAAAAAGTCAAATTTTTTTTTTACATATAAATTAAAATTTGAATTAATTATATTTCTAATTGAATTATAACATAACTATAAACTAAATATTTAACCTAACCTATAATATATTAAATAAGTTTAAAGAATTATTTAGTTTAAATTTTTTTTAAATTATATGCTAATACAATTAAAACTATAACTAATTACATAACTAAAGGATTAACCCATGCTTGTGAATTTTAGATTGTTTTTAGAAGAAAAAAAACAAGTACCACATAGTAGCTAGTACTTGTCAGAATTAATTATAATTTTAGCTTTAAATAAATCTAAATTTAATTTTATTAAATTTATTAGAAATACTAAATTTGTTTTAATTAATAGTTATTTAATAAAAATGAAATCAAAAAAATTAATTAAATTCAAGATTATAATATAATTATAAGAATCTTTTAATATGAATGATAATAATTAAAATCTTTAAAATAATATTCTAGTGGCCTTTAGTTTTATAATTACCTTTAATTTATATCTAAATGTAACTCTAATATTAATAAATATATTATGATTATTAAATGTATTTTAATTAATTATAAAACTATATGATAATAATTATATTAATTTTTAATTTTAATTTATATCTAAATGTAATTCTAATATTAATAAATGTATTATGATTATTACATGTATTTTAATTAATTATAAAATTATATAATAATAACTATATTAGTTTATATAATTATAGATGTAGCAATAGATAATTTTATTTTTATCTTTGAAGAATCTATAAAAAAAGAAATTGATTCTTAAAATCTAAGTTATCTAAAATTTTAGGTTAGATTAAAAAGAAACATCCATAACTAATAATAATGAATGAATCTAATAACATAGCAACTAAAACTAACTATTATATCCAAAATGAATTTCTCAGCTCCTCAAACATATTATTGTCGCTGGAGGAAATAAAAGTAGAAAATAGTCTAAGTTTTAAAATAATATTTTTTTATAAAAAGAATCCAAAAGTTTTGAATAAAACTTTTTTCATTCTGTACTCTGTAGAATAGAAGAATATGTTCATCCTATTCTCATTGAATGGAAGTGACATATTTTAAAAAAAGATCAACAAATATTTTGCTTTGATTGTGGGGCTTGCCATTCATATTTTTTTCTGGGGAAATTTTATTCTTCCATATGTACCACATGAATGTAATGATACTTCTACAAGTTTTTACATTAATACCTGCAATCCTAATCATTAATATAATGTAGTTTTATGCCATATCTTAATTTGTCCATTTTCTTCAAGTATGTGCAACTTTCAGTGTCAATCACTGTATCTCTGTCAGTGTCAAGCACTACATTACAGATTTTCTTTCTTACAAGAAACATAACCATTTTCTGTGATGCTTCCCTTTATGTGGCAAACCTGAATCATTTGACACTTGGAAGCCCGTGTCCAAAATTAGTATGCAGCATATTATATGGGGCAATCATTTTCTTTTATCTTCTTAAAGGAGAGTTGTTTGCAAGATCGAAAGATTGCTGTAATTGATCCTTGAATGCAAGAAGGTTGATTTTTTTATGAGTTTAATTTTTAGTTTTTTAGTACCATATCTTTAAAGAGCTAGAGATAATGCAATCATGTGTAATCATGCCAAACCAGCACAATGTAAGGGGAGAAGGGCTGGCTTCAATGAACTGCCTTAAAGGGGCAGCAGAGGAGGTTTTAACAGGAGAAGCAAGTAGTTTGAGTACGTAGTAGGTGATTTGGTTCTTAACAACATCCAAGTCATTGGCCACTAGTTTGACTTCTTTTAATTGAGTCTCTTGTATTCAGCTAATTGGTTCTTTATGAAAGAGCAATCCAAGCCTGCTTGAGCATGGCCATGGTAGTTTTAAATACAAGAGTAATAAAGAAATTCTGGTAATAAAGATCCACTCTACTCAACGAATGGATCTGGCGATAGAGACCATTCAGAGAAACTTGAATCCAAATCAAAAAAAAAATTGTCCGAATCTATTGAATAACTGAATGAAAGACCAGTACAATAATCCAAATCTTCATTATAGTAACAGGGAAATGCATTAAATGAACAGAAGGGGTGAGGGGTAGGCATGGACAGGAGTAGGAAGAGACAGAGACAACTAAAAAGTAGGATAGTTGGGGGGCTGCAATTGATAGGCAACTTCCTGCAGTCACTTTATTAGATATCTTCCCTCAGCTCAAAAATTCATTCCTTCTTTCACATTAATCAAATGAAACTGCAGATCAACAAGTTTGTACAGTTCAAAGAATCTAAATTCCCTCTTTAGCTCAAAAATCAATTCCTTGTAACACATTATTCAAATAAAATTGTAGAGCAACAAGTTTGCAGCCCAAAGAATCCAAACCTTTGTGACTTAATCACTACGCATACAGGAATAGAGCAATAGGAGAATGGTTAAGTAAAACAGCTGGAAGAACAATCCACAATCTAGATTGTAAAGGGCCAGTAACTCAGTGGAAAAGCATCCCACAAGAAAAAAGTAAGTCATGGCTTCAAATTCTAATGTCTGTATTAAATGCTTATAATCTCTTGCAGACACGGATCTACAATAATAAATACGCAAAAGGAAAAAATTAAAGGAAAAAAAACCCTTACAGAAGAATTTTGATGTGCACAGAGATGTTAATAAACTAGAAAATATAGAGAATATGGACACGATAGGCAGAATATGGGATCAGAGAATAGCACTCAATAGAAATGCATCGAAAAATAGGGCGAAGAGGATGGATTATGCATTAAAAAATTGATCTCACAAGAAACCAGATATGGCAGCCGTAAGGGTTTTACTTTATTTTACACTCTCCCGAACTAATTTTAGTGTTCACTTTGCTTGAGTTTCTTTTGATTTACTATTTTTAGGTACTAAAGGAAGTTTATTACTGACACCATCTTCTATGCAGCAATTTTTAAAGTTTTAATCTTATCTTTGTCTTTCTGTCACATTTCCCTATGACAGAGACAATCATGGAGGGGTAATATCAATAATTATTTTGTAAAAAATTGAATTGTTAATTACTTCTTGTCCATTCATTCTCATATGTGATGGGTTCTTGTGAACCACTACTTATGAAACATGAGTCAATATCACATAATGAAGTCCCGTCATTAGACAAAATAAATAAATAAAAGTTTCACCTCTTTTTATATAAAATAGAACCAGCCATGAAAAATCTATCTTTAATTGGCTCTTTAAAATTATATCATAATCAAATTTGTCAAAATTAGTATTTTAACATTTTCTCTTTAAAATATCCTAATCAAATTTGTCAAAAATTGTCTTCCAATTTAAATACCCTAATTAAATATGTCAAAACATACTTCAATTATTTTCTCTTTAAAAAACCTAATCAAATTTGTCATAATATGTGTTTAATCATTTGCTCTTTAAATTTATTTAGTTTATAATAATTTAAATATATTTTTACAAAAATATTATTATCATAGTATTGTGTTATATTAAATGGTTTCTTTACGGAAAATACTTTTCTGTGTATGAAATATTTTATTTAATTTTAGATTATTTTTTCAATCATTCGTAGTTTATGTTATATGATACTTGTCCCCAATCCACTTTAAAAATAAACAACATTAATTTAGCAAGATAAAAGAAAAGGACAAAACAACATGGTAAACATCCTTAAAAAAAATTGATCATTGATGATATTTGCAGCAAGCCTAGAGACATATTGTTAAGCTAAATATTTCTGAACCATGAATCCATAACATAATTGCTAAAAATGATTGTATTAGATCATGGCTTTAAACTCAGATTTGATTTTGAAATTTGAGGCTCAAGCATAGACTCATAATGTAGCTTGAATGGGAAGACATCTAAAACCATGCCAATATTTTTAATAAAATTCACTTTCAGTGGAAAATTATCCCCTCCTTCTTCACTGTCCATGAGGTGTACTTTTTCTGGCTTCCCATTAGGTTGGATTGTCTACACCTTCAACAAGTCTAGAGATTCAGAAATATTGTCATTCTCCCTTGAATTTTTTGGAACACCTTCCTCTATGCAGGGGATTGCAGTCGATGAAATAACCTACAACAAGTCTTGAGATTCAGAATAATTTTAATCATCACTTTCTTTTCCTATAACACCTTTTTTGGCGGTCTGAACTATGCCCTGAAAACCTTTTGTAAAAACCCTGTGGTACTCAACAAGCCCTTTTTATTAGGTTTTCTATTTTCCTTGTTGCAACAAAATTATTTGTACTTTTCAACAGAAGCAATCAATTATTCAGGGCAATTTTGTGTAAGTTATATAACAACAGCCACACGTACATTAAAGAAAAGAAAAATAGCTTCACTTCCAAATCTCACAGAAGCATTGTTAAATTGACAGATTTATGGACAATCAAATCATAGATGTGAGATTATCAATTAGTCATGTGTACATTATTGATTATAGTATACTTATATTTTCACACACTACATGGCAACAAAATTTATTTTCCCCCATTTGTCTTCAAGAATTTGAGTTGCAGGCTTCAAGAATCTTTGAACCACAAAACTTAGTTCTTTTAATAAAACCTAAGTTTTGTAATACACCAAAAATGGGCTATAAGTTCATTAACCTCCTACATCTACAAATCGAACGAATTCGACATCAAAGTCCTAACCTAAGGCACATCTGAACATCATCAAAATCCTAATTGATTTTATCTTAAAATCTGCATCGGGGAATATTTCTAGCAATATTCTTAATTACCATAATTATCTTTAATTTAATGATTATTTGGTGATAAATCACATTTATCCTAAGTTTGATTAATTGAATATTTTCATATTTAATTAATTAGATTTAATTCTGCAACTTAATTATTTAATTGAATTTAATTACATTTATTCCTAAATTGTATTATTTAATTCTGACAATAAATCAAAAATCCTATGACTAATTGATTAAATTCTTATTTAATTAATTAATGTCAGTTGTCAAATTTAATGATATAGTTTTCGAGTAAAAGTTTGATTTAATAATTGATTAACCCATAAATTAGTTGTTTTAATTTCAAAAATCAGTTAAGTTGAGGATAAATCACTTTATTTATTAAATTAATTCATAATTAATTGTGCACATTCAAAGAGCAATTAAAATTTAAATCAGAAAATCAATGCAAGTTGTTAACTTTTGGAAACTCAACATCTATTTTGAGTTCAAAGTTGATCTAAACTTCTAATTTGAGTTAAAAAGTTGTTCTTGCATGATTTGCATGATTTTTGTGAGTTAATTATCTTTGATTCCTTGTTGACTCAAAAATCAACCTGAGTTCATCAAGAGTGATTTATGGATTTTCTTATGCACCTCCAAAGCCCTGAATTTCTATAAAATCAAGGCTTCAGCTCTTCATATAGATCCATCCATGAATTTGCATCCTCATGCTACCGAATTGGAGACTGAAGAATCATCTTTGTGAATCCAAGCTGTCGTGAGATCATCATTATTTCGAGCATTCATATCATTTAGAATATCATTGTTAGATCAATTCATAACATATCAATTTTCATCTAGCATAGATTCATATCAGTTTTTCATTCAATTTCATAGAAAATACCAAAAATATAGATTACTTTGCATTCATATTTCATTGCTATCTTGCATTCAAATCCTTCGTTTAGGTGTCATCAATGTCACTGGTTTCGGTCTAATCTGAGAAGATCATAACCGCACCTACTAGAAGGCAGTAAATTGCCTGGTTAGTTTAGTTTTCAATTACTTGCACGATTTTGATTTTTGCTAACCTCTAATGTTTTACTGAAGTGTTGTGTCTACAGCTAGGTACAAAATTCACACACACCATTTTTGGCACCCACTGTGGGGCCCTGAAACAGGTTTCCAATTCAATTCTATCAATTTTTATCATTTTTTGTGCAAAACTATGATTTTTATTTTCTGTTCGTATAATTTTCGTACGAGTTTTGTAAGAAACTTGTACCAGGAGATACCCATTATCATATGATAGTCAATTTTATCGAGGATCATACCAACAGAAACCCTTTGTCATTTGGAGGCTCTTTTGTCATATCATCAGACACCTAGTTTCATACGAGTTTCCAGAGTGTCGCATGGTAAGTAACCCACTGTCGTATGATTTTTGACACCAGGGTTCAATTGTCGTGTCATTTTTCCAAGTAGTTTGTCAGATTTAATTTTCATATTTGGACTAACAACTAACCCTAACAATTGAGATTTGCTATTTCTAATTAGTATCTGCTGATTTGGAGTGGAAAAAGTGAGAGAATTGCTAAAAATAGGTAAAAATCTACTAAGCGCATTGCGAGGAATTCAGGTAATCTTCTCAGCTAATAATTTGTTTCGATTTGGATTAAAATGAACTCTCACATGTTAGGCTTGTGTGAATTTCTATTGCTTTCCTATCATAGATTTTAATTTGGGCTAAAAATGAACATAGATTTGCTTTCTGGATCTCTATTACACCTCGTAAATAGGCCCTATGAACACTATTTGTGGCTCTTGAGAGAGTGGGTTTCTAGCGAAAATCTTCTTGATGAAAGAACCCTTGTAGGTAGGGAAAGGTTACTGAGAGTGTCTCACATTCTACTAGATTTGTGCGTCTTCAACTTTTGATTGATACATTCTCTCTCCAGAGGGGTTGATAGATCATAAGTGATTGATATCATAGATCTTTGTGAGATAATCTTAGTCTTAGGGTGTCAAATTAATCTATCTACATTGTTTTGGTTAAAAGTAAAAAGGCTAGAGGACTATGCTCTACTCCCTTTTTGGGTAGTATCAGAAACTCAGATCCTTGAATATGGAACCAGTCTCCAAGTGGTATCCTTTGTGAGTCACCTTTAGAAAGGGTTAACCGTAGTGGACATTCCCTTAATTGGGTCAACCACAAGGATGAAACCTCAAGCGATAATAGCCATTTTTGTCGTGGTAGTGACAACCGCTATATAAATGTCCTTATGAAAGAAATCTTCATAAGTGTGATCTCTTGTTGGGCTGTCAGATCTCCCTAGTAACTCCTGATGTATTAAATTATCAGACTGTGTCAAAACCCCGGTGCACCTAGATTGGAGTTTGCGCTCTTGAGATCACAAAAGTTGCAGAGTCAGACCATTACTAAAAACCCTAGTGAGGCCAAATTTTCATTTTCTAGGAATATGTGCATTATTGCAAAGCTTTTTGGAACATACACAGTTAGCACACCTAGGGATTAGCACATTCAGTCACTTGATTGTTCATGCACAGGATTTCTTTGTCCCCTGTTCATTATTTTTAGACGTGCTTGGAATCACTTGCTTGTTGTTTTGCTTGCCTATTTATCTATCTGGCTACTAAGAATGAATCGATCCAATACAATCTTCAAATTTGGACAAACAATTTTGTAAACAATCTGAAACTAAAAAACCAAAAATTTGCAAAATTTGAAGTAAAATACCTTTCTAGAGTCAAAAGTCATCCCATAGATTTAAAGAGTCATACGAGTTTTTGAAATTGCCATATGATTATAATTCCATTTTCGTACGAGTTTTCAGACTGTCATCTGGTATGTGACCCAGTGTCGTACGAGTCTTGCTGCCAGTCAATTCAAAAAAGTCAAATCCTGCTATCAATTGTCATGTGAGTTTTGCAATTGTCGTACGAGTTTGTCAATTGTTGTATGATCAAGTACCCAGTGTCGTACGAGTCTGCAGAAAGTCATTTCAAAAATTTTGAAAATTTTCCAAAAATTGATCAAAACTGTTAGACACCTAGCTTTTACAGCCTATTTCCAGAATCTGTCAAACAAATCATTATGTTAGGAATAGACCAAAAACTAGAATGAATCTGATCATTTTTCCAAAGTGGCCTTTTGAATATGATTTAGCCTTCTATTTTATCGATTTGAGTCTTGTTCATCTTGTGTCAAAACCTTGTCATCATTATCAATCTTCAATCAAACTTCAAAATGACTAAGTGTCGCGAGCTCATGTTCGCTATCTTTTGGGTGTCTACCCATACATCTAGGGCACAGTATCTTTCACCCACGTCTAATCAAATCTTCAATCAAATCAATCTTGACAAGGTTGCGTCATTCGATCTTCTTGAATCAATTCATTCTTCAGTTGTCTTCATATTATTCTTTTACTTCACCCAAGGTTAATGGTGGAAACTAGAGCTTCCTCACATAAGAAATCTAGAGAAGTGTCTCATACCCTACCTCTATCTACTCACGTGGGTCCAACTCTTGAGCAACTCTACAATTCTGGTCTTTACAAAGATGACAGTTTTGGAAACTTTCGATTGAAAATTGGTTACATCCCCCCTCCATCATCTCACAGAGGCAATCAAAAAACTCCACCTCACTCTATTCTGGGGAGTCCTAAAACCCCTACCATGTCTCAAGGAGGAGGATCCCAAGGATGTCAATCCCAACATGGTGTAGGTCAATCCTAGCATGGTGCAGATCAAGAACCCATGCCTTTTGAAATTACTCGATATCAAAATGATGATAACTTCAAAAGAATGATGAAGCATTTCTTGAAAGAAGACATAAAGGCATACTTTTTAGATTTAGCTCATCAAGGAGCTAAACTTCCTCCCAACTTTAATGTTGAAGATATCATTATGCATGAGGAAGAAACTCCTATCACGACTATGATGAAGCAAATGCATGCCATGCAAGTCAAACTTAACAAACTTGAAAAAGAAAAGGAACCTAAGGAGTTCTCCATGGAAGCTCTATGTCCTTTTCCATTTGATAAAGACTTGTACATGCCACCATCCCCTAAGAGAGTGGAAATGTTAAAATATGAAAATTATGATGGAAACTCTGACCCTCAAGATCATGTCAGAGAATTCTATACTCAATCTATGGAGTTCATACATGAACCAACCTATCTGATGTGTCTCTTTCCTCAATCTCTAGGAGGAGCAGCCATTCATTGGTTCTCTAGAATGCCTCCTACAATCAAGACCTTTGAGGAGTTAATCAAATTGTTCTATCAACAATAATCCTACAACATCCAGCATCTAGTCACCATGATTGACATCTGCAACCTTAAGCAGTATCCAGGAGAACCATTCCTGACATTTCTCAAGAGGTGGAGAAAGAAATTCTCTCTATATGCCAGACCTACTCCAGAAACTGAGAAACTAGAAATCTTCATCAATAACCTTGTTGCAGAAATCAACTACCCTTTACAAATGCAAAATCATACATCTTTTGACAAGATGGTAGACAATGTGATCAAAATTGAAAAAGTACTTGTTAAAAAAGGAGACATCACACTTCAAAAGGACAAGTATGAATCTAGTTCTAAAGACAAGAACAAAAACTAGAAGAAGAATAAAGACATCATCACAGATGGCATTGTTGATAATATCCATGCCCCATCTAAGGCACCTACTTACAATCTAACTGTCGATAACCAAGCCATCAAAGCTTCAGAACAAAAGGTACTCGAATCATCTAAAAAAGAAAGAATATAAACCTTGGTCCTCTGATAATAGATGCAAGTTCACTCCTCTTGCGGAATCTTTGGAATCAGCTATGAAAACTCTGTTAGCCAATAACATCATATCTTTGCCTAAGATCTGACAATCTGATCCTGAACCAAAATCAAAATGGTGGAAGGAGAATGAATTCTATGATTTCCATCATGGTAAGGGTCATAAAACTAATAACTACTTCCGCTTGAAACATATCATTCAAGACAAGATTGATAGTGGAGAAATCATAGTTGATAATCATAAGAGCAATAATGATCATACAACATTCACAGAACCATTTCCAAAGCATAGTTAGGGAGATTCATCCTCTCAGCCTAATGTGGGTGCTAAGGTTAATTATGCTTATTCTGGAAACAATGCTATTATCAATATGGTTGAACCAAGTCTATCTAAGCGTTGCAATGTCATCACAATTGTAAGAAGAGATAGAGAAAATCAATCAGCTAATGCAGTTACTTGATCACAAGCTCAGGCACATCTACAAGGACAAATCCCAGATTCATCAAATGTCCCTAAGGTACCTTTCAATTTGTCTTCCACTTCTAAATAGAAGGCTACATCTAAATCTGCCAATCCTAAAGACATGAGGCCCACCTCATACAGTATTGTTCAACAACTCCAACATACTAATGCAAAAATCTCTATGTTTGAGTTGCTTCGGATATCTCCAGCTCATAGAGCCATTCTAGACAAAGCTTTGCTCGGATCCAATGTTCCTGATAACCTTGATTTAGACAAGTTCCAGACTATAGTTGGTAATCTTACATCTCTATAGTATATCTCCTTTTCGGAGGAAGATGATAACTCCTTGAGTCATCCACATAACCAACCCTTGCATATCGAAGTCTTAATCCAAAATTGTCACGTCAAATGCGTGTTGATAGATGGGGGCGTTGGTTTGAATATTTTTTCTTATAACTTGATCACACAATTGGGATTTTCAGAAATGGCTATTGATCCTAGAAAGAAAATAACTATCAAAGCATATGATGAAGAAGAAAGATCCTCTAAGGGAATAATTGTCTTGCCTATTAGAACAGGTCCTGTCATCAGAGATACTACATGTCAAGTTCTTGATATACCTTTGGCTTACAACATCCTTCTAGGGTGACCCTGGATACATGAAATGAAAGCTATTCCTTCTACATACCATTAGTGTTTGAAATTTCCTTATGAAGGAGTAGAGGTGACTATTCTAGCTGACATATCCACCATTTGCAATGCATTGAAAGAAGGCACTGATAAACTTGTTCCTAATAATAGAGAGTCTTCTAATAAATAGTCAGATATTGCTTCAACATCCAAAATGGAAGACATTGCTAAAGAGGTCACAATCAAAGAGAAAAGTATGGGATAATATACTATAGAGCCAGTATTATCTTTGACATCTCTCCCTATCTTGCCTAATTCTTATGGGCAATCTCTAAAGCAGTGCAAAATAGAACCTAAGGAACCTCTTGAGGCATATAAAGGAAAATTTGTTGTAGAAGAAGTGCCTTAATAAGAATTTGAAGAAGATGAAGTTGTGCTTGAATGGCTCTACAAAGAAGAACCAAGATCTCAAATTGATCAATCATGTGGTTATAAAACATCAAAGGTTCCTTCTAAGTCATACGGTCCAGGAGACAAATTGATTAGCAAGATGGGGTACACTGGAAAAGGACCCCTAGGATTACAACGTAAGGGTCTTCTATCACCTTTTGATCATCATGGGCAAGCAAACAAGAATACAACAGGTCTAGGGTACAAGAAGCCTTTTTATCTTAGCAAAGATTCCCCACATGTCATAGAGCAAATCAAGCCAGGAGAAGCTCTTCTTAAGAAAGAATAAATAGAACAATCTGATAGTGATGAATCTGATAATAATGAGGAGCTCATTCCTTATGAACATTTATGTAAAGAAGTCAAAGATTTCCTTGATGCTGAAGATGATCCCATAAAAAGAATCAACGTAGTAGAAACATAAGAACCTACTATAGAATCAGAGATAGTTGCTACACAAGAACCAACTAATCTTGAAGGAAACCCAACAGATAAAAGGGAAGAAAAGCCTCTCACCATAGTTGAGCATCTAGAGTGTTCCAGTGATTCTGAAATAGACTCCCATGAGTATGAATTTAAATAAAATATCTAAGGGTAACCCTTCTTGGGGTATTCGTCCTGACTTTACTCATGTTCTTAAATTTCCAAGGGGTATAGATGAGGAATCAAATGACTATGAATGGGGAGCCATTCCAGAGGAAGATGAACTCATTACAGAGAACCATATTGATGTTATTCACCAATATGCACCCACACCCAACATAAGTCTAGAGCAAAATAATGAACTTAATGAGTCTGACCCACCGATGGTTGAATTGGAATCCCACAATGACATTGAGCCTATTCCCAAATTGAATGTCTTAAGTTGTAATATCACCTTCAAAATGGAGTGTTGGGTTAGGACCAGTGATGACAAATCAATATCCATAAACATCATCGCCCAATCTTTCCCCGCTTTGACTATCCAATATCCAGACCTTCTTGACTACATTTCCACAAATTTGAGCTATGTCATTTATACCTTCCTGAATGAATATACCCTTTCTTGCTATCTAAATGCAGTTGAGCCCATGAGGACTTCCATTAGTGAACTGAGCATCAACATGATGGATTTGGACATCAAGTATCTCAGTTAGAAAAATAAAAAGAAAAAGAAAAAGAAAAGGAGTTCTGAGGGTGAAAACCACTTTGTGGCAGTCTTAGAATTGACAAAAGTAAAAACAAATGGTGTATCTGAAGGTGAAAACCTCTCCGAGGCACCTAAGGATGAGATATTTGATGTCCTTCCGAGTCATTTATAGGATAGATCTCCATTTGTAATTGAGCCCACTCAATCCATCAACTTGGGAACAACAGGAGAACCTCAGTTGATCCACGTAGCACAATCATTATTTGAAGAGGAAAAGAACAAGTTTACAACATTCCTAATAGAGAAAAAGATCAATTTTGCATGGAAATATTCAGATATGCCAGGGTTGGATCTTGATCTTATAATGCACCATCTATCTATTGCTCCTGGAATAAAACCTATTAAACAAAAGTTGAGAAAGATGCATCCTCATGTTGCACTCTTGGTAAAAGCTAAATTAGAGAAGCTCCTAAAAGATGGGTTTATCCAAGTAATTGATTATGCAGAATGGATCTCCAACATTGTACCTATTTCAAAACTAGATAAATCAACTAGAGTATGCATAGACTTTAGAGATGTGAATAGAGCATGCCCAAATGATGATTTTCCACTACCTAACATTGATATGATAGTGGACATGACTGCGGGTTTCGAGATGTATTCTCTTATGGACATATTTTTTGGATATAATCAGATTAAAATTGCACCAAAAGACCAAGAGAAAACTACTTTCACATGTGCATGGGGTACCTTTTGCTGCAATGTTATGCCCTTTGGTTTGAAGAATGTTGGAGCCACGTATCAGAGAGCCATGACATCTATTTTTCATGACATGATGCACAAAACAATGTAGGACTATGTTGATGATACTCTAGCTAAGTCCATGCAAAGATCAGAACATCTAAAAGACTTGAGGAAAATTCTGGATAGAATGGAAAAATTTAGTCTCAAACTAAATCCTAAGAAGTGTGCATTTGGTGTCACATTTGGAAAACTCTTAGGTTACATAGTTTCAAAGAACGAAATTGAAGTTGATCTGGCTAAAGTAAAGGCTATAATGGAGATGCAACCTCCGAAGAATATTAGTCAAATGAGGACATTGCAAGGAAGAGTTCAATCTATCAGACACTTCATATCACAGTTTGTGGACATATCACAGCCTTTTACAAAAAATTTACATAAAGGTGTGACATTTGCATGGAGTGAAGAATGTGAGAACAACTTTAACCATATCAAGACATATCTCGCAAATCCTCCTATCTTGATGCCTCCCATTCAAGAGAAGCCACTGATCTTGTATGTCTCCACAATAGATAGATCACTGGGGGCATTGTTAGCGTAGCATGATGAGAATAAAAAGGAAAGAGCTATATATTATATCAGCAGAACCTTGGTTGCATATGAAAATAACTATTCAATGATTGAAAAGGAATGTCTAGTTGTGATCTTTGCATCATAGAAACTAAGACATTATATGTTAGCCCATACCACTCATTTGGTAGCTAAGATTGATCCACTAAAGTACCTACTCAGCAAAGCTACTCTCACAGGTAGATTGGCTAAATGGGTTATGCTCTTAACTGAATTTGATATTGAATATGTTGAAAGAAAAGCTATTAAAGGCCAAGTTATTGCTGATCAATTGGTGGATGCACCTATGTTTGATGATACACCAATGCACATGGAATTCCCATATTCCTCTATCATGAATCTTTCTTCTAGAGAATGGCAGTTGTTCTTTGATGGCTCCTATACATAGAATGGATCCAGAGTGGGCATATTTTTTTATTACTCCTTAAGGGTACTCAATCCCTAAAGAATTTACACTCAAGTTTGCTTGTATAAATAACATTTCTGAATATGAAGCCCTTTTAAATTGTATGAAGATGGAAATTGAGTGGAGAGTGACTGAGTTACACATTCATGGAGACTCACAACTTGTTATCCATCAAGTCAATGATGTGTACCAAACTAAGGATGAAAAGCTCATTCCATACAAGGGAATGGTAGATGATCTAAAGAAATATTTCATATCTATCACATTTGAGCAAATTCTTAGGACAAAGAATAAGGCCGCTGATGCAATGTCAACACTGTCTACTTTATTACAACAGCCTGAACACGAGCTACGCTATGAGTTCCTGGTGGAAGCACTATCTTATCCTTCATATGACTCACCCAAAATCCACATGATCTGTACTATTGTAGGTCATGATTCATCCTGATACAAAAACCTTTTATCCTATCTCCAAGATCAAATCATTCCCGATACCTTTAATCACCATGAAAAGAGATACCTAATCTGTAATGCCTCCTAATATGTCATCATTGGTAACAATCTATACAAATGAGGTCTAGATGGTACGCTACTTAGATGTTTAGAATGGGAAGAGTCTCAATGTGCACTCGAGGAAGTCCATGAGGGTATATGTGGGTCACACTCGAAGGGTTTAACACTAGCTTGAAAGCTTATTAGGGCTAGGTACTATTGGCCTAAAATGGAGAAAGATGCAATCAAGTTTTCTAAGAGTTGTCAAAAGTGCCAAGTACATGGTAACTTAATTCATACCCTAGGGAAAGATCTAATTCCCTTTACTACACAATGGCCTTTTCACCAATGGGCATTTGATCTTATAGGATCCATACATCCTCATTCTTCTAATGGACATACCCATATAATCACAACTATAGATTATTTTACAAAATGGGTTGAAGCAGTTCCCTTAACCCAAGTAACTGGGAAACAAATATCTATGTTCATCTTGAACTATATCATATGCAGATATGGGATTCCTCATTCCATAATCATAGATAATGCTGGACAATTCAAGAACAAAGACTTAGATGATCTATTTGACAAATTCAAGATTACACAAAATTGGTCATCTATTTACTATCCTCAAGGGAATGGACAAGCAGATGCTTCAAACAAGAATCTATTGAAAATATTGCACCATACAGTCAATAAAATAGGAAGAGACTGGCATCTCATGATCAATCTAGCTCTCTAGGCCTACAGAACAAGTATCAAAACACCTACTGGGGCTACACCCTTTGCTTTAGTTTATGGGTCTGAAGCGGTACTACCTATTGAGGTTGAAATCCCATCACTAAGAATCATAATGCATGGTCTAGTAACTGATGATGACTACAGAGTGTCTAGGTTGCAATAACTTGAACTACTAGATGATTGTAGACAAGAAGCGTATGATCATCTCAGAGTATATCAAAAAAGAATGTCTAGAGGCTACAACAAGAAAGTTAGACACAAAGAATTTCAAGTTGGTGATCTAGTCTTGAGAGAGAATCCTAAAAATCAATCACATCAAGAATGCAAGGGGAAGTTTGAACCCAACTAGTTGGGTCCCTTTGTTATCACTGCTACTTTTGGCTCTGGAGCCTATCAACTCTCAACAACTGAAGGATAACAGCTTCGAGAACCAATCAACATTCTCGATCTAAAGAAATTCTATGCCTAAGGCATTCAGTGTTTGGTAAAATGCCTTGAAAAAAATCATAAAAACCAGAAAAAATCATGAAAAAATGAACATCTTGGTGAAAACCTAGCAATAGGTGCCTTGGTGATTCACAAAAAAATAAAAAAGGTATCAAAAAGAAAAAAATTTTAAAAATATCAAAAGTACAAAAAATTGAAAAATGAAAAAAAAGCAAAAAAAATGAGAAAAAGAAAAAGTGCCTTGGTGAAAACCCTGGAAACAAGCGCCTTGGTTGAAAAAATAAAATCTCTGCCAAGATGGTGAAAACCTAGCAAATGGGCACCACTTGTTCAAAACGCTCCATCTATCAGTGTAATCTTGGTCTTTCCCAGCTTTCAATCTTGCTTTAATTTGTACATATCTCTCGATTTATTTCAGCTTTCCTATTTTCAATAAGTAGGTCTGTACACCAATCAGCTCAAGCATCTGTATCCTATCAATGTTCAAACTTGGGGGCAATCAATGTCATATCCTATGGCCTCTAGTATATCTTAGACATGTCATATCCAGTCAGAATCCTTGAAGCTTCATCCGAGTCAGTTAGTCAGTCTCCTCTCTGGAAAGGATTTTGCATCTACAACAACACAATCAAACATCAAAAAAAACTAAAAACAATTTGTGATTTTCATGCTTTTATCTCCTTGTATGCTTACTGATTCGCATTGAGATTTTTGCATATTGTGTCCCTTCGAGCTCTTCGATGATTTCCTTTACAAGATTTAGAGAGTGATGATTGGGGGCATAATCTTTTATTTGTTTTCTACTTATATGTGAAAATCTAACAACTTTGAAAATTCTAGATTGAAATGGTGTCCGACTGTAAGAGCCTCTATCTTGAATTGGATGGCCATGCGTACCTCGACCATTGATACCCAAAAAATTCAAGGAAGTTTGATTTAACTATTGTCTTTTTGAGTGATTTCTTTCTCCTACTATGAAACGTGATCTTGCCTAAGGAAGTGAATGATAAAGGGTCACTATGGGTAATTCAACTGGATTTAGAATGATATGTTGACTGTTTGATGTGTTTGTAACACAAGGCATATTCTGGTCATCATGACATTTATGTTTTGATGCTTATACAAATTGCGATATCAAAATGGACATGATATTTTGGTCATCCTGGTGTTTGTGCCTTGGTGCTTATATCTAATTCGACAT
Source organism: Chamaecyparis obtusa (assembly GCA_027943335.1). Classification (NCBI taxonomy): domain Eukaryota; kingdom Viridiplantae; phylum Streptophyta; class Pinopsida; order Cupressales; family Cupressaceae; genus Chamaecyparis; species Chamaecyparis obtusa. Next base: position 117,750 of record BSBK01010277.1, read on the forward strand.
TCCAAAAACAAGATCAATATTCATATATCCATGGTTGTCTAGCCAGTGGGTGTTGTATTGATTTTTGTGCATACAAATTGATATTCATATGTCTATGGTTTCATAACTAGTGGGCATTGTATTGATTTATCTGGTTACCTAAAAATTCAATGATGAGAATGGCCAACACATGATTAGTGACTAGGTCCTAGGTCTTAGGTTGCATTTCATTCTACATGTCTCTTTGCATTTTGCATGTTTTCATGATCTCACAATGTTGGGATAAAATTTCAAGCTTAAATGATTCTTCAATCACCTATTCCAATCTAAAAAGAGCTGAAATCTAACACGAAGGTCTCTTCATGAAACTGCAAGTAGTCACCATCTTGGGTTAGACATCTTTTTTGACATAAGACCGAGTACTTGAATTCATCAAAACCTGCAAAACATATCATGTGTATCGTTGCATTTACATTTACATATCATAATCATTTACATATCATAATAATTACATTCATTGCATAAGCATAAATCATACATGTCTTTCCATAATCAATTACATATGCATAACATCCATACATGTGAAAGAAATCATTGCATTACATTGATCCATACATACATTCTACACTACTCATAGCATAAGCATCACATGATATCATAATAAATCAAAACATGACAAGTATAAATGAAGTCACAACCAAAATATTGATCTCATATATATCATTAATTGGAACTAGTCAAGGGTGCACTACTGGCACAATATACAAAAGAATGAGCTCCTGAGAGTTATCAGAGTCAGAATAATGTATATCAATGATCAAAAGAGAAAAATATCAACAGTATATCAGAACATAGCAACCATAGATTAGCTATCGACATAATCCTCTACATCTGGTGGAGGTGGTGGTGGTGCATCAGGTACTGCCTTAGCTTTGGGTGCCATGGCTCCCTCTGATGCCAACATATACTGAGAATAAGAAGGAACTCTCTGTGCCTTAGGAATGATAGAATAGTAGGCAGACACTTAGTAGGCAGATCGTGAGGTCTGGTGTGTAACCTCTCCCTATAATCTTTGTACCTCTGCACGTAACTCAGTCTGCTACCTATCTGCCTCTAGATATCTCTCCTCCCACTGAGAACTATGGACCTTTAGGTCCTTGACCTATATCCTAAGCCATCTGATGGTCTCCTGTGGAGTAAGTGGAACACTAGGCTCAACATCAGTTGCTGGCATCTCTGTATCTGGTGCTGGCTGCTCCGGTTGCTCTATAGTACCTACTCTCTGTGTCTTATGGCATTTGATCTTAGCACCTAAATCAAAAGTGTTGTCCCCCTATAATGGATCCGTGTCACCACCACCTACAACCTACTCTGCTGCTAGTACCTCCTCAGTGGCACCAACACTGCCCAATGTACCACTCTCTCCCCTTGTCTGTCTCTATGACCTTGTCGACCTAGCTATTGTAGAAGTAGTGGGATGAGGGGGTCTCATCTATCCTGCTAGTCTCTATGGAGGAGCCATAGCTCTGGGTCTAGGAGGTGTGGGATGCACAACCTGTACCTGTGGTCTTGGGCCCTATCTCACTGGAGCACCTGTCACATCCATCACCTCCTCCATGGAGGGTATCAACTCTGTAAGGTCTGAAAACCTATGAATCAGATGATCAGTAAGCAATGCAATGAAACCATCTATAACTCTAGCATCAAGAACCTCTGGCCGGTACTCCCAGTCTCTGCCAGCAATAGCATTGTACTCCTGTGAACATAAGACATAAGAGAGCCTCGTGGTCCATCCAAGTCCTAGCTCATGAGCTATCGAAGCATATGTGGTGTAGTCCTCAGGTGCATCCTGCACTCGTCCATACTACTACCATACACTGGTAATAATGAATCTCTCTATAATGGAGGAGGACCTCCCAATTAGCACATGGCTCTGAAAGAAGAAACTAAACTACTCTCGCATAGTAGGCTAGGGCTCAATACCTACATAAGGCCTCCATCAAATAAATGTCGTATCATCAAGGCATCACCTCCGGTATTCAATGTGTCCCATGAGAACCTATGTGACATATCTGGCATATATATATAATGAGCTCCTACAGCTGATGGTGTACCTGGCATACTGGTCTCAAAACTAGGATGTGCTCCCAAGCCCAGATCTATAAAACTAAAGCTCCTGCAGTGAAAGACTTGCTCTCCTAATACACTACCTCGTGCATCTTAGAGAACATGTGCACTAATAAACACTGACCCCACACCAAGTCAGAGGGAGTCACCATCAAACGTGCTACCATTGGGGCCCAAGCCATCAATAGACTATTCTACTAATGGTCAGACATGATAATACCACCAATCATCCCGTCAATGATACACTCTAGCCAGTGTGTCTATCCATAACGCTGCACTAAGGTCTCCCAGGAAATGGAGCCTGTCATCTGAGTATCATCTCCAAAGACACGTCTAAAATTTAAAAGACCTGAGTTCCCCGAACTCACATACTCTGGTCATCGACCTGCATGGAAAGGAATGCGGAGTATATGATACGCATCCTCAGGGGTAACAGTGATCTCCCCAGTTGGCAGGTGGAATGTCTGGGTCTTTGAGTGGAACCGCTCGATCAAGGTAGTCAAAAGTCTATGATTTACCCTAATCTCAGGTATATAAATGATATGCTCAAACCCACAGGATGTAAGGTGTACCCTCATAGGGTCAGGAAGTGATACACATAATCTCTAAGTAGTTGGATGTGAAATCCGTACATGAACATCTAGATATATGACCTATATAGTATAGAAATAGGGAATCCTATCAGTAATTTGGTCACAGAATGGGTTACAAATGCAGGAATTGAACAGTTTACTATGTCAGAAGGTAGATTAAAAGGTCAACAATCAAGCTACAGGTTCAGAAAATTAAAAAAATTGACCTAAGATAGGGTTTTGAGCTCGCTATTTTTCATACGACATTACAGACTAGCATGGAAACTTGTACGACTTTCTACAACATACCATATGACAAACCATAGTAGTATGACAATGTATACCTCATCGTACGAGTTATGAGGGACCCGATGAAATGTCATACGACTCTTGGGTTCCTTTCATATGAGTTTGGGTGGTTAATGATACACCACAGGAACTAGAATTGGAATGTCGTACGAGTCTTGGATAGGAGTCGTATGAGTTTTCATGCATTCAAAAATTCAAAATTCAAAAGCGTACGAAAAATTCCTAAAAATGCTATAAAACATGAAAATTTGACTTTTCACAGAGGCACAAAGGTCCACCTACCGGATGTCCATACTGCCAAGGTCTCTGGTGTCTCCAGCTATGCTTGAATCAGTGTGAACTGATAGGTACCTTCATCTCTGCCATTTTCTCACTTCGAGGGCTCCATAAGTTTTCAAAAGTCAAAAGGTGAATAATGAAATGAAAATGACCGTTCCAGCCTTTATATAGCTTTTGACCTAATTTTCAAAAGTGCTCCATTTTTCATGAAAATTGTACCCCTAGCTAATTTTGACATTCTAAATCCATTTTCAAAATCAAAATCAAAATCTGAGATCATTTACTATGTCAAAATAATGATTTAAAATTTATGGACCCAAGACGGTCTACTGCTTGCATAATCGACCTTCAATCATCATAGAAATCCAATATTCAACATAACTAATTATCTTACATTAAAATATCAAAATTTCAACTTGGTCAACCATGGTCAACTCATGGTCAAACCTAGTCAAACTTGGTCTCCAAGACCTCTAAATGATGTAGAACGTGTTCTCAGACGTGCACAACCAGTTCTCAAATCAATTAACATGCTTCTAAATTATATAACGCTCACTTTTCTTGTCATATTTCAATTTTAGTCCCAAAGGGGGCATGGTATTGCACATCATTCAAGTCTATAAATCAATTTTGTCAATTAATATTTCCTCAGTAATCAAGACAACAACCATGTCTAGTTACTGATTTATCTAAAGTCCTCATCGCTTGGGGCAAATCTATCATCGCTTGGGGCATATCAGATTCATCGAGATCCATATCAATCTAGTATTCTCCTAATCTTGTAAACTATATCAGCTTTTCACAACCATCAGTTCATTAGTGTTCTTTCCTTGGTTCTTCGTAACTAAAGGGTTCAGATGTGATACCAATGTGATTCTTCAAAGACAATTGAGTCTAGAATCGATACTCACTTCTTCACAACCATAAGGTTCAGAATCGGGCATTTTGACACTTTGTCATAATCATCAGTTCATCATTGTTATAGTTAACATTATCTTTGGTCATTCAGGACCTAACATCTTCAAATCTTTTGAATTGGTTTCTGTCACAGAATCGGTTCATCTTTCAAATCCATTTCAATCTCAAACATCTTTATCAAAAATAGACTATCTTTGAACCACTTCTCTTCACACAGTAATTCAAAGAGGGGCAAAATGTAATACCCCAAAAATGGGCTATAGGCTCATTAACCTCCTACATCTACAAATCGAATGAAATCGACATCGAAGTCCTAACCTAAGGCACATTTGAACATCATCAAAATCCTAATTGATTTTATCTTAAAATCTGCATCGGGGAATATTCCTAATTATCATAATTATCTTTAATTTAATGATTATTTGGTGATAAATCACATTTATCCAAAGTTTGATTAATTGAATATTTTCATATTTAATTAATTAGATTTAATTTTGTAACTTAATTATTTAATTTAATTTAATTATATTTATTCCTAAATTGTATTATTTAATTTTGACAATAAATCAAAAATCCTATGACTAATTGATTAAATTCTTATTTATTTAATTAATGTCAGTTGTCAAATTTAATGATATAGTTTTCGAGTAAAAGTTTGATTTAATAATTGATTAACCCATAAATCAGTTGTTTTAATTTCAAAAATCAATTAAGTTGAGGATAAATCACTTTATTTATTAAATTAATTCATAATTAATTGTGCACATTCAAAGAGTAGTTAAACTTTAAATCAGAGTATCAATGCAAGTTGTTAACTTTTGGAAACTCGACATCTATTTTGAGTTCAAAGTTGATCTAAACTTCTGATTTGAGTTAAAAAGCCATTCTTGCATGATTTGCATATTTTTGTGAGTTAATTATTTCTGATTCCTTGTTGACTCAAAAATCAACCTGAGTTCATCAAGAGTGATTTATGGCTTTTCTCATGCACCTCCAAAGCCCTAGATTTCTATAAAATCAAGGCTTCAGCTCTTCATATAGATCCATCCACAAATTTCCATCCTCACACTACCAAATTGGAGACTAAAGAATCATCTTTGCGAATCCAAGCTGTTGTGAGATCATCATTGTTTTGAGCATTCATATCATTTAGAATATCATTGTTAGATCAATTCATAGCATATCAATTTTCATCTAGCATAGATTCATATCAGTTTTTCATTCAATTGCATAGAAAATACCAAAAATATAGATTACTTTGCATTCACATTTCATTGCTATCTTGCATTCAAATCCTTCGTTTAGGTGTCATCAATGTCACTGGTCTCAGTCCAATCTAAGAATATCATACTCGCACCTACTAGAAGGCAGTAAATCGTCTGGTTAGTTTAGTTTTCAATTACTTGCATGATTTTGATTTTGCTAACCTCTAATGTTTTACTAAAGTGTTGTGTCTACAACTAGGTACAAAATTCACACACACAAGCTTTGTCTGACAGATGAAATTAAAAATCAAGTAGTGTTAAACAGGCCAACACAACTGATTCCTACAACTTCAGATCAATAAGTAACTAGTGGTGAATTATGATATTGAGCAACAACATATGCAAGTAAACACAAATTACATCATTAAAACAATAAAATTCAATGTCATTATGTTAGAAATGCATAAAAGAAAATAATTAAAACTAACAGCTTCAAGGTTAGTAACAAGCTCAAACAATTACATATTTTTTTGTTGTACTCAAATGTTCATATTGCAACTCTTTTCCCCAAAAGGTTCTTTTATGAAAGTAGGGAAGAAAAAATAAATTTTAATTTCCAGTTGCTTGAGGCCGTCAGATAAAATAAATATTTTCCAACAGTGAGATAAAAATTGAATGACTACAATTCCACTTGACTACACATATGGATTTGGCTTACTCACTCTACACTTAACCCAAAATTCAATATGTTTTGCGGTGACTTAACGTACAATTTAGACTGAAAATTCAATGTACGCCACCAAGTTGTGATGCTATGAATGAATTTTCCCATCAAATACATGAGTTCAACCACTTTCTCTCCATTGCATCTTTCTTCAATTTGTATCTGGCACAAAGAAATAGGCCTTTCGAGGAGTGCATAGTTCCTGAAAAAGAAGGATCTCGCATGCAGAAAAATGCCCTTGTTGGGTGTGATGTCAGTTTCATAAACAACACAAGAAAACAATCCTAATTTGATAGCTTCCATTGCATGACCCAACTCGCCACTGCTCTCCATTTGTTTTCCATATCCTTATAATAGTATTCTTGTTGAAATTGATGAATTCCTTCTCAATAAGTATAAACAACACTAATCAATTATTAAAAAATTCCAACCATAGCTAGAATAACAATGTCTAAAAAGATTTATTAGAAACAAAAAATAATAATAAAGTAACTAGAGAAACCACACGACTGTGCTATGTTGTTGTAACTGTAAATACAATAGGTTACAATGTGGAAAAATAAGCTTTTCATTCTTATGCTAACAAAAAACAATTGCAAGTTTCTTTTTTGAATAAGGATTACTCATAAAATCTCCCATAAATTAAAAGATTGAAAAATACTTAAGCACTGTAAACTTTGCATTATTATCCACAAGACATTCATCTGCTCATTCTGCAACAGACACCTACAACACCACATAAAAATTTAATGGACAACATCATGAGAAACAAGTGCGTAACGAACTAGAATATAAATGGCATCTCCCTGGAATCAAGAAATTATAAATTAACTTTACCTTCCCTGAAACATAAAACTCAGCTCCAAAAACATCATTCAACATAGTAGTGCAAACCAAAGACCCCTCCAGAATCTCAAGTGCCTGTAAAATGTTAGTATTATTACAAAAGATTTGATTAAATGTACTCCATTGTAACAAAATTGAATCCACCTATAATATTAGATTGATTGGATTTGTACAGGAGATGGAGAAGGGGAGAAACCAGAGGGAGGGGAAGGTGGAAATGATGAAGATGGTGGGGAGAATGAGGCTTATGCCTACCTCATTGTTATCATTTTGTCACGTCTGCTGCAGCAACAAGGGTGTTTGAGATTTTTTTTTGGCGGGAGAGGCTTGTGTAACCTCAGCAACAGCGATAGGGGTGTTTGGGATTTGTTTTTTGTGGGAGTGGAAGAGGAGGTTGATGGCGAGGGTGTCCCCAGGGTGAACCTACAATAGTGGGTTACACTTTTTTGCCTGAACAGACACTAAACTCTACATTTTGAAAAAAACTTACAGATTCAAATGCATATTGTCGTTAAACTGTTTGAAATTGGAAGATGAAGTAAATTAGAGTCTTATAGGATTTTCTGTTTAGATTCTAAATATATTTTTTATTTTTATTTTAGAATTTATTTTAATGTTTTTTCTCTCCCACAAAAATTGGTATGTTGTTGAAAATGTCATTTTCAAAGAATTATATTTTTTTCATAGAGCATAACTTTTTTTATAAAATATATATCAATGTGATTCTTTCAAATTTAGTTTTTTAACATCCATATAGAGGGCATGCAATTGGTTTGATGACATTATCATGATTATTGCATATTTTATTAAAGTTTAAGTTTGCCTAAACTGTAATTTTGACATACCTTGACTACATAGCTTATAACTTGTCGTATATTTGTCCAATTTTATTTTTAGTTTTTTTTACGGAAAGATAACTTCAATACCTAGGGCATAGATATTTTTTTATAATTTTCTTTCTCTGATTTACTATTTTTTCATAAGCATCAAACATAGAGGTAGACATACAGTGAAATATCTATGTTTAGTAAAACTAAAAATACAAAGTCATAATAAAATTAATATTATATTAACATTATAATCATTGGCCCCATGGATCAGTAGTTGTGGAATATTATTGCTCCCCATGTGATATGGAGGTTATGGAGAGAACGCAATGACAGAGTCTTCAAGAATAATGAGCTCCCACCTATGGTGATTGTTGAGAAGAAAAAGAGAAGTCTCAAGGAAAACTACAGATCGTCGACTGGTAGGAAGCTGGACTTCAATGCTGGTGTTTTCAATGTTGGGCCCACAAATAAAATCTCAACTCAAAGGGAGAATTCCATTTGGCTCTCTCCTCCACCAAGATGGATTAAAATAAATTTTGATGGTTCTGTGAAGGGCAACCCAGGCCTAGTTTGTTATGGTGGACTCATACATGATGACATGGAAAATTGCCTTGTAGCCATGGTGATTCCCATTGGGGTGCAAAGAAACTACATGGTGGAAGCCATGGCCCTTCTTCAAACCCTTAAAATTATTAAGAAAGATATGGCTTAGAATGTGTGGATTGAAGGAGATTCAATGAATATATTAAGGTGCATCAATGAAATTACAAAACCATCATGGTCCATTAAGGCGATAATCAAGGAAGCCAAAGTAATTATTAAGTCTTTTAAGAAAGTCATTATTTCTCATGCTTATCGGGAAGTGAATTTTACCACTAATGAACTAGCCAACTTTGTAGTTAAAGCTAAGGACATTGTGATCTAGCACATATATAGCAATCTCACCATTGATATGAAATCCAAGTTGGTTTTTGACAGCTCTCAAAGAAAAAGGGTGGATTGAGCGTATCTCAAGAAGTTATGATGATTAGACACATTGTAGTGAAATAGGGTAATATGATTACAGAAAGTGGTGTCTTTCTTGAGATTACTAATTGCAGACACGAGTTAATCTCTGTTTATTTCAAAGTTGCCTTTTCTTTCAACATTTGGTTTTTCTCTGCTTATGCTATTGTCATTGTTATCTTTGAGATCATGGGTGGCAAGCTAAATCAAAGGGAACTGAAGGACTATGTGAAATGGAAAAAAATGTCAGAGGTTTGGGGAATTCTCACAAAGGGAGGTCTTACTACCTATATGGAATGGTTGCATGGGACTAAAGATAGTACTATGAAAATGTTTGCTGAGTCTTGGAAAGATGGGGTGGTTACTATAGCTAGTCTCACTGTGAACATAATTGAGAAACTCATTGCTGAGATGTCTGGGATTAGCCTCAAGAGCATCAAATTTTACAGAGATAAGAAAATTTTTCAAAAGGCCATCTGATGCTTCCCCAAAAGCAAGGTTGAAGGGTAGTTTGGTGAAAGATTCTAGTGGTTTCTATGATGTTGCTGCATTCAAGGAAATCTGGGCAATGGTTATGATGGTGATCATGGAATATGTTACCTTGGATAGTAGGTTTAAATGCACCCATTTCTACCATTTTGTGTTGCTCTATCATTTTTGTCATAAGATTAGGGTTTCTTTGCCTTACTATATCCTTTAGTCCCTACACCTTAGTATTTCTCAACATAGAAAGAAAGAGAAGAAACCCATTCTGCACGAAGGGCTTATTCTCCTCATTGTAGAACACATTAAGCAGACTACCATCTATAGGCCTATCATTTCCTCACCCAAAACCTCTGGCTCGAATAAGAAACATATTAGGGAGATGGTTGTTAAAGAGGAGATTCCTTCCGAAAAAAAATTAAGAAAGGAAAAGGATGTGGGTATGGATACTAATACCACTACTGATAGTGCAGACGGTTATGAGGACATAGCTAATTCAACTGAGGAAGGTAGTGATGCTTTGACTTCGGTGTCGAATACAGCTTCAGGGGACTATGAGAACACAGAGGAGGAGGTTGCTAGTACTATGGAGGAGGGGAATACCTTTGGGATCAAGAATAACAATGATGATGACAAGAAAGAGGAGGACATTGGTGGTCAACAAGTCCCCATCTTGGTGGAGTATGATAATTACAAAGAACATGACTTTCCCATCTCCCCTAAGCTAGATTTTATCATGGAGGTCTATTCGGATATTCAGGAGGATGCCCCTGACATGGAGAAGATTTCCCCTGATGCAGAGACGACTTCCCCTTGTGTAGAGAAAGTTAATGTCCCTACCTATTCTCAGAACATTCCCTTTGCCAAAACTGTTGATATGCAGGAATGAAATATTCAACTGCTCAAAGAAGATATGGATGATAAAATTGACCCTCCCTTTGGGGTTCTCTAGATTGTAAAGGTAGCTTCTATGTATTCATTTCATTTATTGAAATGGGTAATTCAGGAAATAAAAAATTTGAATTTAAAATGTCGCTCTATTTCTACTAAGGTTGATTCCCTACAGGAAAGGTTAGAGTCTGGCTCGAATACTTCAGATGGAAACATGAACAATGAAAAGGACAAGAAGGTGCAAGAAATGCAAGTTAGAATGGATATGTTGGAGAATTCCATGAAGAAACATATGTAGGATAATAATCTATTCATGGGTTCTGCCATGGACTATTTTTTGACCATCAAAGTGGAGCTGGATGTCGGTTCCCCCAGGAAGAAACCTAAGGAGGATAATGAGGATATGGGAGAGGAGGGCCCAAGTAAACGTACCCATTCTGCGAAAAGGAGAAAGATCCAAGAAAGAATCCAGGAGCTTTCCAACTTCAATGCTGCCATAAAAAAGATCTCTGAGGTGAAGAAGGAGGCAGATGGAACTCATAAAAAGTTTGCTTAGTGCCCTGGGTTCCTGGTGCTGGCCTTTTTTTGGTTCTCCTTGGTAGTCGTTCTTTTGTTGGTGTTTGGTTTTGAGGTTTATTCTGCTAGTTTTGGTTCTGGTGGACTAGGTCCCAGTCCTGTTTCTCTTTAGTTTGCTTAACATTAAGACATTTATTCTCTACTTGTACGGGGTTTTGGGTCCCCTTTAAAACCTATTTTTTACTGCAATCAAAGACATCATATTCATTGGAAAGATTTTTCTCAGTAGTACCTTATTACATAGATAGGTTTTTCAAATAGATTCATTTGATCTAGTAAAATATAAAGTCGTAGTGATTTTTTGTCAGCATTTTAATAGGTGCAAAGGAGACTCCATTGTAGGTATCTAAGAGGCTTTCAGCTAACCATTTATAATTAATTCCTTCAAATGGAACCTCTCAAGGCTTAAATCATCATATTTTAATATTAAAAAATGTATTTTTTTAGCAAAAATCAGCATGTCTAAAAAAGTGTAACCCACTATTGTGGGATCTCCCCCCAACAATGGTGATGATGGAGATACGATTTATGGAGGGTCTCTACATGTTTCAAATGATATATGTTCCAACATTGCTGGTTGCCAGACTCTTGGTTGGTCCCTATCTTTCCTAAAGCCTAAGGAGGTGGGGAAACCAAGCTCTATCTGCTCCTCATTTTTTGGGCTTTTTATTTTTTGTTTATTATGCCTACTTCGTGGAAGAAAGAGTAGGTTTCATGAGCAAGAGCTTCTTTGGTGTTTAATATTTGAAATGCTCTACTGGGAGTCTGAGGATCCTTTGTGCAGTAAGGTCTTTCCCTTCGCGGCTATTGTCGGAAGGCTGAACTTCACTAAGGCAGATATTGTATCTTCTTGTTCTATTATGTTTCCTTTCATGGTTGGTTTTGTCCCTCCCTTAGCCTATGACTTTATTTGGTGCAAAGAATCTTCTTTCTCCAATTTTTTTTTCCTTTGTGCAATACTCCTATTGCGGGGGAGTACATCCCTATTGAGGAGGGATTTTTTCATGTGGTTTCTTGGTGGAAGAGTCCTTCTCTACTTCTGCTCTCTTCTTCCTTGAACCCTATAGAGGGGGAAGGTCCTATTGAGGTGAAAGCCCATCCTATAGAGGTGGACAATGGTTGTTGGGTGGAGGCTAGTAGCTGTGAGTGGTTTCTTCCTTCTTTGAACTACATGATGGCACTTTGGAAATGGCTGGAGGATGACCCCTCATTTAACTGGGTGGGGAGGGCTATTTTGGGATGCAAGTTTAGTGTTGGGGATATGCCTTTGGTGCTGGAAGGTCTGTAGTTTTGGGATTTTGTTCCTTCTAGGCCTAGTACCAAGAGGAATGATGCTGAAGGTAATCATAGAGCTAGTTTCTTGATGCAGATAGTTATGGCTCTGAGTACTAGATGTCTTACTATAGATGTGGTTGAGGGCATCTATGTGTCTCAACTGTTAAAGTTTTTAGGGGCATTTTCTTTGTTGGATGCTTTTAGGAGTCTACAAATAGATGCTAAAAATTTTCAAGGGCCCATCATGGCTAAGGGTTTTTGGTTATGGTTAAAGGTATATTTTCAGGCTTTTTACCCTATGATGGTGGTGTTGAGGTTTCTCGGTTCCTTGTTAAAACCCTGGATATTTGTTTAGGGAGATGTAATTCTCCAGCAAACTAAATGGTGTGAGGCAAAGGCCTATTTTTTGGGAACCTGCGATCTTAGTGTTTTATTTTTAGTAGTTGTTGTTTATTTTTTTTCTAGGTTGTTGGTTTAAAATGATCAATCTTATGCAGCGATTCACTTTGTTTGGGTTCCAAATTCCCTCCAAAATCTGAGTGTATAGGGTTTCGGGGCCCCTTCAAAACCTATTTTTACCATAATCAAAAACAAAATTGAATACATCGATATATGCACCCCAACAACATTAAAATATAACTAAAATGCTGACCTTGTTGCAATCAACAATTGCATTCTGCTCCTGAAGCTCCGTCAAATCTTTAATATTGAGCTAATTGAGCAACATTATGCTTGTGATCATTGAACTCCCTGCTATCTTCATATCATCAATTATTATAAATGTAAGCGTTTCCTTGACATAACTACTAGTATTCCCTTGAGTTACAGTTTGATTGTTGCTTCTACTAGCCTATTTGACATTGGTATTCTATCGTAGCTGAACGAGATGGTTGATAGGATACTTGCAAACACATATATTTGTGTTGCTAGTGCTGATATTGTGGATGCCTACAATATGCAAATAAGAAAAGATGTAATAATTTCCACCTTTAATCCTTAGAGTTATTAGACTAGTCTGTTATAAATTTGGGGTCAAGCAGCTAGGATTTATGAGTGCCCATAAACTAATAGGGCAACTTTTCCATGCTATTATAAAGATTGGAGGCAGAGCCAACTCTTGTAGTAGATTTGAATTCATTCAGTAATTTAAGGGTAGCGTCGATGGGCATAGAAAGAAAACTAAAGAGAAAATCAATGAATTCTTTACGGGCCTCTGCATATACGATACGTTAATTTTTAGTATTTATCAGAAAGCACACATTCATGGCTTCAATGCTTTTGTCTACCATTTAATTGAGGAAAGAAACAACACTACAAAAATCCTAAGAGAAACTTGGCATAGACTGAGTTAAAGTGAGAGTTCTTTGGCATGGAGCTTCTCCTTCAATCATAACAGTGATTTGGTGTTAAGATGATGGCTTTAAAAGCAGCAATGAATACATTGGTTTCACGCCCAAATTAAGATGATGGCTTTAAAAGAAGTAATGAGTATTTGCGTTAGTTGCTTGATGCAACAGACGATGATAAACTTTTTTTTACACTTCGCAAGAAAATAATTCACTCCCCATTAGTGGTTGATGCTCACAATAAAAAGGCACTGACTATTTGGCCGAAAATTTGCACCAGCCTCATAGTCAGTACCCATCATGTCAGCCATGACCATCTGTGCAACCGTCCAATCACTAGCCTATAGATTTTTTTGGGGAAAAGTCAATATTACAATTAAATTATATATATTAATTAAACATTCTTTGAGTTGTCCACATTATTTTTGGAAAAGTTAATATTATTAAAATTAAATTATATATTAATTAAACATATTTGTTTAATTTATTTAAATAAATTTATAATGTTTACTATTTTATGTAAAAAAAATTCATTTTAAGTAAATGGTATTTTTTATTCATATTTTAATTTTTTAGGGTATTTTTAATAAAATATTTTGAAATCATATTATTATATTATTAATGTGTTATAATTTTAAATTAAAATTTATGAAATTAAATTAATGTTTTATGTATAATTATATGAAATATTTTTGAAAAAAGGAAGAGATGTTATAATTGATATTTAAATGATTTTTTTAACTCTTCTTTACGAAATAATTTTAGTCATAATTTTCACATTTGCATATTGAAATTTTAAAATATGATTATAATTGTGCATTAATGTTTTTTTTGAAAAGTTAATATTATCAAAATTAAATTATATATTAATTTTAAATATTCCTTGAATTGCAACTTCCCACTCAAACCTTCAAATTTAAACCTTCGAATTCCATGCCTGTCTCCCCTGGGGGAATCTTCCTCCCTTGCAGGGCCCCAAGCTGGACCCCATGCTGGTCCCAACACTGCTACCTCTGCCATGGGGCAGTTTGCAAAAGAGTCAACAGATGGAACCCACCAGGTGTCCTCTTTTACCGCTGCCCCTTCATCCCCACCAAAAACTAATTGGAAAGGTGCTCTTGTTGGCGAGGCCCAGAACACTCTAGAATCACTCCTGGTGGACTTCATCCAGATTGAGGAAGGCTCTAAAATCTCACTCCCCGATTCTATGGTGAACAAGACTATGGCTGACTTTTAGTTGGTGCTAGTAGGTCAGTTCTTTAACTTTTGACCCACCATTGAGATGGTTAGAAAATGGGTTTCCATTCAATGGAAGATCAAGGGGTCTGTCTTGGTTTCAACTATTCCTAGTGGACTCTTCCTCTTCAAGTTCAACACTCTGGAGGATCTGGCCTCTGTTCTTTCAGGCTCATGGGTCTATAGTAAGCACTTTCTAGCTCTGGAAAAGTGGAAACCTAGGTTCAACCCTGCGACTGAGCTGAGTAGGATGGCACCAGTTTGGGTGCACCTCCCAAGACTACCACTTGAATACTGGGATGAATAGGTGTTCAGATAGATTGGTGACTCCTTTGGCACCTTTATTATGGTGGATTAGGTGACCTACTCTAAGTCCAAGTTGGTGTTTGCGAGATTCTATGTTAATGTTACTCTTAACAAAACCCTTTCCAACTTTGTAATCTTGAAATCTAAGATGGGTAGATGGACCCAAGCTCTGGTTTATGAGAATGCCACTCTCTTCTACCAGAAATGTGAATCTAGGGGCCACACTAGCCAAGCATGCAAATCCTCTCTACATGGAGTAAATCTCAAAAATAATGATAAGGGCACCTCCGAGGACCCACCCATGAATGCGGGTGAAGAGATGAAAAAGACCAATCCCCACCAAAGGCTGAAGTGCTAGAAAACCCAGAGGTGGAAGAGGGGGAGATTGTTACCCATCTGGTGAACAATGAGGTGCTCTCTGAGCCTAAGGATATAAAATGCCCCCTATGGCTATGACAAAGGAACCTTCAAATCCCCTGGTGATTACCTCGACGCCAAGTGTGGTCAGTCATGGTGAGTTGGAGCGGCCCTCCATTGTGGTCTCCCTCACACTAAAGTCCCCTAAGGATAATACAAATTTCCCCCCTCAGCCAGAGAAGCAGAACTACCCCTCCTCACCTAGCTCCCTGGGTGAAGAGCGTGGTGGGGAGGATGATGGTGAATGGAAAACCCAAAAGAAGAAACCCAAATCCAAGAAAGATGATGTAGGTTTGGAAACACCCAGAGGTAGGCCATCGAAACATGCTAGGAGATCAAGAGGGGTTATAAGGGATGTTGCGGCAGGTAGGCAAAAAACCTTTGAAACAAGTTTTAAAAATAAGAAATGATTTATCTTTCTTGGAATGTTAGAGGTCTCATAGCCCCCTCAAGCAAAGAACTGTTAAATAATACATTTTTTCTCACAAGCTGGATATTCTTCTTATCCAAGAGGTTAATATGTCCTTCAATAATTTTGCCTCCCTTGTTGGCAATCTTTGGCCAGGTGCTGAGTTTCTCTACTCTAAGGCCTCTAGTACCTCAGGTGGCATTTCCACTCTCTAGAACCCCAACACTGTTGAAGGAGAATAGCTTTCCTTCTCTCTGAATTTCCTTTCTGTTACCTTTAGAAAGAAACAACTGATTTGGCACTTGCTCAATATCTATGCTCCCAACACCTGAACTAGTAGGATGTCTCTCTGGAAGGAAATTATTATCTACATGGATTAGGATACTTCTGCTAAGTATATGGTGGTTGGCAACTTTAACACCCCCCTCTATCCCTCAAAAAAATGTGGAGGTCTAATGGACTACTCTGATAGTATGGGGGACCTCACGGACTTCATTTCTTGTTTAGGTCTCTTGGACATTGACCTGAAAGGAAATCCCTTTACTTGGTCCAACAATAGGAAAGGCTCCCATCTCATCCAGGTGTGGCTAGACCAGGTTCTGGCCACCTCCTCCTGGGACTTGTGCTTGACCTCCACTTTGTCTTCCCTCCCCAAAACCACCTTTGATCATAACCCTCTCCTCCTCTACTGGTTAGACTCTCCTAGGATTGGTCAGACTCCCTTCAAATTTGAGATTATGTAGTGCTCCCACCCCTCATTCAGAGACCAAGTGAAATTCTGGCAGGCCACCCCTATTAAGGGAACTGCCATGTTCAGGATTTCTCAAAAGTTGGAAATCATCAGAAGAGAGGTCAAAGGTTGGAGAAAACATGATTTTGGTGACTTCTTCAAGGAGAAAAAAGAGCTTACAAGTACTTTGGATTCCCTCCAAGCCCAGCTTGCTGCTAGGAATATCAACCCCCAACTTCAAAATGAGGAGGAAAAGGAAAGACACATGGTAGGAAGCCTTGAAAAGGGAATAAATCTACTAGAAACAAAGATCCAAGTTTCAATGGCTTACGGAAGGAGACCGAAACATGGCCTTCTTTCATAGATCTGCTAGCAACCACAAAAGAAGAAATACCATTAACACCATTAGGGATGATAGGGGAGTGAAGTTACTGAGAAGGACAAAATTAGTCATGTTGTGGCCAATTACTTCATGCGGTTATACTCTAATGTTGGACACATGTGCCCCATCAACATCCAGGACCAGCTCCTCGAACACATCCAATGTGTTGTTACTCACATTGGCAATGATCATTTGACGGGGTGAGTCTCTGATGAGGAATTCAAAGTGGATGTCTTTGCTATGGGTGCCTAAAAAGCGTCAGGACCTGATGGTTTCCCCAGACTTCTTTCAAGAATATTAGGATATTGTTGGTCTCAAAGTTCCTGTACTTCCAGAGACTTCTTCAGAATGAGGAGGCTATTGAAACATCATAACAAGACCTATATTATGTTGGTCCCTAAGAATGACAACCCTACCTCTATGTTGGACTTCAGACCTATCAGTCTGTGCAACATGTTCTATAAGATCCTCACTAAGGTTCTGGTTAACAGATTGAAGCCCCTTCTGGACAAACTAATCAGCCCTACTCAGAAAGTTTTTGTGTTGGTAAGGAAAATCCTTGATGCTTCCATATCCACACATGAAATTATTCACTCCATGGAAAAGAGAAAAGAACTAAGTATTGCCTTTAAACTTGATATTTCTAAGGCTTATGATAAAGTTAATTGGTCCTTTCTTCTAAAAATTCTTAGTAGAATGGGATTTAATGATAAGGTTATTCACATTATTCAAGAATGTACACAAACTTTTAGTTTCTTTGTGTTGGTCAATGGCTCCCCGGGGGGCTTCTTTCAACCTGTAAAAGGACTTAGATAGGGAGACCCCCTCTTCCCCTATCTATTCTTTATGGTGGTTAAAGTTCTTAGTAGGAATTTGATTGTGCTCTCTTCCATGGGAAGAATAAAAGGTGTCAAACCAACTTCCACTCTGCAACAAGTTGTCCTGGAACAATTTGTGGATGATACTTTCCTCTTTGGATACTCTTTGATGATTGAAGCTAGAAAGTGTGAGAACCTATTGGAGACTTATGCTATGGCCTCGGGGCAGTGTATCAACTACCAGAAAAGAAAAATTTTCTTCTTTAACACCCCTATCAAGACCCAAACTAGAGTGCTTCAAATCATGGGTTGTTAGTCAGCTTCATTCCCCTCCACCTACCTAGGCCTCCCTCTCACTATCAAAGAGGTTTCTCAAGAATTCTAGAATTCCATCCTGGAGAGAACCCAAATAAAACTTGTTGGCTGGAAAGGGAAGATCTTGAGCAATGTTGGTAAACTCCAACTGGTGGCTTCTACTCTCTAGGGGATACCTGTTTACTTTTTGTCCCTCTTCAAGATCAAAAGCTACATGGCTGATAGGCTTGAAAAGATTCAAAGAAAATTTTTGTGGGCTGGCTCGGAAGAGAAAAAGAGGGTGTCCTTGGTCAATTGGGAAACTATTTGTCTTCCTAAAAGACTAGGAGGACTGGGACTTAGGAGAATTGGCATGCTGAACAGGGCCCTCACCACGAAAGTGGCATGGAAGCTTATAGAAAGAAAAGTGGAGTTATTGGAAAACTAGGGATCCCCTGAGTCCTTGGGGAGGATGTCCACTAGTTTAATGTTTGGTGATCCCCTTCCAATCACCCCCTCCTCCAGCTCCTATGGCGCTTACTCCCACCACACATTTGCTGGACTATTTGGAAAGAAAGGAACAACGGGATCTTTAGGGAGACTGATTCCCTGCCTAAGGCCTCTCTCCATCTGGGCACCAAGCTCCAATGTGATAATACTACCTTGGCTAATAGGCCACAATTGAATCTAATAGGTCCTAATTGTTCCTAATTGGTCATAATTGAGTCTACTTGACCTCATAATTGAGTCTAGTTGGTCCATATTAGGTCCTCATTGGTCCTAGTTGGTCTTAATTGAGTCTAATTAGTCTTAATTGAGTCTAATAGGTCATGTTAGGTCATAACGGGTCCATATTAGGTCCTAATTGGTCCCAATTGAGTCTAATTGGTCCTAATTGAGTCTAATAGGTCATATTAGGTCCTAATTGGTCCTAATTGAGTTTAGTAGGTCATGTTAGGTCTTAATTGGTCTTAATTGAGTCTAATTGGTTGTAATTAGTCCTAATAGGTCCTAATTAGTCCTAACTAGGTTCTAATAGGTCCTAATAGGTCCTAATAGGTCCTATTAGGTCTTAATTAGTTCTAATAGGTCCTATTAGGTCCTAATTAGTCCTAATAGGTCCTATTAGGTCCTAAGTAGTCAAAATAGGTCCTATTTGGTACTATTTGGTTCTAATTAGTTCTAAATGGTCCTAATTGGGTATAATTGGTCCTAATTGAGTCTAATTAGGTGCTAATTTATTATAATTGAGTCTAATTGAGTTTTAATAGTTCATAATTGGTTCTAATTGAGTCTAATTAGGTGCTAATTGGTTCTCATTGATTCTAATTGGGTCCTAATAGTCCTAGAATAGGTCCTAATTAGACCTAATAAGTCCTATTAGTCCAAATAGGTCTACAATTAGGTCTAGTTAAGTCTAATAGACCTGTACAATATCACATTTACATGAACATTAAGACAAGTCTTGACCATCAACTTAAAATATCTATCTAGAGACATCTTAGACATACCTTGTTTTCAATGATGATATCTTTCTTGTGATTCTTCGCGTAGTCTTTGTTTAGTCTCTTCTGAATAATGTCATGTACTTTTGTTTAGCCTTCTCTTTTTATTTCCCATCACAACTTAGAAAATTATTCCGTGCCAAAATTTCTTCCTTCTCCTAAATGTGAATTATTTTATAGCTTTCAGATTTATGAAATGAAAAAAATATACATTTATTTATACGTAATTCTTATAAACCGGAAATGCCACCAAAAAGGCTGACATAGGTTTTGATCGAAAGTCAAACTTGACTTTCGATTGAAACTAAATGACTTTCGATTGAAACTATTTTAGTAATGACTAAATTTTGCATTTTTGGCAAAGTACTTTCGATAGAAAGTACTTACGATTGAAAGTGAAAACTTTCGATCGAAAGTCCCTGGTTTGGGCCATGGTTTCAAGTTTTGAAGAAATTCTGAGAATTTCATGGCTTCAGGCCTTAAGCACACTGATCAAATGGATGAATAAGAAGGTGTCCTTTTTCATACAACAAGTACTCAGAACTATCTTTCTAATTATTATATATTTGACTATTTTTAAATTTATTATGTGTATGGTTTTTGACATTAAATGAATGTAGGTTTTTTATCAAATATAGACCTCTGAGTTTGATGTTCAATGAAAAATAGTAAAACAAGGAAAAAAAAAAGAAAAATAATAGTGCCCTCTGTATTCAAGTCTACTTTCTATTAAAAAAAAATAATTGAAATTCAATAAATACACAATAAGTTATAAGCTATGTAGTCAAGGTGCGTTGAAATTTTGGTTTAGTCAACTTCAAACATTAATAAAATATGTAATAATAATGATAATGTTGTCAAACCAATTGCATTCCCTCCGTATGGATGTTACAAAACTAAATTTGAAAGAATCGCATTCATATCTATTTTACAAAAAAAGTTATGCTCTATGAAAATAGTGTTACTATTTGAAAATGATGTTTTCAGCACCATACAAGTTTTCATGGGAGAAAGAAAAAAGTGTTCAAATAAATTTAAAAAAAAAAAAAAAGAATATATTTAGAATCTAGACTCAACAACAATATACTTCATCCTCTGATTTCGAGTGGCTCAACAACAATATGCATCCGAATCTGAAAATTTTTCTTAAAATATAGAATTCAGTGTTCGTTCAGGCTAAAAAGTGTAACCCACTATTGTGGGTTCACCCATATATATATATATATATATATATATATATATATATATATATATATATATATATATATATATATATATATATATATATATATATATATTTTAAAACCAAACATCAAGCACATAATTTGTGTGTGTGTGTGTGTGTGTGTGTGTGTGTGTGTGTGTGTGTGTGTGAGAGAGAGAGAGAGAGAGAGAGAGAATTTTTAATTGTTGCTTTCAAAAAGCTAGGTTGTGCATAAATAATATAGGAAATGATAGTTAGAGGGATAGAGAGATATAGGGAGAAACTACAGAGATATAGGTTTAGAGAGAGAGGTAGAGTGAGTAAAATGAATAATAGAAAGACAAAAGAGAGATGGAGAGGTGAACTACCCCATTGGGGAGGGAGTTGCTTTATGAAATACAAAAAAATAAAATTTACAATTTTAATAATATACTCATATAAATTAAGATAATTTGAAGGATGAATATATCAATTATTTTTTTATAGAAAAGTATACTAAGATTTTCAAGTCATAACATGTATATGTATATTCACACACACATACATACAAAGATTGAGTAAAAGGGGTCTATTATAAAATAGAGTGATAAAAAATATAGAAATAAGTAGAGAGAAAAATAGAGAGGGAGGGAGAAAGAGATAGGGATAGGGAAATATGTGAATAGAAAGAGAAATAGATAGGGTGGATAGGGATGGAGAAATGGGGGACGGGGGGGGGGGGGAAGAAAGGAAGGAGAGATGGGAAGTGATAGAAAGAGAGTGATTGAAAGCGTGAGAGGAAGACATATATGTAGAGGGAGGTACAAAAGAAGAAGACAAGAGGAAAAGTAACTAAATATAGAGTGATATTGTGTACCTATGACCCAGTCAATACTTTGGATTCATAGTACATGATAATACTTAGTATATTTTCAAGAAGGAAAAGGAGAAGGAGGAGAGTATGGGGAGAGAGGAGGAGAAGAAGGAGGAGGAGAAGAAGAAGGAGAAGATTGAGAAGAAGGATAGAAAGGAGAAGGATGAGAGGAAGGAGGAGGAAAAACATAAGGAAATAAAAGAAGGAGAAATAGGAGTTCAAAAAAAGATGAATTAGAGGAAAATGAGGAGGAGAAAAAGGAAAATAAGCAGAGAAGATAGAGAAGGAGAAGACTAAAAAGAAAAGGTTGAGGAGAAGGAGAAGAAGGAGAAGAAGGAGGAAGAGAACCTGAGAAGAAGTTATAGTAGAACACAAAGAACAAGAAGGAATATGAAGGACAAGGAGAAGGAAGGAAGGTGGAAGACGAGGAGGAGAAGAGACAAAAGGGGAAGAAGAAGAACAAGAAAAATAATCCATATATAATTACATGCAAATTAGAAGATTTTCTCTATAGAAGCAATACTACATCATGTAATGTATATAATACTATCAGCGTAACCCTTGCACCCTTCAAAGGTGCAAGTGCTAGTTTTACAATCCCCTCAACTACTTTTATTGTTGACTGTGCTTGAATTTCTTTTGATTTACTATTAGGTAGGTACTAGAGGAAGTTTATTATTGTCACCATTTTCTATGCAGCAATTTTTAATGTTTTAATCTTATTTTTATAATTATTTTGTAAAAATCTGAATTGTTAATTACTCCTTGCTTAGTAGACCTAATTCTCGATTGACCCACCTTTTCCTTATATAAATACTTTTAGAAAAAAATCATACCAAGTCAAGTGGGCCGCACATGTTTTGGGCTCATGATTATTTAATTTAATTTTCCTTCTAATTGGTGGATTGACTTATAAAAGGTTTCCATTAATTTTTTTTAAAAAATGGCATACCTATTGTGGTGGGTCATTCCCCACCCATTACTTTTTATTATCTATTTATTTTTCTTTATTAAAACTCCCCACCTTTTTCTTCGTGGGAATAGCGGAAGTGTTTCCCTTCCCAACTTTTTAGTTATTATTAAAAAAATAATGCTTTTTAATTCATTTCCTATAAATAGTTTTTTTATAAAAAAAATAATTTCATATAAATGGTGTTTTAATTAATTAATTTATATCTTTATTTAGTTTAAAATATAATTAATTAATTTAATTTATGTTTTAGATTAATTTATAGTTAATTTAATGATTTAATTATGATTTATTTGAATTATAATTAAATATTATTGATGAAATTTAAATGCGGATGTAATTCTTGTGTATTGGAGTTTTGTTGTTACATTTGATTGTTGGTGTGGGTAGTATTAAGTCTGATTAAGGGTTAGATATACCATAGGCTTGGGTTCATTTGCATTATCTTGTGTACCTTGTCATGTGAGATTTTTACTGTCTTAATCATCATTTTGGACATTAATATCAAGTTGATTTTGCATGGTTGCTTATATATCTTGAAGATTTTTTAACAATTACCATGGCTATAGTAGTGTCAAATTGTTCTTAGTATGAGAAGGAACATGATTGATTTCTATTCGATCATTGGTGATGTCTTTGTATTTGAGCTCTAGGGGAGGTTGACTAGGTGCATTTTAGGCGAGTGACTTACAATAGGGGTTCGGTGCCCAAAGTGGATAGTTTTAGGGTAAACTATTGTAAGTGGTTAATAAGTGACTACTTTAAATTAAAATTTGGGGATAACATTAAAAATAAGATTAGTTATGATGCCTCGCCCATGCCTTGAGCGCTTGTACATGATAAGGATGAGAATGAGATGATACCTAGAGAGAAGGTATGCTTAGATTCCTCGTCTTCATGAGAGGGTATTCTAATTCCGCATGGTTCAAGTTGAGGGTCCAAGGTCTAGAGTGACCATTCCAGGATAACTCAAATAAGTGATGCTTGAAGGTCCAGGGTCCAAAGTGACCAATCTAGGGTAACTCATGTAGATGACCTTGTGATGACACTCCCATATATAATATGTAGCCTAAGTCTCCTCTATAGGTTTTGCATTTTCCTTTGGTATTTGGTGAACAATATTTGGTATTTGTAGGCATTTTGGGCATTTGTTATATATTCTTTATCATATATTTGTGTACCCTAGTGTGACCTATGATCTATTGTTTGTCTCGTGTTACCATTATGTAATGTTTAATACTAGTGTACCTTTGCATTATCTTTTCTTTATTTTGATTATCTATTTGAGTGGGGCCTCATGTTTATCTCCCCAGCATGGTGGGGTGGACCTCAAGGTTCTACATAGTCAGGTGGTAGTGATTCTTTCTACCATTGAGATTTAATGTTTGTGTCCTTGTGCTTGGATGATTCTAGATATTGTTGCCATGTTCATTGTCTGGAGACTTGCTTATTGTTATCATGAGATGTCTAGCATGCATTCCATTGTGTATTGATTTGAGATAATTATTATTTGTGAGTTGAATCATTATTATGATCCCTATGACATGTGTAGTGGAAGATGCATTGTTATGTATGCTATGAAGTATCATTTGTATCATATTGATAGTACTTTGCTTGCATAGTTATGCTGAATGTATCTTATTTCTTTAATTCAATATATATAAATTAGTCTTCCTTGTGATTCGTGTTTATTTCATTATGGTTAATAAAAGAAATGGGACCACTTTGATTGGGTTTTAAAATGAGCATAAGCTAACTCATGTGATTATGTAATGGTGAAACTTAGTGATTAGTTATATTATGGTTAAAGGTTACTACACCTTTGAACCCCTGGGATTGTTAACTGAATTTATATACATTAGTATAATTTGTCTTATTATATGTTAATAATGTTATTTAAACTTATGTTTTCTTCCATAGTTGTATTGTTCAATGTATGTTAATGCAAATTTTTTTATTACATCAACTTTACGATGAAATTAAATAAATAATCATTTAAAATATCATGAGTGCTATTAAATGATATGACCTAGGACAGCATATTAAAGTATTGATTCAATAAGAACCTTATTAATGTCGAGCTAGAAATCACCTTGAAAAGTTCAAATATCTAGAATGTGAAGGTGAAAAAAATTCTTAGGTCGACATTTCATATATTTTCATGTATCTAGTATAAAACTTGCATGTCAAATCATATTTTTGGTAGTAAATATTAATCACCAAACTTGTGTGATAAATTTATAAAATTTGTATGGAGTTTAAATTCTCAAATATTGATTAGAATGTGGGAGTTAATTTTTCAACAATGTCATATTATTGTTGACCAACTTATCCATTGTCAATCCTAGAACTAAATGTGCAAATCATCTCTTAAAATTTCACATTTATTTCATTTTATTTTGGTATATTTATCTACATTAGTTTTTTTCTTACTTATAAACTAGATTATTTACATGTATTATTATCAATATGCATATTTTTGGTTAATTATTAAAAATTGGATCGAAAGGGAATTGAGAGCGAAGTTGGATGCGAAATTAGCAGCATTTTCAGCGGATGTTCACTAGTTTGGATATCTTCGTGAGATCTTAGGATGGCGTCAGCTGTTGTTCGATGAGGTGGAGGAGATTCTCTCTCCTCCACGCGGTTTGGTTTCCTTACCTTGTTGTTGACAGCTGTTTCTTTCATTTAATTTTCTTTGCTTTCGTATAGTCCTCTCCCCTGCTTGCTTGTGTATACTATGGTTCTCATTTATGGAACCCGTCCCTCCCGATGGCTTTCTCACCGAGGCCCCTGATATCATTATGGCCCCTGAGAAACCCCATCCTGTTATCTCTCCATCTGGCTCTGCAAATCCTTCCGGCTCTAACACTGTCGTTCCTTCCGCCAAGAAGAAGTCGTTTGCAGAGACGGTCTCCCCCTCTTCCAATGGCGTCTCCCCTGCTGCTCGTTTTGTTAAGGCTATTGGAGGTAAAGGACCAGTCAAAGAAGGTAAGGCTCCTGACTATGCTTTGGCTGATTCTTTTATTTCACCAAATGATGAAATGTTACAGGGAATTGCCTTGGAAAAAGATAGGTTAAGTAATACTGCCATTTTTTTTTGCCTGTGTTGATGTTGATAAGTGTCCTCCCCATAAATTTCTTGATGATTGGTTTCATAGCTTATTGAATCTTAAGATGGGTTTAAAAATCTCCTTCTGCAGACATATTCAGCATGGTCTATTTATTATCTTTTTTCATAACCATGAATCGCAGGTCGAAGCCCTAAATCGCCATTACTGGATAGTGGGCAAAACCTCATTTCGCACTTTTCTTTGGTCTCGGGAGGCTGTGGATGACGAGGTCCTTGCCCTTTCTTGCCCTAGATGGCTAATTCTGAGAAGCGTTCCACCTTTCCTATGGAAATTCCTACCTCAGTTGCTCAAAGATTTTGGGAAGATCATTCGAATTGATGAAACTGCTCATCTGGTCCCTAATCTTGATGCTAGGGTTCTTATCTCTATTAAGTCTGGGGTGGATATTCCTACAGATCTTAAGGTTAACATTAATGGGCAATTTTTTGTTTGCCCTATTGAGATTCTTGGTGGTCTTAATGCTTGTTTTCTATGTAAAAAAGAAGGCCACCAAAGGAAAGACTGTCCTATCATAGTTAATCGTCGGATACCTAATACTACTAGGAAATCTAAACCTAGCTTTGTCTCTGTTGAAAATCCTAAGTCAGACATCCCCAATGTTAACATTAAATCCACCCCTGAGCCATCTGCCCCCTCCACTAACACTGCCTCCAATCCTAAGAACCCTACTCCGCCTACAAAAATTAGAAACAACATCCCCCAGAAGATTGTTAACCCTTTCTCCGTTCCCAAAATTGGAAATAACCTGCCACCTGCTTTCCCCCAATTCTTTTCTAAAGATCTTGCTTCCCCCAAGACCTCATTCCCAGATGATTTCCAGGTCATTTTGAATAAGAAGAGTAGACAAAAGAACACCCAACAATTGGTTCTGGAACAAATTCGAGCAAGAAATTCCAGAACCAACCCGTTTGAAATCCTCAACTCTAGTCCTGTGCTAGTACTTGAGAATACCCCCCATAATGATAATAACACCAGTAATACTAATATCACTGATGATACCATGTTTGATAGCCAAGATAGTATCCCTCCTGACCCTAGCTTATCTTCATGTCCTAAACCTAGTGCTCCTTCTAAGGTTAATAAAAAGAAATCTGCCTCCAAACCTACTTCGTATGTCCTCAATGAGATTGAAGATAATTCGGTTATTGAGGTTGTATATGTTAATCCTCTCCTGAACCATAATTGTCCCCTCTCGACCCCTTCACCTTTCCATGATCATTCTCCTGATTAAGACCCTGCGGGAATCAGTGAAGATGAGGATGACAATGCTAGATGTATCTCATCCAAAAAGAAAGGAAGACCTCTTGGGTCAAAGAACAAAAAGAAATCTGGAGACCAATCTCGTCTCCCTACTAGCTCTATTAATCAAGTTTCATCATGAAGATTATCTCATGGAATGTGAGAGGCCTTGAGTCTCCTGATCGCAAATTTATTGTTAAGAATTTTTTTAAGAATCATAATAATTCTGATTGTCTGATGCTGCAAGAAATAAAAGCTGTGGGTTTCTCTCTTGATTTAGCTCTTGACTACATTTGGAAATATGCCTATAAAGTTACTGCCAATCATCCCAAATGAAAAGGAGGAGTTGCTCTCCTCCTTCATCCTAAATGGGTTAAGCATATATATAGTTCAGGTATTTCACCCTGTAACAGGGCTGCCTGGGTTATTATCAAGGACAATAACTCTTATTTTGGCATTTGCTCATTGTATGCTTCTAATGATTATAGAGAAAGGATTCATCTATGGGATTGGATGATCTCCCTTCTTGATGTCCCCTGGATTTTCGGGGGGGGATTTCAATATGATAGAATTTGCTCATGATAAATTTGGAGGAATTCCTTTTGAATGGAAGGGCTCAGAAAAATTTTATTTGGATCGGTTTAAACAGCACTTTCATCTTTTCGATCCCTTTTTTGATCATCCTTGTGATTCCCCTTCTTTGAGATTCACATGGTGTAACTTTCAGCAAGGTGCTTATCGCATATACTCTAGACTTGATAGAGTCTATGCCAATGTTGATTATTTTTCCTTTTCTTCCTCTGCTTCCCTACCTACTATTGCTATCCATCTTGCCACTCTGTCTGACCACTCCCCCATCTCTGTCATTGTCAACTTTAGGAATTCCATCCCTTTCTCTTCCTCCCCTTCTCGAAAGTTTATTCTCAACACTTCACTTCTTAATGATCAGGATGTTCTTATAGCTGTCAAGATGGTCAGACTTTTTAACCTTAATAATAAACATCTATCTCACACCAGTAGGTGGAATACTAACATTTCCTCCTGGCAAACAAAATTTCAGACCTTCGGTCAAAAGACAGCTAAGGACTACAAAAGGGTGGATAATACTCTGTCTAATCGTCTCCTATCTCTGGAGTCCAGTATTCAAGCTCAGCCTACCTCTTATGTCCTTGCTGAACAAGTCTCCCTTGCTAGAGATAATCTTAGAAAACATCAGCCCTTTAAAATTAAAGGGGCTTTTATCAGGGCCCATAATTAGTGGCTTCAATTTGGGGACAAAGGCTCAAAACTGTTCTTTAACCTCCTAAAACAAAAACATGTCAAGGAAAAAATTGATAGGATTGTTGTTGATGATAAAGAGCTCCTCTCTCTTCATGATATTATTGATGCCTTTCGGGATTTCTACTCTAATCTTTTCACTTCTGAGGACTCTGAAGTCTCCGAAGGAATCAGGAAGCAATGTATGAACCTTATTCCCAATAAGATTCTTGAGAGTGATTCCCTTCTATTGCAGACCATAGTTTCCCCTCAGGAAATTGCTGATGCTATTCAGAAACTTAAGGATGATAAAGCTTCGGGCCCTGATGGGCTCCCTGCTGAATTCTATAAAACTAATATTGATTGGATCACTCAGGACCTTCATAAATTGTATTCTGAAGCCTTTGATAATGGTACGCTGGGTTCTTCTATCAATACTGGTATTACCAAACTTATTCCTAAGTCTAGTGACAAGGCCCTCATCAAGAACTAGCGGCCTATCACCCTTCTTAATGTGTCCTATAAAATTCTTGCCAAAATCTTAGCCACCAGACTTGAAAAAGTGCTTCCTAAATTTATCTGCCCTACCCAAACTGGATTCATCAAGGGTAGATACATTTTGGAAAATTTGATTACTAGTTGGGAGGCCATGGAATGGGCTAATTCTTCTAAACAGGATGCTACTACGCTCCTTGTTGACTTTGAAAAAGCTTATGATAGAGTTGAGTGGGATTTTATAATTAAAATGCTCCATGCTTTTGGTTTTCCTCTTAACTTTTGCAAGTATGTTCAAGTTCTTCTTAAAGATGCTTCAACCTTGATTGAAGTTAATGGTACCCTCTCTCAACCTATTTTTCTCTCTCGATCCATCAGGCAAGGCTGCCCCCTGGCTCCTGCCTTATTTGTCATTGCCTCTGATGCTCTATTTTATGTCCTTTGTGATAATTCCCTCTCACCAAGAGTTTGTGGGATTACCCTTCCTGATAACTCTGAATTATTGAATATTCAATTTGCTGATGATACTTCCCTATTCCTTGAACTCTCCCAACATAACATTCAATGCCTTAATCAAAATTTTGAGTTTTTTGGGAAAGCCTCGGGAGCTCGCATCTCCAGCTCCAAATCCATTATGCTCAGTTGGAAAGAGACTCCTCCTGATTGGCTTGATCAATTTGGTTTTGCTTGGGGTGGACCTCATAAAATTCTTAGATATCTTGGAATCCCCTTCTTTGTTGCCCCTTCCCTTAAGGATATGTGGGACTAGGTTAAAGATAAGATTATTAATAAACTTAATAACTGGAACAATAGAACTCTCTCTCTTGTTGGAAGGGTTCAGGTCTATCAAAACATTTTATCCTCCTATAACATCTATTACTCTTCTTCTTGGATGTTAAGAAACTATCAGATATTTGAAATTCAAAAGATTACTCGTAGTTTCCTTTGGTTTGATGGTAAAGGAAAAAGGAAAGCTCATATGGTCAAATGGAGCTGGTGTCACTTGGATAAAAATGTTGGTGGCCTCGGTCTTAAAGACCTTAGATTGCAAGGGATTTCCCTTGCTTCCAAATGGATCTTCCAAGCCTTTGAGGGAAACGAACCTTGGAAAGTGTTTATCAGAAACAACATCCAAAGTGGTGTCCCTAAAAATGCCAAATCCTGGAAAGGTCTTCCTTTCTGTGATTTGGTTACTGGCTGTTTCCCTATTTCTGTTCAAGGGACCTGGGTTTTCAGATCCATTTGGAAAGCATGGGAATTTGTTTGTGGCTTCATTGATAATTCTAGTTTTGATTACAATCATTCCCTCCATGGGGAGTGGTCTATATGGTGGAACCTTACCAATTCTAATAAGCCTCTTGCTCTTACCAAGGGATGCTCTACTAGATATTGGAATTGTAAGGGTATAAAATGCATTATGGATATCATGGAACACAATACTCTTATCAGTTGGAACAATCTCTCCAGGATGTTTGATCTTCCTAATTCTCAGATTAGAACTTATAACTTAATTAAAAATGCTTATGCCTCTCTAAATCTCCCTAGAAACACCAATGTTGACTCCCATCGGTACCTATCTTTCAAATGGAGGGACGGTTCCCCTCTTACTAAAATTAAAGCCAAAGATATATACAAGTTTCTCAATTTTGACACTTCTGTGACTGATCATATCAACCGCATATGGTACTGCAATTATAATACCTCTGAGTGGCAAAAATCTTTTGATAAGCTGTGGAAGTCTCCTATCCCTCCTAAAGTTAAATGTTTCAAGTGGCAACTCTTTCTTGATAAACTCCCTGTCAGGAATCACCTTACTGGTTTTGATACTTGTCCCATAGGCAGAGTTCCTGAAACTATGAGACATATATTTTTTGATTGTAATTTTGCTAGAGAAATTTGGTTAATGTTCAGAATTTCAATTACTAAACATGTTTATACTATTGAAATTATCACTGGCTGTATTCAAGGTCTTAGAAAGGATGCTAACCTTTTTTGGCATATTCTGTCATCTTTCATTCTTTGGTTCATATGGAAATATAGAAATGAAGCCAAATTTCAAGGCACAGATAGGAGTCTTACTAGTTTTTTTAGAAAACTCACACGTTTCAAAATTGCCTCTCAGGTTTGTTGCATTATGAATCTGGAGCATGATAAACTATAGAGATTCCTTAAAGACGGGCATGCTTCTATGTTCATATATGAGATGAAACATGGCTTTGAATGGGCCCGCATCATGGAGAAAAAAAATGCTTTTGACAAAGCTCTTGACAGTCTGATCAAGGAAATTAGAGATAACAATGCTCCCTCTTTTGAGAAGCTAGACATGTATGCTCAGATCTTGGAAAGAAAAAAGGTGGTCTAGATGGAAGGGTCACATGGATGGACTACTTGGCTCGAAAACCATGATGATATATTACACTAGATGTCTTATTGTCCTTCCTCTTTTTTGTATTATTGTTCATTATAATTTGTAGTTATGTTACTTTCCTTTGAACTTGTGGGCTTGATGTTTGCCCTCGGTTAACTAGTTGTAAATGATCTTTTGAACTCTCGATGATTAATATAAAAATATGCATATTTTCTTGCATTAATAGTCAACGTGTTTCGAGGCCAAAAT
Source organism: Chamaecyparis obtusa (assembly GCA_027943335.1). Lineage (NCBI taxonomy): Eukaryota > Viridiplantae > Streptophyta > Pinopsida > Cupressales > Cupressaceae > Chamaecyparis > Chamaecyparis obtusa. The sequence goes on from BSBK01010277.1 coordinate 148,981, forward strand.
CTCTTTTAAAGACCCTAAAAATTACTGAATTGTAAGACATACCATGAAGCCAAAATTTGATATATAATATTAATTGATATATATATATATATATATATTTTAAGTTTTTAAAAAAAAAATTCTCAACCTTTAATCTTATAGGAATCCTATACAAATTTATTTATGTTAAAACATTAATATTATTTTCATGTCAAATTTTTTTTCTAAAATTGATTTAAGATAAAAATACAGATTGATTGATTTTTTTTGTAAAGTCTCTACCTTATGAATTGAATTCATTTTGAAATATTGAGATATAAATTTTATTTTTTAAATTTAAAATAATATATAAACATGTCACAAATTAACTTTATACAATATTTATTGAAAAATATTAATTAAAAAAAAGTTTATTTTAATTATAATATAAAGTGAATTTAATGATGCAATTCTAAATTTTGATTACAAAATTATAAGATAGTAACAAATTTTTTTATTATATTTTAAAAAATAATATTTTTTTCTTTTCAAAATTGTCTATTTTTTTGAAGAAGCCATTCTAGATCCCTATCCTTAATGATATTTCTAACTTTATAAATATATATTCAATGAAAAAATAAAATCAATAATAGAAATTCATACAAAATCAATTGAACTAGGCCCCTAGTTTAAGATTTAATTTTTTAAACTAATATATGAAATAATCAATTTAGTTGTGATAAAATTATTTTAAACATGATGAGTAGTGATCTTTAAAGATTGTGACAATTCTTTAAATATTAATAATTAAGGAGTTGAGAAGTTAGAAGGAACATAATAATATAGAATAGATAATTGATAAAATCATATTGAAATGTCCATCCATAAAAAATCTTGTCTCTAGCTTAGATACACCATAAGTTTATTGGGAATACATTAAATCAAATTTAGATATGATAGCCATCCCATTTCTAATTTTCACATTTTGTCAATAATATTGACATTCCATTAATTGAATATCTATCTTATAAAGAAGATTTAGAAATTAAAAACACTAAACTAAAAAATAATAATTATGTTAAAATATATATTTTAAAAATTGATTTAAACTTTAATTTTATCAACAAATAAATACATAATTTTGTTGTACAACTTCAAATTTTTTATTTTTGATTTAGAAAAATCTATTTTTTGTTGGACGATTTGATATTAAAATTTTGATAGTTTAATTTTTACAATTTACATATTAACATCTATAATTATACAATACATGTATTTTTATTTAGCAATTTTAACTAATATTAAATAAAATAGATAAATTAATGTGAATATTGTAGAATATCTTAGAAGCTAGAAATGGAACAAATTTTTAATTAATCTATATTTTAGAAAGAAAACTTAGGTGATATATAATTATTATTTTAAAAAAGAAGTAAAAATATATTCAATGTAAATATGCAAAGAGATTATATGGGATATTACATTGTAATATGAAAAGTAAAATAGAAAGCTATTAATATTCAAGATTAAAGATTGTCTACAAGATGTTGAAACACTAGCTAATGAACAACTAATATTCAAGTAGAGATTTTTATTGTGGAAACCACATTATAATCTAAAAAATAAAATTCAAAACTATTAATGTCTACAAGATCCAAGATAGTCTATAAGATATAAAATGGTGTAGGCTAAGAAATTTCCACAATCCATCAAATAGAAATGATAGATCACATAGTGTATTTCAAACATGAATGTAAAAACTTGCACACGATCAAATTCAGAAACATCATTATAACAGACTTTTAATATATTCTCACTTTACTATTTAAATAAAACTTTTTAATTGTCCAAAAGACATTATTATATGAAAAATAAAATACTACAAATAGAAAATTTTTAATGTGTCCATGATGAGAACAAAGTAGCCTAAGAAGATAATGATAGGGATAACTAATGACCAGCAACTTTATTTAAGCTTGCGTTGCTATTCTCACATTACTATCCAGGAGAGCTCTTCAATTGGGGCGCGGGGGAGAGCCGATACGTCTAGGGGGGCACGATCCGTAGCATCTTAAAGGGGAACCATAGGCTGGCTGGGCTACCGCAGTGTCAACAAGGATCAATGTAAACATAAGTGCCACCACAATATACCATATTATCTTCGAACGAGACGCCATTACTAACTCACACAAGGAAATAAGCAAAAAAAACTGAACTCTGAGAAATTCAAGTATGAACTTCTCTATTTATAGTTCCTCGTCTTCAAGTCATGAGAGATTCTATAACATATTGCCTTGACGCTCAAAGATAAACCAGTAATAACAGTCTGACCTGACTGGCATAGTTGTATATCCACATGTGCCCATGTCAGAGGACAAAGTTTCAAGATAGTGAGAGTTGAAGTACCCATTTATGTGAACGAATCAGATTGTGTCAACATGATTGGACTTAAAATCTAATCCTAACCTAATGAATGTCTCCAAAAATTATACCAACTTGCCGATTTGTCTAACCTTCATAAACTAATCCTGACATCATGAATGTCTTCAAAAATTATACAACTTGCCAACTTGTGCAACGTTCCCACTCTAAGCCAATTAACCCATCTGTTTATTAACAGTAGAGACGTGTGTTTTAAAACAAAATAAAAAATAAAAAATAGTAGAGACGTGTGTTGGCTGATTCACCAGATATAAAAAGACTCAAAAAAGATCAGTGCCAAATGTCTTAAGGATAGTCTACTTGACTTCATTTTTTATAAAACAAACAACAGCAACTAGGGTAGAACAGAGTGTTGTTAAAGAAGATTCTATTGCTACAGTTTTTTATTACATTCAATGAATCTGGAAGTCTGTATCTTGTATTAATATATTTGCATAATGGTGAGAATTGACTTTTTATTTTATTCAATAAATCAGGATGTCTGTATCTTGCATTCATATATTCTGCATGATGGTGAGAGTTAGCTTTTTATTTTATTCAATAGATCAGGAAGTCTGTATCTTGCATTCATATATTCTGTATGATGGTGAGAGTTAGCTTTTTATTACATTCAATAAATATGGAAGTCTGTATCTTGCATTAATATATTCTGCATGATGGTGAGAATTGACTTTTTATTACATTCAATGAATCTTGAAGTCTGTATCTTGCTTTAACATATTCTGCAATGTGCATGATGGTGAGAGTTAGCTTTTTGTTACATTCAATACATCTAGAAGTCTGTATCTTGCATTAATATATTCTGCTTCTAGCTGATTTATTGAATGTAATAAAAAGCTAACTCTCACCCTCATGCAAGATAGGGACTTCCAGATTTATTGAATGTAATTAAAAGTCAACTCTCACCACCATGCAGAATATATTAATGCAAGATACAGACTTCCAGATTTATTGAATGTAATAAAAAGCTAATTCTCACAGTCATGTAAATTGCAGAATATATTAATGCACTATACAGACTTCCAGATTCATTGAATGTAATAAAAAATCAATTCTCACCATCATACAGATTGCAGAATATATTAATGCACGATACACACTTCCAGATTCATTGAATATAAAAAGCTGCAACAATAGAATCTTCTTCAACACTCAGTTCTACCTTAGTTGCTGTTGTTTATTTGTTTTATACAAAAATGAAGTCAAGTGGATTGTCCTTGAAGACATTTGGAACGGGTCTTTTTTGAGTCTTTTTATATCTGTCGCATTGTGGGGTTCGTTCAACTCTCTGCACTAACTTCAACAATGTTTTAATTAGGCAACACATCTGTAATATCGATACAGAAGAGGGCACCGGCTACGGGAATTCTGTGCCTCCATACCCCATCCGATGGCACCAGCTACGGTCTTATATGCATGGTTTCCATCCACCATCGGTTACGGCATCCACCATACACATCGACCATTCCATTCAACGATGTGAAAAGAAATCTAGTCAGAACCGATTTTAGAGTCATCCATATAACAGAGTTAAAATAAGGGAAAGTACTATCGATGGGTTCCAATGGAGATGCTCGTTAACAGGATGTTTAAAGATTAATTTTTTAAACATTAAAGCTGTCCCTAAATAAATTTGTAGATAATTTGTTGATTCTCCACTATTTTGAAAAATATTATGAATTTTTTTATATAAGTATGAAAATGAGTTAATTTTTTTAAATATAGTTTATTAACCTTACATAACTAAAGATATAGCGTTAATATTAGTTTTTTAGTTTCAGTAAATATATTTAAATAATTTTATATTTTTCATATTTATATTAGTTTTAGATAATTTTAAATTTAATGGAGTAATAAGAAATTTTTTATTAGTATATAAAAATTAATCCATTAAAAAATGCAAAAAAATTGCATATGTCATTGTCAAAATTTAATTATTTTTATGGCAACCTACTATTATTTGTTTGGATTTATTATCTTCCCTAAAGGTAAAGTTCATTCAATCAAGGAAAAAATTGAATGTATAGGCATTTCATTCAATTGAACATTAAAGTATTATTATATTATTCCAACCTTAAAGAAATGAATTTTATTTAAAGATAAACTAAAATAAAAATTATTTAAATTTATATTTATTCAAAATATTTAAATAAAATTACACATTTAATTTCTATGGAGTTCTCTATATATAAAGGAAGCCAAGAGATATGAAAGCTTTTAAATTGGAGCCTTGATATCTCTATGCTTCCTATATATATATATAGATAGAGAGAGAGAGAGAGAGAGAGAGAGAGAGAGAGAGAGAGAGAGAGAGAGAGAGAGAGAGAGAGAGAGAGCTAGTTATACATTAATTTATATTGATGGTAACATATTAATACAAATATTTATAATCAACTTACAATAACTAATTAAAAATTTAAGTTAATTTAGTTATAAATATAATTTTTAAGCAACATTATTTAAATATCAATAATATTTAGCTGTCAAAATTATTTCATTTCACTATAACATTATTGAGAAATCAAGAGATATGAGTACATTTATTTTAAGAAATTTTATTTGGTTTTCTTCTTATGCATAAGTGAAGTTAGTTAGTTTGTCAAATTTATTTGTTTGATTGTAAATAACCAAAGTTAGTTATGGGAAATTAATGATCAATTTTTTTGGCTTTGATTAACATGAATGATAATGTAAAAGAAGTCTAACAGTAGAGACCCCTCCCCGGTTTTCCTGGCAGCTACCAGAAGTATAAATAAAGACAATGTTGGGGCCAAACCTAAAACTCTAGACAGAAAGAGAGTCAGTCAGATTAGGCAAGAAGAAGCCAGCAAGAACATAGCGGATGGAACCTAGCGTACCATCCAGGCAGCTTGTAACTCCAATAAGAAATGAAGATCATATCTTGGAACATCCATGGGCTCAATAGCTCACATAAGCGGGATATAATAAGAAACATGATAAGGGATCATAGACCTGATATCTTCTTAATTCAAGAAACCAAGATGCAGAAGGAAAAATTAGAGAGTATTAGCTTCAGCAAATTTATGGACAAAAAAATGTCCAGCTCTAATGGTGCTTCTGGTGGCATTATGACTATGTGGAACTCTTATCATTTCAAAGAAGAATTCATTTACGAAGAAGGTAATTTTCTTCTTATGCAAATAAAAAAAATAAAGGATAATGAAAGCTGATTCATTCTGAATATCTATGCCCCTAACTCTAAGAAAGGCAAAAAATCCTATTGGGATAAGATTAAAGCAACTGTAGCCCCTCTAAACTTGACTAAGGGTATCATCATGGGGGACTTCAACACTCCCCTTAAAGTAGGGGAAAAATAGGGTGGGATGGCTCCTGACCTAGAAAACGAGCAAGACCTAATGGACTTCATCAATGACCAGGCCCTTCTTGATTTGGATTTCCAGGGAGCTGACTTCACCTGGTCTAATAGGAGATTAGGACAGGACTATATCCAAGTTTGGATGGATCGTTCTCTGATCACACTGGACTAGTTGAACCATTACTCTCTAAATCTTTCTACTTTGGCCAGAGCTGGTTCTGACCACTCCCCTATCTCTCTCTCCCTTGATGAGATATCCAAGAAAAGGAACTTCCCTTTTAGATTTGAAAAGATGTGGATTTCTCACCCTAATCTGTTTAACAAAATAAAATAATGGTGGAATATAGATGTTCAGGGCACAACTATGTTTAGAGTAGCGAAAAAGCTCATAAATATTAAAAGAAATGTTAAACTTTGGAACAAGGAATATTTCGGCCACATTTTTGCAGCTAAAGATAACATCCTTTCTGACCTAAATCTAATCCAAGAAGAAATTCAAAAAGAGGGATATGATTAGGAAAGACTGAATAAGGAGAAATCTATTCTCTCTCAATATCACAACATCATAGGGCAAGAGAAAACTTTCTAGAAGCAGAGATTGAGGTCCATATGGTTAAGGGAAGGAGATAAAAACACTCATTTCTTCCACCTCTCCACTATGAAACATAGAGCTGCCAACAGGATTAGAAGAATTAATAAGGGTAACCTTGTTCTGTAGGAAGACAAGGACATTGCAGCTGAAGTCATAGACTATTTTCCTTCCCTCCTTAAGAAAAAAAAAAGAGCTTTCTATGTTCGATTAGGATAAGCTTCTTAGCAACATCTTGAAAATCATTTCTTTAGATCAAAACAAATTCCTTTGCTCTATACTGGACACAACAAAGGTCAAGCATGCCCTAGATTCCCTTCCTAGTGATAAAGCCTCAGGTCCAGATGACTTCCCAATGTTCTTTTTCCATCATTACTGGGAGGTGGTGAAAGAGGATTTGGTTAAAGCGGTGCAGGAATTCTTTGGTTCGAAAAATATTCTTAAAGATCTCAACATTACCTTTCTGGTGCTTATCCAAAAGATCTTAGGAGTGGATTCAATGGATCTTTGTAGGCCCATAAGCCTTTGCAATTCTTTCCTCAAGATCATATCCAAGGTGATTACCTCTAGGATTCTCAAGTTTCTCCCTTCCTTGATCTCACAACAACAATCTAGTTTTGTGCCTGGTTGTCAGATCTTGGATTCCATAATGATGGTGCACGAAGTGATCCACTCTTTAGAAGCACGGAAAAGGGAAGGTTTTCTTCTAAAACTGGACCTTTCAAAAGCATATGATTGGGTTGACTAGCAGTTCCTTCTCAGAGTTCTCCAAGCCTTTGTTTTCAACTCTCAGATCTACAAAATCCTTCATCAGATCTTCTCTACCCCCTCCATGGATATTCTAATCAATGGATCCCCTTCAGCTTTTTTCAAACCCACTAGGGGCCTGAGGCAAGGAGATCCTCTCTCCCCAATCCTCTTTATCATATTGGTAGAATGTCTAGGAAGACTCATCACTGCTTCTTAGAGGGAGGGAAACATGAAAGGCATCAATCCTTCCACAGGAAACAATGTCTTCTCACACTAGCAATTCGTGGATGATACCATTCTTGGAGGAGAGGCCTCAGTGGGAGAAGCTAAAGTGGTCAAAGATCTTCTTAATTATTATACAAAAGCTACATGACAATCTATAAATTGGAATAAAAGTTCCATTTACTTCTCCAACACCCCTGAGGAGAGACAGAGGAAAATGGCCAATATCTTGGGGTGTGGAATTAACACTTTACTGTCCTCCTACCTGGGATTACCCTTAGGAGTGAGACCACTAGAAGACTTCTAGAATAAACTCATATATAGATTCAACAGGAAGCTTGCAGGCTGGAAAGGGGCCACTCTCAGCCAAGTAGTAAAGATACAACTGGTCAAATCTATTCTTCAAAACCTTCCAACTTATTCTCTTAGCCTCTTTTCCATTCTGGCTAAAGTTGTGGAGGCCATGGAAAGAGTCAAGAAAAGATTCTTATGGTCTGGGTCTGAGGACCACAAGAGAATTCCCCTTATTTCTTGGGACAAAGTGTGCTGCCCAAAGAAATATGGCAGCCTTGGTATCAGGAAAATCAGACTGTTCAATAGAACTCTACAAGCTAAAAAAAATTGGAGAATTTTCAATAGCAAAGGGGAATGGTGTGACAAAATAGAAGACAAATATATTTCTCACAATTTGATAAAGATCTTCTTCAAAGAAGCAGAAACTCCTAAAGGATCTGTCATATGGAATGGTCTTGTTAACGCTAGCGAACTGGCTAAATCTAAAGAAAAATGGAAAATTGGGAATGGCCAGGTAATAAACTTCTAGGATGATAACTGGCTCAAGGCTGGTTGCTTGAAGGATAGACCAAGTCTCAACACCTAGCGTGAAGCTTGTATCCAAACCTATGGCACTCAAGCCATTAGCTATAGAAGGGAAGACAAATGGGTGGATCTTTCTCAAATTTCTCAGGACTTGGCTCCCCTTATGACCATCCTCAACACAGTCTCTCTCTACTCAAAATAGGATGAAATGATTTGGGAAGGGACCCTTGATGGTAACTTCACAGTGGCCTCTGATTATATTGCCCAGCTTCCTCACTTTCAAGAAGTTAGTCCCCTATGGGCTAAAGCCTAGATTCTCGATCTTACTCCCAAAATCAATGTTTTCTTCTAGCTCCTACTCCTGGATCGCATTCTTACAATCGACAATCTTATCAAGAGAGGTTTTCAGATTTCTAACAGGTGCATGCTCTGCAGATGCCAAGCAGAATTAGTTGACCATATGTTCATTCACTGCTCTTTTGTAAGTAAAATCTAGAACCTTCTCCTTTCGGCCCTGGACCTTTCCTGGTTCTTTCCCCTGTCTTTTCATGAGCTTTTCTCTCAATGGTCTTTCTATAAACTTAATATGGATTCTCAAATTTTTTGTTCTTGGGTCCTTCCCCACTTCTACTGGGGAGTTTGGAAAGAACACAACAATTGTATCTTTCATGATTGTTCTGCTCCCCCCAAAATAATTTTTGAAAAGATTCAACATGATGTAAAAGAAATCATTTTTTTCTATGGAAGAACTAAATCTTTTGTAGGAAGGACTCGGGATGAGATGCAGGAGAGAAGAAAGAATTGTACTTGGAGCTCTCCCCTGGCTGGTTGGTCTAAAGCCAACTTCGACGGAGCTGCTAAAGGAAACCCTCGACAGGCAGGAAGTGGTGTTATAAGAAATAGTTTTGGGATTGGTCTAGTGGCTATCACTCTTCCTTTGGGTACCCAAACTAACCACTTTGCAGAAGAGAATGTGGCTCTCCAAGTGGCCAAGCTTTCTCATGACATAGGGGTTCACAAGCTCTGGTTAGAAGGTGATTCAATGAATATCATCAATTACCTTAAAAATCAACATCCCCCGTCCTAGTCTATCTCCAATATGATAGAAGAAACAAGAGAAATCTTAAATTCCTTTGACAAGGTGTACATCTCCCACATGTACAGGGAGGCCAACATGGTTGCTGACTGTTTCACCAACATGGTAGTTAAAAATGAAGCTAAGATTTGGTATAACTACAGAGATCTCCCCAATGATGTCAAGGACCTAATTAAAAGGGACAGACTACAAAGTACATAGGGAATAATAAAAATTAATAATCATGAGTAATGGTGCCAAGTGAAAGCATCAATTCATCATTGACGAGTACAGGAGGGAAAGGAAAAGCTATTATTGTGCATCCTTTCGGCATGATTTCTGGGTTATCTTTCCCAAGATTAACATATCTCCTAAAAAGGAAAACATAAAGCTTATTTTGAAAGCAACGAAAAAAATAGACTCCAAAAGATTTCTCTAGAACCAGAGAAGAATCCACAAACCTACAATAAATATGATGGGGGGGAGACATAGAAGGGATCCTGAGAATGACTACAAAAAATGGAAGAGATGAACCAAGGTCTGCGAAGCTTTGCAAAAATAGGAGATAACTAAATTTATCGAGAGACTCCATGGCAGTAGGAAGGAGGTCACCAATAGTTTCGTGAAAAGCTAGAATGAAGGCTTGGTGGAAATTGAGGGCAAGACCTTCATGGTCACTAAGGAGGTCATTTCCCATGTAACCAACATTCCTATTGTTGGTAAAAAATTCTATAGGGACTGCAAAATCTCTGAGAATGCAGTTACTAATTTTGTGAGAAACCAAGATGAGAAGAAAGCAATAATAAAATCAGGCACTTACTACCAGCCTGAGGGTATCAAGATGTTGTGGCAGTTTGTTCTCAAAGATCTCATTTCTTACATCACCCTAGATACAAGATTCGATAGATTCAGGACATACCATTTTGTGTTGCTAAACCACTTCAGGCATGAGAAGAAGGTATCCATTCCCTTTTATCTTTACTCTTCGATAAATGAAAACATAAATGGTTATAGGGAGAAGAATATCATAAACCCTGCTCTGCACGAGGGTCTTCTTTTGCTAATTTATGAATATTTCAAAGCACAATCAGGGGAAAGTTGATCCTTGAGGAAAAGGAAAATAATGAAACTTCTGGGCCAGACTATATCCTTTCGGATGCTTTCAATGAAGGAAGGCAACTAGAGGATTTTGAGGAAGAAGACAATAAGGAAAAGAAACAGGGGTCTTCCTCTAAAAAAAGACCCTATGGAATGGTTAAAAAAGAAAAGCCCACTAAGAAGCAGCTAAGAAGGAGCCCATATCTAAAGAGGACTATTATGATAATGCAGATGATATGAACACAGATAATGAGGACTACATCCTCATGGAAGAGACCAACAAGGAGAAACCCTAGCTCAAAGGGGAGAAATCTAAAATAGAGAGCGATATTGAGGGTGGCGTTTCGGTTGACCTTGATATCAGTGAGGATAACTCTATCCTCCCCCCCTTTGGAGACAAAGCTCATCTACAGGACCCAAACATGAATAAGCCTGAGGAAATCCAGGGAAACCCCTCTTTCCACCCTCCCATCACTCAAGACATCTTAGAAGACAAAAATCAGTCAGGGGAGTATCACAGTCAAGATTTTGGAAAAGGGAAAAAAGTCTGGAGGAATTTTGACATGAATACCGTTAGGATGGGAATCATAAGAGAAGCTATTTTCCCAAAATCCTCGACTTTGATGGAAAAATCCAAAAGGAGGAACTCATTGATCCTACGTTGGTGGTTCTCAGTGATAAAGCTAGGGAGATGGAGATGAATTTTCTCAATAATGTGAAGAACTGCATGCTTGACCAGTTTAGGGCCTTCAAATGGCTTTATTTTGAAATTGATGAGTTAAAGGAAGAAATTTAGGGTATGAATGGTACTAGTCACAGAGCAGTGGAGAAAAAGAGTATCTTTGAGACAAGGATTGAGAAAATGGAAAGAAAAATGAAAAGCCTCGATGACACTCACAAAGGCATTGCTAAAAAAAACTATATCATTCTGAAATCTTCCAACGAACACATCAAAATGCTCATTGAAGAAATGGAAGAGAAACTGGTTAATAAGGAGCAGAGAACCTCTGAGAACAATAAGGACCATGCTAATGATGGACTGGGAAAGAGGACTAGAGCTAGGACAAGAAACAACATGGTGGATGAAGGCCCTCAAGATCTTCAGCAGGTCAAAGAAGCTATAGAGAAGATGGAGATTCTCGAAAACAATGCAGCTGACATGCTCAGGAACCTTGCCTGATCCAGGCCCTTGGTTCTTTTCTTTGAACCTATCTTTTGTTTTTTCTTAGATTAAATCTGTGCTTGTTGGTCTCAACCGGCCTGTGGCCTGTTCCGTCTTTTTTTTAGCACTTGATACTTTCAGATCTTTCTTTTGAACTCGTTTATTTTGGATTTGGGTTTCAGGAACCCTATAAAACCTATTTTACTTAATCAAAAACATGAATGATAATGTTTACAAATTCCAAAAACCTTTCATCATTGGTTTTTGTATGTTCTTATGAACCTCTACTCATAAAACATAGGCATCTCATTCAAAAACTACACAATTGAATCCTAATAGCAATATCCCAACTCACTTGGCATGGAAAATATCTTCTGCTTATTTGAGTAGTTACATGATACTGGTCTTATAGGTGTGAATAAGATAATTTTGGTAGTCATATTTTTATTTATTAATAAATCAGTTGAATAAAATCTAATTATAATAAATATTATTCTTTAAATATATTAAAAAACCCTCTTACACAACTGATGGAGCAGTGAGCGAGATTAAAAAAATCAAATTGGCTATAGAGAGGGAAACACATGAACGTCATTCATGTAGGAGTAGGAAAGAAGAGACTGGGAGCGTTTAGACAACACTCGGGTTTTGCGTATGAGAATGAAGATAAACCCAGATGACCCTTCAATAGGAAGATGGAATCTATGCGCCACAACCACTGATGGTGGAGCTTGGATGAGTAGAAATAGGAACATGCTTGTAGGCCTTCCAATAAGATCCCAAAAAGGTGTGGGAGGAGTAGCAAGATGCTACTAGATCTGGGAAGGGAAGGAAACCAAAAAGGATTGGGAGTGCATAATAAAATGGATCAAGTTGATTTTAGTCATATTGAGAAGAAGTTTTGGCACTCAAAACTAGTTAAAATGAGAGACCCTCAGACCCAAATATTTTCCAAGGAAGATCTTAAAATGGTGGTGTCAATTGTAGCTAACAGTGAAGCTTGGAATGAATCGGTAACCTATTTGCAGGATTATGCTTTTTTCCTGAAATGGGGAAGGCATTGGCTGAATTATGCTAAAACAAAGGCCTGATGTAATTGTTAGTGGGGTGAGGTTAGTGCATTAAAATCCCTAGTTAATGTCTTTTTCATGGTTATTTGTATGTATAAAAAATATAGAGAATGGATTATGAATAGTGGACCATATATGATGGATGGGAAGGGCTTTTATTTAAAAAGTTAGGAGAATAATTTTAATCCACAAAAAGAGAAGGTAATGGAGATGCCTATATCGGTTAGCTTAAAACATTTACCATAAGAATAATGGAATGAAGAAACTCTGAAGATAATTGGGAATAAATTGGGGGAATATGTCAAGATGAAGGAAGTTGTAGATAAAAATGATTTCCACATGTACCCAAAAATTTGTATGAAATGAAACTTATGTCACCCACTTCCAGAAATGATAGAGTTGAATACCACCAAAGGAACTTGGAGTTAGAAACTAGAAATGGATGCGGAGCTTAAGTCGTGCTCTATATATTCAGGAGAGGGACATGAGGATGGGTGTTGTCTCGCTTGATGTCTGGAAAAGGGAAGGAACCAATGAAGGATGCTCTAGTTCAGGAGAGGTTTTAAGGATCTCTCATGACAAGGAGGACTATTAAAATATGGTAATGGATGAAGAGCTCCATGATGTGGAACAATGGTGGATGAATAGGCATATAAAATTGGAGACTATTTCAAGTTGGGAGTTGAACTATAAAAGGGAGGTTGTGGAGTCTTTTGAAAGAGAATGTCTACACCTTAGTCGAGGGGTGATTGCGAATAATATCAATATGTGGGAGAATGATATCCCTTAAAGAAAAATGATGGAACTAGGGAAGGTGAATGCAAAAATGAGATATCCTTCAGGGAGTGTAAATAAAGAGATGGAAGATAAAAAAGAGGTGGTTGCAGTAGAGGTGAATGATATGGAGGGAGAGGAGAACCCTAAAGAACAACAATTATGGGATAGATCTTGTAAACCAGATGAATATTGTGTCTTGTTAAGAAAAACATTCTTAGATAAGAGTGAACAGAGTAAGGGGTCCTGACAAGGAAGCAGTAGTAGGGAGAAGGAGGATAAGTTTAAGGATATTCCTATATCATGAATAAGGAATTTGGAGAGTTTCTTTGAGGTGTGAATGAAATAGGTGGGGAGTGGATTGACTTAGATTTAGAGTTTGTGACGGAGGATGATGTTACATGTAAAGGAAGAAAATAGGATAGTCAATCAACACACTAAGTATAGTAACCGCATAGAGCACATGTAGAATGACAAGTTTTAACCAAGTACAGTCTTGATGAGAACATACACTGAGACAAATGATGACCAAGAAATGAGTACAATTTTAACCAAGCAATCATATTTACTGAGGAACAATAGTTTACAAAGAAAAGAATGCAATATATACCAAGTAATACAAGAATGACATAGAAGTATGGAATGGAATAGAATACAATGGAATAGTTTATACTAAGCTAGAAAATAGTTTACATAAATTGAGTCAATTATTATTCAAGATGTATCAACTAAATGGTGATGATCCCTATGCAGTTATGATTTAGGTCATTCATATGGATAGTAGATCTAACATATTCTAGATAATGCCATAACCCTAATTAGGTCAAATATTTTTGATATAAGAATAGTCAAGATGTCAGATAATAAGAGAGAGAAGAAGAGATAACATATGAGAAGTAGCTTCCTAGAGGAGACATCTAAAGATCAGACAGGGTTGTGTAGCTAAACATTGAACAAGTATTCAGAATTGAATCAGTATCAAACCAAAGGCTACTGAGAAGTATTTAGAGAAGATATCTATCACAACAAGGTTATATCAGTTAAGTACTAATCAAATCTAAAAATTTTAAAAGTAATTTTCTACATAAAGATCAATTTACTGTTACTTTCTAATGATTGTGGTAGACAAAATCTCAAGTAACATAGTAGACCTAACAATATTTTGTAAATCTCTTAACTAGGTGCACACTTAACAAAGTTTCTTAAATCCTCTAACAAGGTAGATCTTAACAGGTCTTTTTTGTTACTCCTAATAGGGTATGATTATCAGAAGTGATCACCATTGTAGCCCTAACAAGAAAACTTTATTCTTGTAGTAGTGAAGCTTTGTGGCTGTAATCCCCACTACATTTTTTACCTTCTAAAAAGGGTTTCTACGATACCAAAATACTTGTGTATTGTGTATGAAGTTTCATGAATTTTTACATGTTATATTAGAAAGCATTTCTTATTTTAGCTATGTTATGAATGAATGGAAATGATAACATGATAGTTAGTTAATGAGATACATTATCTTAAGGATAAAGAACTAAAAATTTTTGGGTTACCGATTCACCTCTCCCCTCTTAGTGACTCACCTTTCCATAATACCAACAATTGGTATCAGATCCAGTTCTCTTTTGAAGAACTTTAATCACTAAATAGGAAAGATCCATAAAGATAGAAAGGTATAAGCTTGACAAGATAATTGAAAATTAGAATTTGGAGTTGCAGATTACCCTGGAATAGCTTAAGGATGTCAAGGAAAAGCTGAGAGATTCATTGAACAAAAGAAAGGAATTAGCATTTTGGTTGAATGAGACTCAGTATCAGGAAGAAGAGATAGAAGAATTGTCTAAAGGATCTAAAAGTATATCTTATGCATATGAAGGAACTGCAATCTCAGATCTTCCTGAAAACAATCAACACCTTACCAAACAACTGAAAGCACTACAAATTGGAAAAGAGACTCAAATGGTAAGAATGATTGAAGTTATGAACAACACAAGACAAGCTAAAAAAGAAAGAAACATAGATATTGAAGATAGAAGAAAAATGACTGAAAAGTTCAAAGAGAAAGAATCTAAAATATTAAGGTTGACCGAGCATCACTTTGAAATTTCTAATCAAATGGTTGTCATGAGTCAAGACATCAACCGAGTGATCAATGAGCTTGCTAAGAAATTGGAAGACATTGGTGAATTAAGGGAAGAGGATGAAAGATTGAAAAATAAAGTCTAGATGCAACAACACAATGAGATGATAAAGAAAAATAAGGAAAGTACCAAAATGATGGATAAATTCTTAAAAAGTTAGAGAAGACTGGACAACAACACTGGACTAGGTTATACCGAGCAAGGAGAGTCATCAAATCAAGAAGAAAAAAAGAATGCTTATGTAAATCCAAGACCAAAGAAACTCTTATGCTATCACTGTAGAAAATCAGGTCCCATAATAAATGTCTATAGAAGTAAAGCTAAAGGTACACCTAAAACTATTCCTAAATTTGATGGTTATTGCTACAATTGCAAAAAGTATGGACATCAAGCATATGAGTGTAGATCAAAGATGAAAAAGTCACCTTAGAGAAACTATATGGAAAAGCACTATCATATTTGAAACAAGCATGGTCACACATCATAAGAATGCATGGCACAACTAAAACAAGTTTGGAAACCTAAAAGACAAAACAATACCTATCGACCGAGAAGACAAGGTAATTATTACACTTAAGATTACAAGACATGGGTTAATTTTACAACATGTGGTAGGTATGGTTATATTACTGAAAATTGTACGAGATTACACTAGAGAGGTAAATCTAGAAACTAGACAAATTTTGGAATGGTATTTGCACTATCACAAAGTCGGTCACTTAAGTAAAGATTGCAGAGACCGAGCACCAAAACCGAATGATTATATGAATGAAAATACTATTGATGGAATCAAAAGGAAGATGAGTCAAATGTAGAGAAGATCAACTGAAGATAATGTAAGAAAAAGCACAACAACCGGTGACACCTCATCCTTTGGATTAAATGATTTCATCACTTCTACCTAAGCAGATCAAGTATATGAATTGAATTTTAATAAGCTATAAAGTTCCTTATATCTATCACATGAACCAAAAATAAAAATGAATTAAGATACACTAGGTTGTTATATGTTTTGAACTTGAAAAGAATGTAGTAAGTAAAGCTTGACTAAGTAAGAGTTTGCCAATTGCTAAAAATGGTAAGGTTAACCGAGTTTCATAGCCAACTGAGCATTGGTAGTGTTAACTAAGCTAATGTATCTAAAGGAGATAATTGAATGTTTTATCTTTGACCAAGTTGTGGTTGGTGAAGCATTTAATGCAATGCATTTATGCTGAGAAAGGTTTTTGGGTATAATTACATGTCAAGCCAATTCATTTTTCACATTGCAAAACTAGAGCGAAACCAGATAAAAAAGAGGGAGATTTGATCAAATAGCTTTGAATCTTGTTGAACAAATTAGGGCTTTGTGAAAACTGTATTCTAGTAGACCAAACAATGTTCCTTGTGGCACTATTGATATTGTCTATAAGATTGTGAAGGAAGGACTTCAACTAGACCTAGCCGAGTTTATGTCAAGGCAACTAGAAGAAAATATGAGGAAAATCCAAGTTGCTAAGTCCAACACCTACAAGTTCAGATCACTACTAGTATGTATATTTTTCTACTTGAAAAATTAATTTCCATCAATCGGTGATGTACAATGGGATATAAATAAACCGACCATCATGCAAATCGTTGAATTCATAAATAGTCTAGGTCAGAATTTTGAGCTAGTCATGGATGAATATTTTGGCAAATTTAAGGAAATAATGCACAAGAGGAGCATAATACTTTCCCAACTGGTGGAAAAATATAAAGATGAAATTTTTTTCCTAGTGAACATCGACTCCACCTTAATAAAGGTAGTTGAACCAAGGACTGCATGGTTGCCACCAGTGGGCTATGAACTTGACATTGATGGAACTACTAGGTCAATAAAGACACTTCTTGCAGAGCCTAAGGATACAAGTACAACAAGATTTGACACTTATGAGGAAGCAAAACAAAGAATAAAAATGAACTTAATCGGAGTCAAAATTGGTAAAAAGACTAAGAAAATGATAGGCACATTGGAAAAACAATTTGGTGAAGAAGTAGTAGAGAAGTCGGTTGAAAAGGAAACTATGGAGCAAAAAATGATTGATAACAGTGAAGATGAGGAAGAGACCGAAACAGACAAGAAGACACGTACAAAATTGGTAAAAGAAACAAAAGAAAAGAGGAAACATGCAGAGTCTCCTATACAAGAAAGGAAAAGGTCCTCTACAGGTGTATCCCCACCTTTGAAACATGGAGTTGTAAAAAAACAATGCCTACACCGACCAAGTCCTATAAGAAAAAGAGAGGCACTCAAGCATCTACCAAGGCACCTAAAAAGAGAAGGAAATTGATAAGAGGTAAGGATGATGTAGATTTTGATGAAGAGAGTACTAGATAGTTTAAGGTAGTTGTAAATAAAGCACAATCAATTGACGAGATTACAAAGGGAATAAAAGAAAAGGGAGGACTAGGTCATCCTAAGCTCCATAGATATACAAACATGAATTAAGAGATCAAGATAAGCTGGAAGAGGAAATGATCGGTATGATGATAAAATTTAAGATATTGCTTGTTGGGTTTTCCAACAGTATTCCAAAGGATTTGTATGATAAGATATCAGCAAGGTGGACATATGCCTTGTACACCAAGAATAAAATGAGAGAGAGATCATTGATTTTGGCAATTCCAAATCTATAAGTTCAAGAGATTGAAGAAATGATGAAGCAACATGCAAATAAACTCTTAATAAAAGGACGAGCATTGAATATTTTATAAGGTAAGATTCAAAAGGTTGATGAGAAAAAGAAAAGTGATATGGACTGAAATATTAAAGTCTAAAGCTAAAAAAGAGGA
Source organism: Chamaecyparis obtusa (assembly GCA_027943335.1). NCBI lineage: Eukaryota > Viridiplantae > Streptophyta > Pinopsida > Cupressales > Cupressaceae > Chamaecyparis > Chamaecyparis obtusa. The sequence goes on from BSBK01010277.1 coordinate 167,226, forward strand.
AATTGCACTTGTAGTTATTACCAAGAAGAGTGAAACAGGTAAAGAAAAGGTCGTACAAAGAGATGATGATAATACAACACAAAGGCTAATTGAAGAGCCAATACACATCTTAGATACCAAACAAGAAGAGGATAACACTTACACATAAGATTTTTACCCTGCTCCAAAAGCTGTAATAGAAAACATACCAGAGATGTTAATGTTAACTAGGTCAGAAGATGTATTAATTAAAGACATTACAGAAGGAGACCCTGATGATGAAGCCAAAGAAGATGAAGACATCACTACTATTTCTGAGAACAAAGAAGAAGATCCTGTTAGGAATAGTCCCAAGAGATAACTGAGAGGGGGGGGGTGAATCAGTTATCTACAAGTTTCAAATATTTATCCAATTAAGTATACTTAAAAATAATGCATAAACACAATGAAATAACATATGAACACAAAACCAAGATTTTGGTTACGGGGAAACCCAAATAGGTAAAAACCCTGGTGGGAATTGACACCCACTAATATTCTATACTAGTGTTTTATGATCCTTGCTAGAATATCCTTAACCCTGTTAAGAGTTACTTTACAATATATTTAGTATAGTAGACCTTCTCAAGGGTCAAAACCTGTTAGGAGTCTTTTACAATTAACCTTGTTAGGGGTGAGGACGCACTATCTAAGAGCATACTGCTCAAAGGGGTGAAGGCTACAACCTTCTGTTTAATAGATACACACTATATTTGGATCTTGGTGAAATGCGCTTTGACCTAATGTTTGGATTAGTTCCAATGTATAGCACAAGTACTTTAATTGGTCACATAGACCTTCTTTTGATGGCTCAACACTTTGCACACTCTGCTTTTCTTTGCACAATCAACTTTGAGCCACACCCTAGCAATCACAAATGACTGCATATAAATATCTTTCCTCTAAATGATATAATCAAGTCGGCCTATTAGAGCCACCTTGAAATCATAATAGAGAAACAATAACATCTTCCAATATCAATTCTGTCGACTCTACTAAGCACACAACTCATTCTGGGACTTGTCCACTTAAATAATTATAGATGCACGCTACACACTGGTCGGCTCCAGAAAATTAACTATAACTTTCTCCTCAAGCTGAATTACTTCATGAGCTCTTAACAAAAATTCCTTAACTATTCTTCGAGCATATTTCCAAAGGCGCATACCGAAATGATAGGTACAACTCAAGAACCACTATAATCTCTATTGGCTCCACTGGATAAACATAGGAAACTGTAACTGTTGAATAGCGACTACATAAATTCTCTTCTACTACACATTTGACTATGTGCTCATGAATGTAACAACACTAACATTTCTCCATCACATATCCAAGCGCACAAGGCTCCATGGTAAATGTACGGACAACTATACATAGAACACTACCTGTAACTTTGTCAAGAACACTGTAGACACAAGCTGCTACATAACTATCTGTACTCACACTTAACCTTTGCATCCATGATATCATGCTGATAACATGTCCATGGTACATATATTATAAGCTCACTATATAATTCTTCCATGCATGCTACTTACCATATGTTGTCATCAATGACAAACATACAGTCAACACTAGCTTGCTGGCAAATCTCCAATAATCTCCCCCTTTGGCATTGATGGAAACATATGGAATGAAAAACACCACCAATCCAAAAGTACACTTCTATTATAACATTCTCCATTTCCTCAACAAAACTCCCCCAAGGATGAATCCTCCTTCTGCTGCAATATCTTCTAACATTCTCCATTTCCTCAACTGACTGTTTCCAAGACTGAATACTACTTGCCCTTTCTACTATATCTTGCTGCTCTTTTAATGTTGAATGTTACTCCTTCTTTACTGCTACCTACTCCCCCTTTGATACTATTTTTCATGACTATATACTACTCCCCCTTTGACATCAATGGAAAAGGGTGCCAAACATTTAAGCTCTGGTACTACTCTTGAGGTAGAGTAGTCAACCTTCCATCAGTCCTTGAGGACAGATGCCTTTTCTTCTTTCTTCTAAGCAAAATTAGGGAAGGGAGTTACTCCCAACTTCTCCCTGAGATACTCAAAAGTATCCTTTGGCAAAGGCTTTGTGAATATGTCTGCCAACTGATCTTTAGTACTTACATAGTCCAACTTAACTTCTTTCTCTACTACTTTCTCTCCTAGGAAATGATACTTGATCTCAATGTGTTTTTTCTTTGCATGCATCATAGGGTTCTTTGACATTTAATAGTGCTTGTGTTATCACAATGAATAACAATAGGATAATCAATCTGAATTCCAAAATCTTTTACCATTTGCTTGATCCAAACAATTGTAGAATAATTCAGGGCTGCTGCAACATACTCTACTTTTGTTGTTGACTGAGAAATGCAATTTTGTTTCTTTCTTGTCCAAGTGACAAGTTTGTCACTAAGAAACAATGCTCCTCCTGATGTACTCTTTCTATCATCAACGCATCCTTCCCAATCAGCATCAGTATACACATGAAGCTCAACATTTTCTGAATTAGGATACCATAGACCATAATCTATAGTACCCTACAAATATCTAAATATTCTCTTTACTACCATGAGGTGACTTTGTTTAGGCTCTGTTGCAAATCTTCCAACTATGCCAACTGCATTGGAAATATCTGGTCTGGTCTATGTAAGATATATGATTTTACCAATCATAGACTTGAACAATGTTGTATCAACTGCTGATTAGTCATCTTCTTTTGTAAGCTTGCATCCAGTTATCATAGGTGTACCTACTGGCTTGCAATCATCAATACTAAAAATTTTCAGTATCTCTTTCACATACTTAGACTGATTTAGGGTATGTATAGGATCATGGTATGCCAAAAAGTGGCGATGTGAAAAAAACCTATTTTCACTCATCTAAAAGCCCACAAATGCATTTGTTGACTTTTTAGTAGGCCTGGGTGTCAGTACACCTAGCCAAAGCAAAAGCCAAAGAAAAGGCCTAATCAGATATCCAATATTATCAGATATTCAATAGTAATCAGATATCCAATATTATCAGATATCTGATAGTTATCAGATATATGATATTTGATAGTAAATATAACACTGTACCCCCAGCCGCATTCAACATTTTCTCATTGCGTAAACGCTGAACGTGGCTGAGGGTTTCGGATATCGGATTTGAAATCACCTATTTGATTTTTCTAAAATCTAAGGTAAGTTGAATCTTCATTTTTTTATTGTTTTTATTGTTTTTTAATATAAATTTATAGTTTTTATATAAAAATTAGCCGTTCAAATAAGTTTTTTTATTGTTTTTTAAAATTCATTGTAATTATCTATTTTTTTTTTCATTGTAATCAGACATGGAATCAAAAAACCCTCCCAATGATCCTGCAAACAATCCAGAAATACCTCCCAACAGTCCCCCACCTCCAGAAGATGTACCTATCACAAACCCTCACTGTTTAGAGGATCTAATAGGAGATAATCTAAATGAGCTTAGAGGATTTCAAACTACCTATGCCAATATCCTGACATTGTGCCCCATGTTCGTGACATTGAACTCAATTCTTGAAAACATAGAGAAAATTAAACAACAACATAGTGCTGCACTTCTTTGGTGCAAATCCATGCATGCCGAGTTTGATGATGGGCTTGACTATGATCAAGTCATGAATCTAAACATAACAAAAAATGACATAGCTAATCTTTTTGTGGATCCTAAAACCGGTCTAAAAGTGGACCCTAAAAAACCAAGTTTTCAATTAAATGGTGCACAAATAGTGCAATACGTGACAACTTTTGGGACTGCTGGTGGATGGTTTTTGATAGACTTCCTCATAGCAATTTGGATGTCCCATTTTATTTTATTAAAAAATTGTATTCTGAATTTGTGCTTGGTCACAAAGTCAATAATTGGAGTATGAGAGTGAACTAGGGTAAAGGTTTAGGCACTCCTCAGGACAGGCCATGGGCACAATAGGTGAAATCCTGAACATTTGTCCCCCCTCCCGAGATCACACCACCTCACACAGTACAACATCTTGACATTATTGCTGAGGCTGGCTCACAGACTATTTGAGCCATTCACACCCTAATTGATCTGCTAGTTACGTAGAGCACATCATTGCTACTTCCTTGTGCTAATGCTTCTGGCACTTCCACATCCTCCATGAGCTCACATGTTTGTGTGCCCCATACTTGCGTTATCTGCAAGAATATGTGCTTAGGTCCCCTAAATGATAGTGATACATATAATTACATCTTCAATGTGGATGATTCTACAAAAAACACTATAGGTGTTGAAGCACCTCATGAAGATGTGCATCAGGGGCATACAGAGACATGGACTCCTACTATTACAGAAAGGGTAAACAGTTCACTTTTTACATTGTATTAAAATTTTATCGTTCGTATTTTTAGTAGATTTTTCTTATAATAATTTCCCACTTATTTGTTTTATGTGTTACATTTATGTTCAGTTGATGACAGAGGAGGAGATGGCACAGGTGGAGGGGTCCACACTTTCGGCAATATCATTTGGCCTTGACACTTACACGGTAAATATGTTTTAATGTACTCTTTGGTTTCCTTAAAAATTATTATAATGGTGTATGTATATTGTTTTCTAATTTTTACGATCATCTTATTACATAATGATGTAGGTGTCACTAGTTGCCACCGGAGGGCAATGTGAGGGGGTGTAGGTGGGAGGCATTGACAAGGGAAAGGTAATTAAATAATTTAGTTTGTTTATGCATACATGTATAGTTGTTAATTGTGCGTACTCATTTTTAATTTATATGGTTTATTTGACAGAGACCGGCATTTGATGATATCGTTAGACCCTATCGTTAGGATAGAGTCATAGGCATATCCATTCGCACTAATAGCCCCATGGTATGTATATTTCTAAAGTTATTTGTGTGTATTTTACTATCAAGTATATATAATATGAGCAAGTTATGATAGTATGAAGTATCTGTTTGAGTTTTTTAGGTCACTCCAAGTTTGAGGGAGGTAGAACGGCAAGGGTTTGTATCAATGATGACTCAGCCAACATTTCTAGAAGAAACTTCAACATAGGTAAGTTTTAATGTTAATTCAGTTATTTTGTAAACATATATTTTCTACCAAGTATTTAATATTAAATAGTATAACTCGCAGATCAATCTCATGTTTACAAACATATACAGGTCAGAGTCGACTTTGGTGGCATTATTCCTATGCTACCTAGGACATATATTAGGTCTCTTGTCCGCGGGAGGAGACAGAGAGGCGAGGTATATGAGAGTTCAATTTTAGTTTAAATTTTATTTATTATTGTTGACTATGATTCTTAATTTTAATCTAACTTGGGGTTTCACTTTTGTGTTTGAATGCAGGATCCATCAGAACCAAAGAGTACTTCAAAGAGGTTGCATTTTGATGATCCACCAATAGAATAGGATGCCCTAGAAACTTTTTTAGTTGAACTTCTTATTTTGAGATGTCATATGACATATTTTGAGATGGTGTATGCCACATTGTATCTAGATATGTTGACATGTAAATATGTACATAATTATTGTTCATTTTGATATATATGAAACTTGATATATTCAATCCAATTTATTAATTGTGTGTCCATTTATTCATTGTTAGTATGTAAATATGCTTGTGTGTATGTACTCATGTGTGTGATTTATGCCTTAAGTATATTAATGTATATTCAAGTATATTCTTCATAACCTAAATTCATGTGTATGGGCTACATGCATGACCTAAGTGAATTCAAGTGTTATGATAAGTTATAAAATATGTGCTACATGTATGCTTCATGACTTAATCAAATTTATGTGTACACTTTATGTGCTACGTGTGTTCACACATGTAATTCATTATTTAAGTGAATTGAAAATTTATGTGCTACATTGTATCCATGTGTATCTAATGCTCTCAACCAAGAAAATATACATTGTATTCATGTGTATCTGATGCTCTCACTCAATGTTCAATATCAATTTCAAATGGATTGAAATGCCAATCCTACACCAAGCAATCTTGGGACACACTTTAGACACCCAAACCCACTATAGGGCTACAAGGAGAAAACCTGATTTCTAGAGGGAAACCTACTTGGAACTACACCAAATTAAGTCTTAACCACCCTCAAAGACTTCAATCAACCTATCAACAATACTCACCAAGTTTGGACCTTTGAGCAATCTCCAAACTGCTACTGTCAACAAATCTCTCCTAGGCCTAATAGGGCTAATAGGCCAATTTAACAAAGTGTTCCAAAGCTTTTCCACATTCCAATATAAATTATTGGAACACCTTTATGACTGCATAAAATGACTAAATCCAAAGATTTAGATCTCCATTTCACCCCTGGGCCGAGTTGTGTCTTCAAACCCACAATTCTGGATAGTCACGTAGAGATGCATGTCCAGAGGGTTTAATCATTCCTCCTTTCCACATTGGCTTCCCGATCCAACATGTTTATAAATTCCTCAATTAGTTCCAACCAACTGAGATGGTTGTGACCATTGAGATTCAAATCTTGACAAATTTTCAAAAAGTTGCACTTTGCAATATTGACAACATTGACAACTTTTGTCAAAGTTGTCAATTGTCAATCAATCTTATTAAATTCTATCCTAGACTTCACCTAGGAGCTTAGATAGATTAAAATAAACTTATTTCAATACTTTCTTAGGCCAAGTACACCATCCTAAACATCTAGTCTATTCGACAACCAATATTGGTGCTTTCAACTGACCCTCACAACAAGTTTCGGCATCAAGTGAAACTGGGGTGTCAAATTCAAACAAATTCGAATCTCCAAAATGGAGAGAGGTTATTGTAAAAGTTAATAGGGAATATAAGAAGTCAATTTATTGAGTGTAATCATAATAAACATGGAAAACCTTGCAACTTGAGTTGAACTTACCTACTGAAGTGTGCCTGAAGGGTCATCTCTCTACTTGAGGGTATTCAATATTGCTTCATGATCAGCAATACTAATAGTCCAAAGTTCCTTTGTCTTTGGTTTTCGTTGGTGTTTCAACAACTTAACATTGGCTGCTATAACAAGGTGTGAATACATGAGAATGGTTTTTGTGCTTCTCATAGTCTTCAAATGCAAGAATGCCATTATTTCTA
>BSBK01010278.1:0-62500 GCA_027943335.1 Chamaecyparis obtusa
GAAGAAGAAGGAGAAGCAGAAGAAGAGAAGTAGAGGGAGAAGAAGAAGAAGAAGAAGAAGAAAAGAAGAAGAAGAAGAAGAAGAAGAAGAAGAAGAAGAAGAAGAAGAAGAAGAAGAAGTAGCAGCAGCAGGAGAAGAAGAAGAACGAACGAAAGGAAGAAGAAGAAGGAGAAGAAGGAGAAGAAGGAGATGAAGGAGAAGAAGAAGAAGAAGAAGAAGAAGAAGAGAAGAAGAAGAAGAAGAAGAAGAAGAAGAAGAAGAAGAAGAAGAAGAAGAAGAAGAATTGTTACACTAATTCACTCCCTCTTAGTTGTGATTTCCTCATTTGGGCCTAACAATTGGTATCAGAGCTAAGTACTTTTGGAGAAGCTTAACCACTTGAAGGTGATCGGGTATGGAAATCTTGAGGAATGAAAGTAATAAGTTTGATGGAGATAACTATTTGATATGAAAGGATTAGATGGATACCTAAATATTTCAAAGAGAACATGTTGGAGAAAAAATAAATTATCAATCCTTAGATCAGATTGAAATTATTCACACATATATGGTTTGAGGGTTGTTACTGAGGTGTGGACTAAACTAGAAACTACTTATGAAGGTGATGAATATGTTAACCAAGATAATTTGCCAGGATTGAAAGGAAATTGTGAAGAATTAAGAATGAGAACAAGTGAGACCCACTACTATAAAAGAGAGTGGTATTGGAGTTTTATGGAGCACATGAGAGGTGGACACAATGAGCAAATATCCAAATAGTTTATCTCATCCTAGAACAATAGGAAAGTTTCTGTTGGAGGCATCTATTTCTAGATTAATGAGGTGGTCATTGCTAAGGTGACATGGCTCTCTATGGTAGGCAAAAAGTATAAAAAAACTAGTCGGACGCCTGACCCTACCAGCCTCAACCAATTTTTTAGAGAGGGAGATGAACCTATCAAGAAGTCAGGGGGTTTCAACCATGAAGTTCTTCCGAAGTTCTGGCCCATGCTATGTCTCGTCATGATCAAGTATTTCACCCTTGAAGGTAAATTTATGGTGTTCTACTATTACCACTTACCTTTTCTTAATCACATTAGAAAATAGGGACTTAATATCCATTCCTTTTTACCTCTTGCATTCCACTAAAAGAAATATTTTGGATATTAGGGAAAACCTGATAAATCGATCCCTATTCTGCATCAAGGTCTCCTACTCTGTATTTACCATTTCCATAAGGCTATATACCTCCGTCCCAACCACCCCCCCCCCCCCCCCAATCAAAAACTAATAATCCCACTCAATCCACCTCCCAATCTATCCAAGTTATCCAGGAGGCGGATCTTGTCCCAAATGATGGTAGAACTCACAAAAAATGTGTGAAAAATCCTTTTAATAGGAGGGAGGAGCATGAGGAGTCCCATGTCTCTGAATCTTTAGAGACTAAAGATCAGAAGGAGTCTGATAGTACTCCTGAGATTGAACAAAAGCCCAAAAAGTGGAGGATTTGGAGAGCTAGGTCAAGCTGGAGGTTGACTTAATTGGCCTAGGTCACTCCTAGTCTAATAGAATTGCGAAGGAGTAATGTAAAACTAGATTCTTGGAAATGGTCTCAAAAGAGAAGTCCCTATCAGAAAATGATTCCATTCCACTGAGTCCATGAAGGGATCCTCTTATGACCATATGAGTCCCGAATAGGACTGGTAACAACCCCCCTCTCAACCCTCATAAAACTATGGAGACTCCCCATAGCCCTACCCTGCCTCTGGCTAACCCTCATGATCACAAGACCAAGCCCCCCACTACTGAGCACAACCTTGGGTTTCATGATGACAATGAAAGGCTTAAGGGCACCCTCAAGTTGAGGTTTTCTGGATTGGACAAAGAGATTACTGACATCAAGAAAGATATGCAGGAACTTAAGCATCACATTTTGATGACTAACAAATTTTCTCTTAAGGTCATGCATGCATTGGCTATGACCCTCTGCATTGTGCAGGAAAAACTAGTGAGCGGAAAACTAGAGGCAGATAATGACAATAAGGATCTCTTCCTCTTCTTGTAGGAGGAGTGGACCAGAACCCTGATGTCCAAACATCTGGGTGGAAAAAATTAGCTGATGATGTTCATGAGGTTTTTATTTTTGTTTGAGCATGGCCCTAAGTTCTCTGTTTTGGGTTCATGTTTTAAGGTTATTTTGCCTAGTCCTTGTATAGCCCTGTGTGGCTTTATAATTGTTACTTTAATTGCTACTAGTCACTTTAGATACTCTGGTTTAATCTTTTGAAAGGAACTGTTATGTTTTTTTTCTATAGAGGTAGATTAGACCTTGTTCTTTCTACTATTAAACTATTGTTGAAATGCTTATGACTAGTGCCATTAATATGCTATTAATGTTCCTCAGGCCAGCACCCTTTTGCTACTTTTTCTATCAAAAACAAGTGAGACTGTTCCACCCTTAATGCATAGAGTAAATGATCTAGTTTGTGGAATCAGATGTGTTGGTAGTACCTTGATAGATGATGAGGTTATAGACAATATTTTGATATATTTGCCAAAATGTTATGGTTAAAAAGCTTTTTCAATTGAAGAATTGAGAATAATCATAAAGATTCCAAAGATTATTTGACAAGAAGACTTTATGCATATGAGATGACTACAATTGACAATGAATTTCAAAAGATTGAGACTACATTAAAGCCATACTCAACAAGGATAGAATAATGATTCAATATGGTCGAAATTCTACCGAGAACAATGATAAAAGATTAGTTGAGTATGATAGCTCTGCTAGTTCATCAAGTTCTGCTAGATTTGGAAGAAATTCTAAAGATTGGGAACAAATTGTAAGAGGAAGAAAGGAAGCTAGATGAGTTGGAGGCCTTGATTCAAGAAGAATGCCTAATGGTAAGAATAATATTGAAGATTTATTATATTTTTAAGGTCTAAAACATTACGTGTTGAGTGTTGGATAGATATTGGATAAAGGTTGTAGGTTATAATTCATGAATGGGATATGAAAAATTATTGGAAGCAACCTAGAGAGCTAATTGCATCGGGTAAACAGACTGTAGGTAATCTATTTCATTTGAAAATAGTTGAGAGTACATATCTAGTTGTTAGAATAGATGATAGCTAGTTATGGCATAGAATATTTTGTCATGTGAATTTTGATAGCGGTGAATATTAAGTGCTAGTAATGGTGTGATAAATTTGTCTAAATTGGTGAAGCCTAATAGTTTTTGCGAATAATGTCAAATGGGAATGATGAATAGATCTGATTTAAAAACTAAGATAAATAGTTTAAATTGTTTGGTAGATCTAGTGCATACAAATTTGTGTGGTCTACAAGAACAAGAAGCTATCATGGAGACTAGTACTTTATTCTATTCTTTGATGACTATTCTAGAATGATGTGGGTGACATTTTTGAGAAAAAAAATTAGAAGCTTTTTAGAAATTTTGGATCTTTAAGATGATGGTTGCGACATATTCAATAAGAAGATTGAAATGCCTGAGATCGGATAGGGGAGGTGAATTCAGATCTGGTGAGTTCTATGCTTTTTTTAAAGAACATGGCATTAAGAGATTGACTTTCTCCTCCTAATGTAAGAATTCAGGTAGTTATATTACTACTCTCTTATACTACTTATTAAAAATTTAAGGTTTATCAGATGGATTTTAAGTCAACATTTCTTAATAGTGAGTTAGAGGAAGAAGTTTACATTGAACAACCAAATGGATTTTCTCTAACCAATGAAGAAGAAAAGGTTTGCAAGTTATAGAAAGATTTAAATCAACTAAAGCAAGATCCTAGAGCTTGGTATAATACACTAGACAATTATTTATTGAGAATTGGTTTCTCTAAAGGAACCACATATAGAAATTTGTAGTTGAAATTTGTTGATGACATTGTATTTAGAGGTGATGATTATTTAAGTGATGGTTTTATTGATGATATACAAAATGAATTTGAGATTTCTATGATAGGTAAGATGAAATTATGTCTTGGATTACAAATTACATAGTTAGATATAGGAATTTTTGTTACATAGTCTAAATATGTTAGAGAGTTGTTGAAGAGGTTTAGAATAGAAGACTCCAAACTAGTTAATACTCCTGTGGTGACTAGTTGCAAGTTGAAAAAAAGATGATGAATCCCCATTTATTGCTCATACTAGATATAGATCTAGGATAATTGGATTGCTTTGCTTGACATAGACTAGAATATCTATATAATGAATGATGTTTACAATGCTACTAGATTTCAAGTTGAACTGAAAGAGTCACATGTTACTGCTATGAAGAAATTTTTTAGATATTTGAAAGGAAGAGTTGATTATGGGTTACAGTTTGATAAAGATAGATATTATACCTTTTGTGCATATACTAATGTTGATTGGGCAAGAAATGTTGATGAAAAAATAGTACAAGTGGCGGTGCATTCTTCTTGCATAAGAGATTAGTTTCTTGGCTTAGTAAGAACTAGGATTGTGTTTCATAATCTACTGTTGAAGATGAATATGTTATTTCTTATAATAATTATACATAAGTAATTTGGATGAAGCTGATGTTGAAATATCTAAAGGTATGCATTGGTGAGTCAATAGTTATATATTGTGAAAATTCAAGCACTATTAATATTTGAAAGAATCTGGTACAACATTCAAAGATAAAGCATATTTCAATTAAGTACCAATTCTTGAGGGAAAAATTGAATGAGAATGAAATCAGATTGGATTTTGTACCTACTAAAGAGTAGATTGCAGATATTTTCACTAAGCCTTTATCTAAGGATACATTTCAAAATCTTTGAGGTAAACTTGGGGGTTGTAGCCCCTCTTAGTCACAATAAAGATGCTTGGAATGGTATCATTCTAGTGCATTATTATAATATTAGTTCCTTGGATTCCTATGTTTGGGACTTATCCTTAGAGGAAGTAGGTCCTTTGTGGTTCAGAGTTGCATTGTATTAGTCATCCTTTTGAGGCCAAATCAATGCATTGATTTTCTTGGCCCCTTCACCATTGATGTCAAAGGGGAGAGATATGTGTGAAAAACATGTTCAAGAAGAAACATACAAAGTGAGAGATATTTCTAAGGGGGGGAGATATTGTTGAGCTAGATATTCAGATTGATTTGGTGGAAATATCTTGACTTTGGGCATTGACCATTTTTTCACTTCATATGTTTTCATCACTGCCAAAGGGGGAGATTGTTAGAGGTTTGGTTGAGAAGGTCAGAGATTTTTGAGGTGTGTTGGAATTAATTTTTTTTCATTGATGTCAATAGAGAATTTGTTGTTACAGATAATGTTTTGAGCAGTAGTCAATAATAGTGAAATGAATGGTTTGGTTGCTACAATTAAGATCTATTTTTATGATTCACATTGGAGGTTGTAATATTTTTGTAGTCGATTATTTTGAACTTACAAATGTTCACATGAATTTTTAAGTGAGTTATTATTGAGTTACTTGTTCCTAGTTTTACAGTGTTTCTATGTGTCAAGGTTGAGTATTTGGTTTGGTATAAGATGGATTTGATTATTTAGAGGTTGGAAAGCTAGTATTATGATTGTATCTACAGTTACTATTATTCATGACTCTGTGTATAAAAAGTTATCTTTTGGTATGATAGAGTTTGGTGAGACAATATTCTTGATGATCGATGTTGAAGATGAGTTTGGATTTTGAGTTAGATTTGGCAGGAAGATTCTATATGGTATTCATGTTTCTTTTTCGTGTTCTTGTATTATATGATGATTTTTTTTTTGGTCCATATTGATTAAGGAGAATTGAATTTCTATTTTGGTACCATGTGGGTGTTTCTTCATTTGAGTCCTAGTTGAATTGATGGAGTAAAGTTTTATGATTCTTGGTGTTGCATTGTGATGGTGTAGTATGTTTGAGGTTGAATATTTTGGTTTGATTTTTAAGTCTTAGCTGACTTGATTTGGATCCCATTAGTGATTGAACATATTATTTATATGTTTTATTGTAAATATGTCTTAGAAGACCTAGTGAAGGATTATTCTTTGTAATCAGTATATATGAGAGATCATTTTGTAATTGAGAGAGAAATAGGAGATGTGTGATAGGATGTATGCATGTATGTGAGGATATGTGAAAATTGTACTTCATTGGAACTATATAGGCATATGATATGTTATTTGTTTGTTCTGTTGTAATGGACTGCTTGTCCATCTTTATGTAATTGTAAAGAAGATTGGTGAACCCAACTGAGGGCTAGATCTGAGATTTTATTGTGAGTAGTTTGCCTATAGAATTGGCTATCAGAATTCAAGGTGTAGGTGCACTTTTTTTTCTATATCGACATGCTCTTAAATGGGAATTATTTTTACCATTGAACACTATCTAGTGGGTTATACTCCAATTAGGGTTTTCCCTAATGGGTTTCCTTGAAAAAAAAATATTTTAATTGTGTTATGGGTTGTGGATCTTGTATTTATTTTTTATCATTCAGATCTATTTATGTTAGGATTAGGAACACTGAGAGGGGGGCTGAATCAGAGTTCTATACTTAATTACTTTTTCTGATACCTTGAAACTTTACTTAATTTCTTAGATACTAAAATGAACATCAATGTAAATAAGATAAGCATTCATAACACATGACACCAAATATGACTATGGGGAAACCCAAATGTGTAAAAACCCCAATGGGAATTGACACCCACTAAGAATCGCACTAGTGTTTTATGATCCTTGTTAGAAGATCTTGCAACCCTCTTAGGAGTTGATATTTACAATGCTTTAGTCAGTGACCTGGTCAAAGGTTAGGCCCTATTAGGAGTCTTTTACAATTAACCCTATCAAGGGTGGGGAAACACTATCCTAGAGATCATTTCTCAATTGGTGAAGGCTACAACCTTCTGGATATCAGATACACACTATATCTACAAGGTGAACTAGTGTAGTGACATTGCTTGTCTGATCAATTCCTTGGGTGTGTTGATGCTTTAGCCTCTTGTAAATATCTAACACATTATGTCTTATCTTTTCATACTTCTTCTCTTCTTATTTGAACTCTCTATCTCATTTAATCTGAATTACAAAGGCACATGTCTTATTTATATGCACATAAAAAATTAATTACTAGGTCAGCCCTTCAACCTATTACATACACCACTTCCAAATGAATTGGCTCAAGCATGTTTTCATATATTCATACTAACATGTCTATGACCTAAATAAAATAGGCACATAGCCTTTACAAAACAAAATTATAAGCGCTAATCAAAATACAAACAGTTGGCTCCATGCTCTGTCCTGTTCTGCCGCTTACTGTCTTTGCCACTTCATCTGCCTGTAACTTCCTCATACTGAGTCATATCATTATGCACTCTTAGAATTAGTATGAATACATATTAACAAGCTCATCTTCAAGGGCACATGTCATAACTCTATCATACATACATGTGTTGATGCTCTGATTACCTGGTGCTCTGCTATCTATCCAGTCTTGCATACTTAGCCACATTTCTAATCTTCTTCAATATGCACTAACTCCAAAACTTCATATGACTTTGTTGCCATAATGACAACACTAAATACAGTCATATACTTCAGTATAGTCAACTTGCCAATAGTTTATGTTTAAGAGGTTTTGTGCTTCAATTGTTACAATTGAATCACCCCTGTCTCAGTTGTGGTTTCCTTCTTTGGGCCTAATGTTTTTTCTCTAACAAATACTAATCTTAATTCCTTAATAGAAAAAAATTTATATCCCCAACATAATTGATATATTTTTTCTTCTTTTAAGTAATGATGTTGGCTAGATAAATGCCATATTGTATATTCTCTTTGGTAAAACTTATCAATTATTCTCTTAATTCATTTTAGGATTTGAGATTAATCTCCTAAATCATCTAAATCCCTTGGTAGATCTCTAGTCATTTTATCCTTTCATTGTTCCAAGGACAAGAGTGCTCCATCATTAGTATTGACTAGAATGGGGAGCTCACCTATGTCTTTTTTACAACCGATTGATGTCCTCCATCAATTTTATGTAAAAATCCTAGCGTTTCTTGAGTAAGTCCTCAACCTTACTTAGATTTTATAATTATAGTGAGTCTTTTAGTTGCATGTTTTCCTTCAACCTATCTCCCAATTGGTGATGTTCTTTAAGAGATCTAAATTTTCTTGAGAAGGTTTTCCATAAGTTATCTGATTACATCATCATTATATTATAATGATACCTCGCAAATTCAAACATAAGTTCATATACTATTTCCCCCAATTTTTCACCATTTTCTTTTAATTTATTTTCAATTTTATTATCTTGAATTCGCTAATTTAAGTAGTATCTTGCAAGGCCAAGACCACCCTCAATTATTTCTCATAATCATATGATGGCTCTCCTCTTTCTTGTATACACCTTACCTTTTCCTATAATTGTTCCTTCAGTTGTTCCAAGATCCCATACTTAGTTTGGTAGGTGCATCTCTCTCAAATTAGTTTCTCCATTTGCATTCTCAATTCAATTTGGCCCGAATTACATTCAATTTAGAAGTACTTTAGGTATTAATTTCTCTCATCTTTTAAATCATAATATGACTAAATCATTCATTAGTATGTACAAGAATAGGCCTCTCGTACCTAGGGTTCAATGCCCTTTGTAACAAATCTTTTTTTCTATATCATGTCATGAACCAGTGGATATCCTAGATCCACATCATTTGGAAGTTTTTTTTTTATCTTGTTTCCTGATGAAGCTATCTAAGACAATAGTCAAATTTATATACCATCTAGGGTAGATGTTGACTTCTACATCTTGTTGCAGTTGTCTCCCCTTATGAGGGGTCATTGTTCTCATCTCCAATTCTATCTTTATTTTCAATTCTTTCAACAATTCCTCTTCATTAGATGGAGTGACATCTTTTACCTCTTTCTGAGTAAACAACTTACTCTTTTATTTATATAGAAATATTTTGAACTTAGTAGTATGAATAAATTCTTGACTAGAAACAAAGTCTTCATGTGCGAGTATTATGATATGCTCAATTTCATCTACCTATGGGGGGCTCTAACACAATATTAAGATCATAACTGTTATCAGGATCTAGGTCGACTGTTTGATCAAATTTAGTTTGTACTTCTTCTCTTACTAATGATCTTTTTCTATCATACCCTAGTTCTAGAGTAGACTCTGGTGATAGATGTGTCTGAGGAGTTATAGACCTTACACCTCATCTTTGTCTTCCTCTCCTAAACATATAAAATGGTACATCATCAATAAGCTCTTCCTTGTCAGATAATATTTTTCCAGTTTTGGCAATAGGGTCTTGTATATTTGTTAATGTATCAAAAATAAGTTTGTAGTGACTTTTCTTCCTTTGAAAGGATTTGAGAACCTTGGCATGATTATCTATATTTTCTATGGTCTCTATTTACTCTAAGTTTCTTATTAGATCACCCTCTAGAAAAGGTATATCCTCATATGAGTGCAATTTCTAGGAAGTCTTTTCCCTTCTTTTATACCTTTTTGGATCAAGATTTATTTTGTGCTCCCCATATAATAAGTTATAGTATGCCAAATTTACCTTAAATAAATTATATCCTTTAGTGCTTTACACCATGAAGTCACCAAAATATAAGGACCCTCTCATAATAGATTTCTTCTAAAAAGAGATAAGGTGAAATCAACTAGATGTATCCAACTGCTTGATAATTTCAGATTGTGTAACCCTATTTGGTACTTTGCTAAGAAGATCATAAGGGATATATTCAAATCCATATACTCTTATCATTTTTTAATTCCTAAGTACATACAAATCTCCCTAGTTATGATCAATTAGACCCTCCTTATCAAAGTCCTTTGGTATGAGGAACTTCATTATCTTTGGATTCAATGTATGCTCATATGGATGACCTAGAAAATCACTCAGAGGTTTGACAAAATACACCTCAAAGTATAGATGCCATGAAAAATGCATATCTACTATCCAAATAGGTGAACATAACTGAAATGTATTCCAAAAGGCCTACTTTTTATATTCCATAATTTTCAACTAATCAGCCCATAATCCCATTTTCTATGCAACATTTATGAACATGTTTAATAGTAATAAATAGTGTTTGAAATATATATTATCTGGGATGTTCATCTTTTCTATTCCATGACTTATTTTCTTGATAAATAAATGGAATAATGAAATGGAGGAAGATATTTAGAGTAGATGTCTATGGCCATAACCATTATAGTGATATTGACAAGGGGAGGGGCTTCAATGCTAAGTATTAAACCCACTGAGTAATATGTTTACTTCAAGTAATTATGAAACACTTTGACATTGTATAGTGATTCATTCTTATCTTTAAATAGCATGAGAATATTAGCATCCTTTTCCCTATATGTAAAGGCAATCTCCAACTCTTGTATATGCTCTCAGTCTTAAAACATTATTTATTCAAACTATACATAGTAATTATCCAATGTTCACAATATCTTTCTAAGTCAAAAACCTAGAATATATAATCTTTTATTATCAGCAAAAATGGATTCATATGGGCATCATAGATAGTTTTTGTCTGAGGGTCATATTTCTTCACAAATGCATCCATTAGGTCTATATTTGCAAATACATTAGCAACTACAAACTCCCCAAATTGTAATTTAATGGATTGCTAACAGGTTTAGCTATGAATCTACTTTTGCAATGATACATAAATAGATCATATCCTCTCAATTCTATCTAGACATCCCTTAGATATTCGTATTTTTATTCAAACTTATCCTCCTTGAGGATTTCTTTTATTTTTCTTTTCAAACTAACATATAGGGAATTTATCCAATAAAATACAATTCAGGGGTCTAGCCTCTCTTATATGCCTCTTTTCCTTGACCTCCTCACTAATTCTAACCTATGGTGCATCCTTTTTCTTATTTTCCCTAGGTTGTTTAGAAATATCCTCGATTGTTTTCATAAGTGGAAAAAATTAGGTAAGTTTTAGAGACCTACTTGACTTGCAGATGATTTTGAGTTAGCTTTCTATAAGTTCTCCTTGATTCTGTGATTCTCACCACTTCAAATAATACTTCAATAATGCTAGGAAATTGAGTGTACAATCAAAGTATGGTACGCAAGAAATTCATTTATGTAACCATTAATACATGTAATAGTCATTAAATTCCCACTTTCAAAATTTTTTGTTGATGTGACACTCATCAATCTATGTCATCATTCACACCATATTAATTTATTACTTCTTTTCATGTGTCAATAAAAATTTCCATTTATTACTCCGACATGTTACAATAATTTTGTTCAACTATGGCTGATCGAATAAATGATAGAAAAAAATATCAATAATTATTTGTTGTCATGTTTTGATGATTATCTTATGTTCTCTTCTCATCGTAGAAACCCAAGCCCTATCCTAGAGAAAATTATTTACATGTGTCGGAGCCTATTGTTGTGAAATATGGTATGAATAGTCTCATCAGAAAAATAGTGCAAAATCCCTTCGATGACCTTTCATCAGTATAACATCTTGGTTTTTTGAATCTTGCCTTCCTTCCTTAGATCATAATGTTTCTTCGATGAGTATTGTTTTTTGATAAAATAATGCCATGTTTTATCATCATTGTCTTTAGGATATTTCTTTCACTTTTTTGAACTCCTTACATGACCCAACAAAACTCATGTTTCCTTGACAATTCTTTTTTGTGAGATACTAGATAAGTTTCTTCGATATTTGTTCTTTTTGACATAACTCTATCTTTCTAGTAGACATATCCATATCTTAGTAGATGATTTTTTTTGTATCAATATTTTGGCAATAGGTCTACCTTGGATATTATGTAAAAGTCTAGTTTTGATATAACTTTGGGCTCAATAAGATGTATGTTATCCTTTTTAGGTATCCATGTTTTATCGATGATAATATTTTTTATAAGACTTCTATATGTCTTTTCAAAAGACCTTTTTATCAAGACAACTACCTCCAACCTTTTTATACGAGTTTTTGTTTATTTTAAATAATGGTTCTAATGGACCTCATAAAAATCTTAAACTTTGATATAGTATTGCTTTCATTGTACCATTTCTCAATTTTTGTAGACCCTAGAGCTATATCAATATTAGTATCTTTGACGAAGATGGATTATAGTCTCTTTGATGAATAAAATTTCTATATAACTTACTCTTTTGATGCAACTCATCAGGTACCCTATTGAATTGATAGGTTTTATCAATAGACATGAATTAATAAGTAACATACTCTTTTCTAGTAAATATAATCACATGCCTCTTTGTGTTCTTTACCTATATAAAACTTTGACAAGACAAGAAGATTTCTATTTGAACTCAAATAAAAATTATAAATCATAGAATATGGTGTTAATATTAATTTGTAGTATTTTGTTTGTAAATGTGGTATCTTAAGAGATATTATCAAGCAATAGTATGAAAATCATGAAGACATATTGTCCAAGAGTAAATTAATTTTATAGGATGAAATTCTTATTTTTATGGGTGCTAATAGTCGATCTATCTAGGGATGAGATGTTTATAGGACATTTGCAGGTATTTGGAGAATCTTTGTGTTGTAGACCAAAGGGGTATAACATGGGAAATATACATATGGATAGTAAAAATAAACCTATTCTACTATGCATGTAAAATGTCTTATTTTCTTAAGAAATGAAGTACTTCAAGAATTTTCCATGTACTGGAAATTGTTGAGCTTCTCCAAATATATTTTGAATAAAGTAGGAATCTTCTCCTCCTTTACCTATCACTATGTATGGTCCAATCCATAGTGCCTCAAATTTTTCTTGTTTTCCTTTGTCTTGGTTTATGGCATTCCACATAAGGACCCACTCCCCCTCTTGGAACTTTATGTTTTATATTTATTATCATACAAATACTTCAGCTATTGTTGTATCTTGGCATTTTTCTTTTGTGCTTTCCTTCTAACTTTATCAAGTTTTTTAATCTACTCAAATCTCACTTCCATGGGATTCAATATTTCTAATTCCTTTTCTACTGAAAATGTATGGATACCCCTACATATCTTCTCTTTGCATATATATTTTTTCTTTATCTACTCTTTGTATATCTGTGTACCCCTGCATAATATTTCATAGGATATGTACATTATGTATAGAATGGGCCTTCTTACCAATATTGATTTGCTATTGCCTCACTGTGTTTGGCATAATTTTTTTCTCTTTCTTTTAACATCATACATCTTTGTAGTGCATGAATGCCTTGCTTTGGTAGGGGGCACAAAGTGTGGGGGGAGTCATTTGTTTAATCTTTAATTATGGTTTTAGTTTTAGTAATCTGAATTGATCCATACAAATCCACCTTTGACCATTCCATCTTCTAACATTGCGATGAAGAATCAAAGGGAACCACTTTATTTTTCTTTGTTTTGCATTTTTCTCCCCCTTTTGAGTCCTTTTATTTTCCCCATCATTTTTTGTGTATGACCACTATTGTGTACAGTATTTGTAGATTGGGTTACCTTGAATTTGATATGCCCATAGTGTAAGGCCTTAAAAACTCAGAAGCATGCCACATAAGTAATTTCCATGAAATTCAAAAAGTCAAAAAAGAGTCAAATTTGGTGTACGCATATAGACTAGTCAAAAAATATTTTAATTTTATACATGAGAAAATATACATAAATTTGACATGCTTGTTGGAGTAAGATACCTGAAATAATGAATTCATTTAAACAATTGTGTCAACTGTATTGTCGAACACACAATGTCAAAACATAACATATAATGAGTAACATCATGAAAGTACATAATTACATAATTTCATTACATGATTATATCAAGTACATCAAAGAGAATACATCAAGTGAAAAACCAAAAAGGTGAATCATGAAACATGATACATAGGTGCCCTCTAACAACTATTCATCTACAAGTCCCTATCTCACAAGCCCTCAGACATCTTTCTATTTGCTATCTACTATCTCGAGACGAGAGTGTGGTCCAGACACTTTTTCTGCCCAACCATGGAGTTGTTAGCTCTCTGAGGGCTCTTCCTCACATGAGGAGCTGGCTGACCCTACCCGAGAAGCCTAGCAACTTGGAACTGGTGGATCAGATGGATCCAGTGCAGCCATGAAACTAACTACAAAGCACATATGCCTAATGTAGAACATAATCACGAATGTGACAAGGAGATGAAACATAACCATACATATTTAAGAAAACATATGCAAAAAATTAACTTTGGCCAAAGCATTTAATACCAGATTTATACTGGCAGGCACTATGAAAAGTACAATATTTTCAACTACCCTTTCCTTGTTATTCCACATTCAACACCCCTCCCATAATACCATCTTTCTCATAGAAAGAAATAAGAAAAAGGGTAAAACAAAATGTCTATGTTTGCTAGCCATTCATGATTTAGCAAACAATCATTCTTCCTAAAGCATAATGAAGAACGGTATTAGAATGGAAATTACATATAACTACTTTCTCATGAAGCCTTTAAACAGAGAATCTCCTCTTTCTGCAATTCAAAATAATAGGAAAGATTTCTAAATAAGCAAAGAAAAGTCTTCTCCCATTCGCTTCGATCAACCTTACGTCCAAAATATATACATTAAATCAGATTAAAGGAGAAAAACAAATTGACTGATCATAACCGAGTGGGAGGAGGTCAATGGTTTTTTGTTATAGAATGTGTTACTAATCTAATCTACTGTATTGACTCAAGCATTCGCACAGTAACATTATATAAAAAAGGTGGCTCGATGTTAGAAAAGAGTGTCTCAGACTCTTACAAATTACATCTTTTACACTACAGTCTAGAGAAGCACAAGAATAAAGTAGGAAAACGATTTCCCCTTCGATCTCAAGAAGTATATCGAACGAATAAACGAGGATTTCATATTTGAATCGCCTGGCAGGAGGAGTAAAAAGAAACGCCCATTCCCTTCACGTCTATACATATACATGGTGATTCAGAATTATTTATGGAGTAATTCACAATTAATTAGAAAATCATAGCTGAAGTAAACTGCGCATGGACATGTCTACAAAGGTTCACGCATAATACATAGGCATGCAGTTCCCTCAAACGGAGATTTTCAACTTTAAATGATACATTGGAATCTAAATAGAGATCGACATACCTAGAAGATATGTTTTGTTTTTTTAAAAGAAATCGCATAACTAAAATAGACAAAATAACGTCACATGCAATTACCAGCCAATGACAAGAATTATGCCAAATCATAGAATTAAGCAGGTATAAAGGAAGGAATGAGGCATCAAGTCAAATAGAGGCCTGCATAGACAAGGAACAGAGTCGAATAAGGTGTGTATGGAAAATTAAAAGGAATAAAAGGCACTTAGAAATTGAAAGAAAGATATTGATAACCACAAAGGAAGGGTGATGTTTACAACTCCAAACATTAAATCAGAAAAGCCCCCAAAAAAGGACATTTTACTGTGACGGACAGTGCACTGGGCATTTGCATTCAAAAGAAATTGGAATGCTGAAGACAAGGCGTCTTTCCTACCAATAGCATAACAAACACTGAAGAAAACAATGCATAAACAGTAAATGCGGCTGTGATAAAAGTGCACAAATTAAAAATAAAATGGAAAGGTTATAGTAACAGCTTGACACCCATGAGTAAGGACACTACGAATAAGCATTAGTACGATTATCACTTAACAGTTCTGTCACAATTTTAAACATAATATGCAGGGTAATGGAGATTTTCAAGAATCCAGATTCCATTCACAAGAAAGAATTTCAACTTTAGTAATGGCTGGTCATAGATCCAAACTTAATATAATATATATATATATAGAAGTTATATAAAAAGGGGAATTGGAACCTGGTAAAAATGCCTCCACTCGGTTATCTATCTGATACCCAATTCAGTCCGTCGAATCATCTTCCCTATGTTTTTCCCACCTTCCTCTACTTTCTTGAAAAAAATTGTCTACTTTCCTCCCCATGATGCATGCAGTCCAAATTAGAAATGCAAGAGAAGTGCTCTTTAAATACGGTCAGATTGTGCTCTAAATATTCTATTTTCAATAAATATTTGTAATTAAAACTGTAACTATCGTTTCGGCTAAAAGCGAGGATATTATTATTATTATGTTTATCGTTTTTCTTTTACTGATTCCATTTGAAGCTTAAAATGAATTCATTTACAACAATGAATTTACGTTAAATAATAATGTTTTTATTTGAATCTAACTATCAGTAATCAAATATTCTTATGGATTTTTCTACCATATAATATTTGTCACAACTAAATGCATTTGCATTCAAATTTAATTTACTAATCATATCATATAGAGACATACAATACAAGAAGATAAGTAAAATAAGTTATTAAATTTAAAATTTCACATTTGATCAAATGAGGTAAAAGAAGAGGAAAAAGTTAAAATTCATCAAAACATGCACAGTGTGACAATGTGATGTGTGTAGGTGACCAGACCATCCATACCCTCCACTAGCGAGGAGCTAGCCTCCTCTACCTCAACCACACTCTCATATTATTCTTGCAACCAGTCAGGCACACTTGAAACCACATCAGTAGGTCAGTGTCCAATAAATCATAATCAAATAAAATAACAATATCCATTGCATATAACTCATAATAAATCATTAAATTATTACATCATCATCTAATGCAACATCATGAGAAAAAGTGAGCATCATTATATAATTCATATGATCATAATAACATTAAATAATCATTACGAGGTCAGAATATCAAGGAGATTATCAATATCATGTCTAAATTAAAGTCTAAAAACATATCAACACACATTGAGGTCTGACTGACCCAATCAACAAGGTCAAAAATTTGCTAGATGATCCTATAAAATAGGGTTCTAATAGGTTGAGTCGTGATACATAGTCTCTTATTCATTGCAGCGATTGAAATTTAGAACTCAACATTTCCCTATTACCTTAATTTTTTTTAGTTGATAAGAGCATGGTTTTGTTTTTTGGTTGATCATAGTAATAACTTGATAATAGCCACTTTGAACTAGTCATGCATGTGTAATCACCTCATTGTTTGATTTAATGGGTTATATGGTTTTGGTAAAAGGTTTTGCTCAAATTTTATAAACAAAGCTATTCTTATTTTAGATGAGTTAAGCAGAGAGAAATTCAAATGATTTGTGAAATGTAGTTTGGTTAAGAAATAGTTTTCCTCTTCCTTGATTTTTGCATATTTAAGGAATGTTTATAGTTATCTTTAAGAAAGTTAGGCGCAATAAATATAATAGTATTGACATATGCACTCATGTTTTTTATTTAAGCATTAAAGTTTAAAGTAGGAGTTAGACACCATATTTTGTGTATTTTTATTACATGATTGTGTACTTACAACTTGATAATTTCTAGTATTTTTCCTATAAATCATTAGGCGGTTGATATTTTATAATCAAATAAAACTCCTATAGTTAGTGCATGACAAGAAACAATCATCTAGTGCGAAATACACAGAAAAAAAGAATTACCTACTTATGATACCTAACAAATACTCTTCATTGAGTGAAAGGAACTTTTGAATGTACACACACCTAACAACATGGGAGATGGAGAAGGAAAATCATTATTAAGGGAATATATTACAACAATACTCTTTTTATTGATCATAAAAACTTGTGCCAATACAAAAGAAAAATTCTCTAGAGAGAGAACAAATGCGAAAGTTGGGGCCTTTGTTCATCAAAATAAATCTTCCTTCATTATGCCCACCATGTTCCCATGTACTACATATTATAGGTACAAAAAGAATTAAGTCGATTGTAATAGAAATGAATTTTCAGCTATTTGTCCTCCAAAATAAGCAAGCCCAAATTAGCCCCTTTGTGAATTGGTTGGTTCTCAACTTAAAATAATTCTTGACCAATGATCTAATGCATGCATAAAAGTGATAAATTCTTCTTTTTCATATACAAGAAAGACTAGTACACATACAGTATGAAGGAAGCTAGATTATGTTCTAATTAAATCATTCAAAATTAATCAACAGAATATTTGGTCTAAAACCATGCTCTCATACCATGTCAAAATCTAGATCAACTCGATGAATAGTTGCACTAGATGACCTACATTAGTTAGTCTTATACATTCTCAAATGTATGTTATACAAAATATTTAATATAATGGTAATGCAAAATTTTGTCTATGTATATATTTCATTAACTTAGCATAATAAACCATAAAATATAAGATTCAATTTATAGTGTTAGCAAGAAGTTAATTAGAATATTATGTACTGACTAGGATGTACTTGTCTGAAATCAAATAACTTTAAATCTCATAGGAAATCCACCTGTGCATTCTTATCTTAGAAAATAAACTAAAATGGAAAGATTGTGACAAAGAAAACTCCCTTAAGAATAGATTACTAGGGTTGAAAGAGAGAAACATAGAACCAAAAGACTCATGCAAAAAATTATCTTAAATGTGAAGATGTGATACAATTACTAGAAGCAGATGATGACGAAACTAAAAATTATGATGAAGTAATAATTATGGAGACGCATCTCAAAGTTATGAGAATGAAACAAGTGAAGTGTCATCATTTGTGTAGAGAGATATCTGGTGAGAGATACTAAAGTGTACAAGAAATTAATACTTCTCTAAACTTGATGAGGATGTCACAGCGAAATATGAAATTGATACTATGTTGTTGAATACATGAACTAAAGTATTATGTCAATATTTCAAAATCTCTCCTCATGGAGTATTTAGGTTCATTCCTTTTCTCTCTTGAGGTGGAAATTTTGATCACTAAATTTTCTCCCTTTTCTTAGTTTTTGAGATTTTGAAATTGTATCCATCTAGGTTATGCTTAATCGGGGGTGTTAGTGTTATAATTTATTTTTTAGTTTGTCCTCTAAGATAAATTTGTGTATATGGATTTGCATGAAGATTGATTGTTGATCAGTTGCATGCCTACATCTTCTATAGTATTTTTTTTTCATGTTGGCTGAGTCGTTTACACTATAAATTAAATCTTCTATTATAGATTTTATTTCTCTTAGTTAATGAAATATGTCTTTAGCCTAAACTCTTTGTTATGATTGCATTCAATATTTTCTCAAAGTTCAAAATCTTGAGTGCATATGTAGGCTTGAATAATGTAGGTCATTAAGTAGTGCCTTCATTGAGTTGATTTGGATTCCAGTATGTTATTGAAGCATAGTTCTAAATGTTAAATTTTGTCCTACCCAAAATTTAGGGCAAAACACACACATCAAATTATTTTTTAAAAGCTCAAATGACAACAAATCTAATACACTAAGGTTTATTTAACAAGTACAATCACATAACCGAATGCATGTTAACTCACAAGAGGTATCATGGCACGCACTGGCTTGCCAACATCCATTGATTGTTAACTCCATTAGTTAACTTGAAAACCCTAACTAGGTCTCTAGGAAACCCTAATTGGGTTTAAACAAGAGTTAATAAAAGAGATAAACCAAAGAGAAATTAAAAGAAAAATAAAAAATAAAAAATTCAAAGGTTGGGTGAACACATCCAAAACTAATTAATTTAAAATTAATGATTAAATCAATTGCATTAGTAACCCTAATGGCCCTATCGTGAACCGGGTTACTAACTAGATTAAAAATCACAAAATAACCTCAATATATAAAACAGAAAACAAAACCAAGATAATAACCCCATGCAGAAACTGGGGTCAAGAAATTATTACCCATTAATATAATAATGTTCAAATCTTTTAAATTAAAATGTAATATTTTTACTTACGTCATAACGCTCCAAAGTTTATTTATTTATTTAATTTATGCATTAAAAAGGATTTAATAACCATATAAATAAATATTGATATTAAATTGACATTTATAATAAGGGAGAAATAATTTACATAAGTCCCTTCTTGGACATGTAAATTTATTTCCCCTAAAATAATCCATTTATAATGAAAGTAATAAAACCAATTTAAATAATGAATATTAAATTTATCACCAACTTGATTTAAAAACATTAATAAAAATCAATAAGTATTAAATATTAAATTTGAAATCTAGAAATGACAAATCTCGAGAAATAATATTAAAATATTAAAGGGACCATTTAATTCACAATACAATATTATTAAATTTTACAATAAATTAAAACCAGTTATCCAATAATCAAATATTTAAAATCCCAAAATTAATAATAAAAGAGAATCTATTTAAAATCTCAACAATAAAATAATAATATTATTAAATCAAAATTCAAAATGGTGACTGTGATCAGGATAGAAAAACAAAGATGGCTCTGCAACTTGGAGGTTGTTGATGTCCTCAGCCTGACAAGCATTCAATGCTATCCCCGTTTATCTTCCCTTTACCTCCCTATGGACACTCATTCTCCTGGTGTAGGTTCAAAAGGTCATGGCAACACTTTTAAAAAAGTGCTCAGTGAGGAAGTAGTTATTCTATAGGAGGTTAAGTTCATTATCGATGGCAACCAAATATCAAAGGCAAGAGAAGGAACCAATGCTAGAGGTGAGAATTCTAACCCTACTACTGTTTGTGTTATCAAACCTAATTCTCATATGTCTATTTCTATAGAGAGAGAGAAAAAGACCATCTTAGAAACACTACCATTTTTTTAGCCACGCAAGACATCCATAAGCTCCCCTCCAGATCATTCCTTAATGACTAGCTTCACAATATTTGGGGTAAAAAGTTTGGATACCATTTTTATTTCCTTCGTATGATTCAAAAAGGTCTTTTTGTTATATTTTTAAAAAAACCCCAATTCTTAGAAAGATATCCTTGCCAAAAAGTTCTGGCAAATTGGTAGTGTCAACTTTAGGGCACTCCCCTAGACACCTGACATAGTCTAAAATGAAGTGCTAGCGCTTTTAAGCCTCCACTAGATTACTATGGGTAGTGTTTCACCATTTCAGTGGAACATTATCCCTCAAGAACTTGTACCTTTTGGTATGGTCCTCAAGGTTGACAAAAATGACATGCTCCTCCCCATACATATGCTATAATTATGATCAAGATGAACCCAAGGATTAATCTCCCAGGTGAGATTCTTTTCGACCTAGGTAGCCACACCTACTTTTTCCCTATCTCCTTCTGAGGAGGACTTAATTCTTCCTTCTTATGCAAAATGGAAGACCACATGAGACACAAGTACCATTTATTAAACAAAAAGAAGGCAGACCAAAAATCTAATGTGGAAAAAAAGGTAGACCCTAAACCATCCAGAGATAAAACTGGCTATACCGCTCCCAAATAGGATAGTTCTAATAACCTTGGCATCTCTATCCTAGTGACATCAGATTCTATTACTACTTAGTTAGAAACACTCAAGAAGGCCTTCAATAATGAGTCTTTTCGTATCCCCCCTCTATCCCAAGTATTGAAGAAGTTATGGAACCACCCCGGGTTGAGAGCCTTGACTTTGGGTTGAAACTGAAGAACCCTATACCCAATCACGGGAACTTGAATGCCCAACAGATTGTCCTTAACAAGATCAAGAATATTTCAGCCCTCAAAAGGAGAGAAACCACTCGTATATATTCTTAGAGAATCTAGATCTATTGTTTCAAAATCTTTGATTCATAGATTAGAGAAACCATTGGAAGATAGCTCTTCTAGTGCCTTGGAATCTATCAGGGAAGCCTACGACAAGGAAGATAGGCTAAAAAATGTCTCTATTACTATGATCACTGGCCCCTTGGCCCCTAAGCCATCTATTCAAGAGGGTGTTTCCCTCCCTGAGAAGAGTTTCACTGGAGATGAGAAGTGTTCCTCTCCTGAGAGGTGTAGGGTGAGTGAAGACCTAGAAGAAGGTGAGTTTAGGGGGTTGGAGTTGGCTATTGTTGGAGTCAAAGGAAGTGTACCCCCTGATTTTACTTTCAAGGCCAAGAAGAAGCTCAGAAAACCCCAAACTAGGGAGCGAGAATTGGAGTCTAAGGTAGGGGGAGATGACCCTCAAGAAGGACCCAGGCTCCCAAGAACAAAAGGAAGAGAGGCATACCTCCTAATCATGTCTCCAGTATCAAACCATCGAAAATACAAAAGAGAAGTCTTCCCAATTATTTTAAGAGCTCCCAAGCTTCCATGGAAGAAGACTCTTAATGTTTCCATGGACTTTAAACTTGCAACCTGTAATGTGAGGGGACTAGAATCCCCAGACATGAAGTACATAGTCAAAAGATTCATTAGAATGTAAAAAGGACTTGATTTCCTTTTTCTCCAAGAAATCAAGGCAGTAGGATTTTGCTTGGATGTTGCCTTAAAGTGTATTTGGCAAGATGCCAAGAGTGTGTACACCAATCACCAAAGAGGTAAGATAGGGAGTGTCATAATTATTCACCCTAGATGGGCTATTAAAGTCTCAACCTAGGGATGCTCCCCGTGTGATAAATTGTTTGGGTGATGCTTATTCATAATAATGTTGAATTTGGTATTTGTTTTTTGTATGCACTGAAAAATCACTATGACAGAATTAGACTTTGGGAATGGATGTGGAACATGAAGGATATTCCTTGGGTTGTTGTCAGGGACTTCAACATGGTGGAGTCACCACATGATAAAGGAGTTGGGTGTAGGATGGAATGGAAAGGAAATGAAAAGTATTTCTGGACTAAGATGTCTACTAAGATTATATTATTTGATCCCTTAGTAGGTCAAAATAAGGATTTCAAAGGAATCTGACATACTTGGTCTAACTACTAGAAGGGTAGAAGAAGGATATACAAGGGGCGGGATAGGGTATATGTCAAAAAATATTTCTTCAATTTCAGGAAGGAGGGTAGTGGTGAGTGTGTTAGAGTTGTCCCTTACTCCCTTTCAGACCACCACCTTGTTGTTAGCTTTGTTTTTCAGCTAGGGAGCAACCCTATCCCCAGAAAAGGAGGACACTCTTTTTCCCTTAACACATCATTATTGAGGAGTAAGGACATCAAGTCTTCTACCCTCATGATTAGATGGTTCAACCATGGGGTGGCTATGCATAAGAGTACCATCAATAATTGGAACCATTATACCAATAATTAGAAAGTAACGTTCCAAGTGGTAGGGAAGAATAGGGCGAAGGACTCTAGGAGAGTTGAATCAGAATTGAAGAAAAACCTCTACCAAGAAGAACTAAGAAGCCAAATGGATCCTACAAATGAAGAAGTCAGTATTAGTCTAGCATGGATTTGAGACTCTCTTAGGAAAGTGAAGCAACACAAGATAAATAGAGCTAAAATAAGAGCAAGGGCCAACTAGATTAATGAGGGTGATAGGGGATCAAAAATTTTATTCCAACTCCTTAAGGATAAGGAGGCTATGAATAAAATTCAATGCATATGTCTAGAAGGAGATACCCTCACTACCCAGGAAAGTATTCTTCAAGCCTTTGTAGACTATTATACCAAATTGTTTTCCTTGGCGAATTTGGGATCAATTATGGGAGAGGGGAGGAACAAGATCAAGGATATCATTCATCCCACACTCCAGGAGGACTCAAAAGCCTTGAGTAGAATGATCTAAGTTGAGGAGATTTATGAGGCCATTGAACACATGAGCAATGAAAAATCCCATGTCCCAAATGGTCTTCCTATTGAATTCTATAAGGATAACATAGAATAGATTGGACAAGATTTATTTCAAGAACTAGTACATTTGAGACCTTTCTCCAATGACGTATTGTCAAAATTCTGACACTATACCGTCGATCATGCGACAACAGCCACCTTCACAGTTTTGCTATCGAAAAAAAAATGGCTATGATGGGAGTCATAATTTTGATACCACATCCATCGGAATATCCATCGAAAAAGGCACTAGCCAACATTGCAAATATACCATTGGTCTTTTTGTAGCTATTGCAAGTTTGGTGATCATGCATCAGAGATTCTGAATAGGCAACTACTTGGTGTCTGATATTTCCAACAGGTAGTTGTCATTTGTTATTTTACTGATGGCAGTCGCAATCGCAATGTCGGTTGGAGATACTAAACATGTGACGATGATGTTGTGCATGAGATGGCTAGCTATTTGACATTTCTGACAGCTAGCCATCATTTTGATTTTTGGCCGATAGTGGTGTTGTACATTTGATGACCTCTCACTTATGTTTTCCATCATAGTTGCAGTGGCAACAACCATTTTAAAAATATATATATATATTTTTCGATCGGGTTGGTATGGATTTAGAATGGTATTGTTACGGATCTAGTTCGAGCTGGTTGCAAATTTGGTTCGAGCTTGTTGCATTACTTTCAGATCTAGACTTGCAAGGTGGTTTGGTAAATCGAGGTCTTTTATTCTTGCTCATGATTTGGTTATGTCATCTGAAGATGACTTTGCAGTAGATTCTATAGCGGCTTGTGGATTATTGAGTTGAGTCTAGAGACTTGGATTTGGAATGTCAATCCTACCAAATTGAGATTTGTGACGGTGACTCCTCCAACACAAGAAGCTAGTGCGGTGATCAAAGATGGATTCTTCCTTATGTGTTCATGGGATGTGGACTTGATTGCATTCAGATCTGATTCGAGTGACTTCTTGACTTCTTTGGTTTGGATTGGATGTTCTTTGTTCCTACAGAGTGTAGCAATGACTTGAATTGGAGTTTGAGTAGACTGTGCATTGATCGGCTTGAAGACAAAATCAAGTTACTCTTTGCATTGATGTTGAGATCAGGTTGTGATAGGTCGCTTGGATTGTCTATCATTTTTTCCATAGTTTTGAATAAGTTAGATGTGATGTCGAGAGAGCAACTTGCAGAACTTGCACATTGGAAATTCTTAGATCACTATGGTGTTCATGATGACTTGGGAGAAGTCTTCTTCTTGGTGAACCAAGTTGAGAGACTTGGATTATAGATCAGCTTGTTTGATGTGACTTATGAGACATTGGATGCCTTTTTACAGTGGGTTCACGGTGCGGTCTGTGGTTTTTCTTTATGACTTGGTTCATGGTGCGGTCTGTTGAATTGGTAGCCATTAAGATGGATTGATATGACTTGATCTTGGGTCAAGACTTCTTGAGGTGAGCTGAAGTGATCATTTCTCCTTGAAGTGATTGATGTTTTCGAAAGTGTGATGGCTCACACTATTTTTTAAAAATAAATATATATTTGTCATGCATGGATTGAGATCTTAAATTATTGAGTTTCTCTTTGTTTCGAGAATAGTTTAACATTCTCTACTTAACAGGGCCAACCACGTGAAGGTGGAAGCTCATATGGCCCCTCCTAGGATCCTCTTATGACCCTTTACGACACTTTTAGACCTCTAAGATGTATTCTTAGGGATCATAAAGGGTCATAAGGGGTCTTGGGACAAAACATCAGAGAAACATAAATGTAGGCATCGTGGTCACAATTGTTTGGAGACACAACATAGTTAATTACAATGCAACCACTACTCCTGCAATTTTAAGTTGACACTGCGGGATCCAAAAACCAAAGATAAGGAATCTATATATGGTTTTTGAATCCCGGAGTGTCAACTTAGAACTACAGAAGTAGTGGTTTTGTTGCATCATCTGGGTATAGCATTCAATTATGTTGTGTCTCCAAATAATTGTGACCATGATGCCTATATTTATGTTTTTCAGCTATTGTGATATCTACATTTATATTTTTTAGCTATGCACGTACAAAAAAACTAGAATATGTGCGGATAGCAGGTGGAGCTGAGAAGACACAACATGTTTACATTTTTTTAATAGGACAAAATTACAATGTTCATGATGGTCTATAACTGAAAATATGTAATTAAAGACCTGTATCAAAAATGCAAACTTGTTGTGTCTTTCAGCTCCACCTAATGTCCTATGTATATGAATTGAGATTGCATATTGAACTAGGTATCTCCTTCTGCATTTCTTGAAACCAAGTGATTGTCATAGTTAATATCTAAAACCATTATTGAAATTTTTTTATTATTAAAAAAGTACACTAGCACTTGCACCGAAAGAAGGTGCAATGGATATGTGGATGATTTGGATGTAAATTATTGTTTGGTTCAAATCTCATATGATTCAACCTTCAATTCATGCATCTTTGTAGTGCTCATCTTATAGCTAGCCTTTGACTAAGGTTCAATTCTGGGTAGCATTCATGCCACTTTATTTCTTGTACATTCATCATCATCCTCATCATCATCATCATCAGTAGCATCATCATCATCATCAGTAGTAGCATCATCGTTGTCTTCTTCTTCATATTCTTCTTCGATTAGCTCTCAATTTTGATCATCATCTACATCATCTTCCACTTCTCCATCTTCCTCAATATCTTCTTCCATCACATTATACTTTATTGGCCTTCATCTTGGATCATTTCTAACAACAAATGACCAACTTGATTTATGTGGAACCTCTGAGTAAAATACCTGCTCACATTGGCTTGGAAGAATATAGGGCTCTTCTCCAACTAGCTCAAACAACCTTGTATTAATCATTGGAAATTCATTGTCACGTTCAATAACAGTTCTATCAGGATTATTTTTATTGAGTCATAGTCTGTACCATTTCACAATGAAGAGAACTAATTTGAAGGAATTAAAGTCACAGTCAAGTATATCAACCAAAATACCATAGTATCGATTTTGTGACTTTTGAGGATGTAAGTCGTTTCTAGATGAAATATTAGTCACCTGGAACACTGCACTTATCCCAGAATCACAAGTTCTCTTCAAGTCATCCAAATTTTTGATGTCAAATTTATAACCATTGCATAACATATCCTTGTGATATTTCACCTACAATAATGTCAAACACGTATAAATTATTGCATCACGAGTTGAAAAACATATGGTTGATTAATTAACAAATTTATAAGTACCTGGCGATCTCTTAAACCATATGCTAAATCTATTTTGTTTTGTGTAACATTTGGATCTCCATTACAATAAGCTTGTATAACCAATGAAGACATGGATTCCCATGTTAATCTATGACCATCATGTTGACATCATTATATCCATACCGTCATCCAATCTTGATTGTTTTCAATAAACAAATGTATTGCATCCCACTCTTTTGCAACTATACAAAAGCAAATAGATGACTTACAACAGATTTAGTTTGAAGATTAAGAATTAATTAACTACAATAACATCTCATAATTTATTACCTTTCAGTTTCCTAAATCTACCGCTGCCCACCAAGTACTCCCCTTCTAATGTTTTAATGGAGTCAAGATCCCAAATACAATCTATATGGGTCTTTGCTGCAAGATTAGGAAGGTATTGAGTAATGTACACCATCATTTGGTATACCATATATCCCTCAACCATAGAACCCTCAGGACATCCTCTTTGTCATATCAAACCCTTAAAAAATTTCAAGTGTCTCTCAACCATCCACATTGGCCTAGCATGTATAGGTCCACACAATTCAATCTACTCAACTTGGTGTATGAGGTAGTTTTCTTGTGCATTCAAAAAAGATGAAGGTAAACACTTTTGCATTTCACACATTAGTCAACAAATTCTTTTCTTCCAATATTTTATATCTTCTTTATGGATTTCTTTAGATGACAACCAACTACAAGGAATTCAAGACACATAAATATATAAATACGAGACTTTCTAATATATTACTTGTTTGATATATTGAAAAAATATCACTGCTTACTTCATGTATTTTCCAAGATCATATATCACTTGCTTGATATTATTGTCAAAGTTCTCTGGAAGAGAGGGGTAGGAAATACTGCCACAATTGTTAACTAATCATTTCATACAATGAAAATTGAATGCTGTTACAAAAATATATTTTAAATACAAAAGACTATGACTTACCTTGATAAAGGTATGCTAATCATGCATTTTCATCCATGACCCAAAATTATTTTTATTTGATATGAGATTGCTTATATCCGCAGCAAATCTTGTAGGAAATCAAATTTTTTGGATGACTTCTTTTATGGCATTACTTTGTTTCTTTGTTAATAACCAAGGAAGAGCACTTGCATTAATCCAATCTCCATTTCTATTTGGTTCAATGATATTTTTCATTTCATGATTGGAATAATGAATGTCACTACAAATTTTAACAAGTTTTTCTTTGTCATGTTTTCCATCCAATATTTTCCATAGTGTCTCTATTACATTCTTTCCAATATGCATAGTATCAAACAAATGCATAATTTGTAGTTTCTCATAGTAGGGAAACCTACTAAATTCTTTGGGATAACATTTTAGTCCCTTTGGAACTGGTCGGTGATGCCTTTACAACCTTCAAGATCATCAACTACATAATTAGCCAACAAAACATAATCAAAATATATAATTTTAAAATATCAACCCTTAGGTGGAATGATATTACCTTGAATTCTATTATATTCCAACTTCCATAGGTGAGGTGTCATTCTTCGGGGCTTTGATATAGTCTCTTCTTTCCCATTGAAAATATGTCTTTCTGGACTTTGATACTTATGATTTTTGGAGAGGAAGTGCCTATACTTGTCAAACACCTACTTTCTTAAACTTTTAGAATGATGAGATTTCATCTTTGGACCACACATTGGACATGAAAATTTTCTCTTTGTTTGAAGACCTACAAGATAACGATACAATTGGATTAAATATGTAGATTTTTAGAATTTGAATTATTGTGTACAACTAGAATTCATCATAACATACCATAGAAATGTGTCAACCCTGGAGCATCATGAATTGTCCATACAAGAATTGCATGGAATTTAAATTGTCTTTGTCCAATTGGTCTAGAGATGTCATACATAGTGAAACTATTCTATAACACCAACAACTCGTTGATAAGAGGTGCAATATATACATTCATATCTTTTACTTAGTACTTACCTAGTTGAATTAATGACAACATCAGATAATTATTATGGCTATTTCACTCCAAGACTTATAATTATATGTAGATAACTATAAAATAATAAGATACTTAGAACAATCATTGCCAATATAATGTGCTCCCTCTTTATTGACATCCATGGAAGAAGGCTATTGTTTATAACAAAAATAGGCCACACTGAGTAAATAGATCTCATCTCTCCATGTAGATTGACACTGTCTGCTGCTAGAGAAAGCCTGAGATTTTGAGGTTCTTCTTTAAAGTGTGGCCACTTTTCCTCTATGTCCATAAATGATGAGCCATCCATAGGCATTCAAATAATGTCATCTTGAATCCTGTCACATGTATGGTAATCCATAAATTGTGCCAAGCTATTGCACCTAAATAATCATTTCAGATGTGGAATAATGGGAATGTAGCGAAGAACCTTGCGAGGAACCTTTTTTATCATTTGATCATCTCGATATCTACTCATATGACATTCAGGGAATTCTGTTGCATTTTCTTATTCTTTATGATAAATAATATGATCTTCGAGACAAGCATCTATTGCTTGATACTCCATTCCAATATGTTTCATAGTGGCACAAAATTCTCGGTACGAGAGAGGGAGAACATTTGATGGTGGTAATAGAAACTCACCTATCAATCTGCAATAAATAATATAAGTCGTTACTATAAACAATCTTAATGGTACATGTTTCACCTTTTATAGACTATAATGACATATATGGCAAACCTTAACATACATGATATTTCTATGTTGGATAAACCATTCATAACCTTCAAATTCACCAAAAACAATACAATAGAGAGAAGAGTAGATTGGGAGCCTTCGTAAAGGGTTGTGTTCGGCTTCTCAAGTAGAGGTATATCATGGATGAAATCAATGTCATCCTCATCATAATCATCATTATCATCAGCAGTAGCAGTAGCACTAGCAACACCAGTACCAAATGTGTCAACAATCAATGCATTCATACCATCATCTTCAAATGTATTTTCTGGTGCATGATCGTCATCTTCCATGGGATCATGTTCCTCTATATTCACACTGGGGAGATCGACCTATATAAAAATGATGATAATCAAACTCCCCTTCAATGTGATAATCAAACCTCCTTCCATGGTTCATATGTATATTAATTGTGAAAACAATATAACAAACAACTTACAGCTGGATGATAATCAAACCCCCCTTCAATGTGACCATTCTCCCTACAATGTCTCTTTGTTGTTTTGATTTTGGTTCTTCTTGTCTCTAAGCCGTTACAACTCTTGCATGGACAATAACATTTGTCATCACCTTCACTTTGAAAGTTAGACAACAATCTAGCAGTTGTCTCCCTATTTTGATCGAATTCCCTTGTATTATTTGACATGATCCTTAATGTGTATATCTGCAAAAAAAATTGGACATTTTGTACTTAATGTCACAGCTTGATATGTGTTTCATCTTTCATGTATACACTTAATTCAACCAAAATCTTAATTTTCTAGCAGATTTTCCCAAATGCTTTGTAGGAAACCAAGTAAGGGGCATTCTTGAGTTCAAATAACAAGTTATGATTTGTTGAAACTACTCTAAAAATATTTCTCCTACCTGCAAAATTGTTCAAACTATAAGGGCATGATTTCACATGCATTCTAGAGCTAGAGGTGAATGATATCCATGGTTGTTGAATTGTTTGCTACTTTTAATGTTCACATTTAATTGAAAATTACAAGTCATGCTTTTAAAGAATTAGAAGCTCTTAAAATAGTTCAAACCATGTCATGACTTCAAAACTTGAAACCACTAACAATAGTTGAAACCATGTCATGACTTGAGAACTTGATCGGAGGGATCAAGGACAAATGCTTTAACTTATAAAATATTTTAGATAAGAGACTTAGCATTAATTAGTTATTGGTTTAACTTATAAGATATTTTAGATAAGAGATTTAGCATTAATTAGTTATTTCTTTAACTTATAAAATATTTTAGATAAGAGAATGACATAACTTTTTTTGAAAACCACAAATTATCAGCATTAAAAGAAACTATACTGCAAGCTTCTATAAATAAGAAAATAAAATTTTTAATTCATTAGTTGCAACTACAACATTAGAGAAAAGTTGAATTTTATTTATGCCTTGATGGATATCTTCCTTGTACCACACAAAAAACTATGTGATAACTATGTCTACTCCAACCTTAATTGTTTAAGAATTCATCATATTAGATAAAGTATGTTTAAGAATTGCTGAAAATTATTAATCTATTTAAACAATTCATATAGATTAGATAAAAAATTTAGTTTTAAGATAAAGTATGTTAAGATACAAAATATAATTTACAATTAATACCCAATTGTCTAATTCATAGATTTTCTGAGTGTTTTATTCATTTTTTTATTAGTAATTGGCAAATTAAATGTAGATAACACCTTTATTAGTTCAGCATGTTTAATGCATAGTAATTACAAATTGATTCTTATCCCCATTGTTATAAGATGCACTTCTTGGAATGAATTACAGAGAAGGACAATAACCTTATAACAATGCATCTTATAACAATGCATCTTATCACCTTATTCATTCCAAGAACTACATCTTCTAACAATGTAGATAAGAATCAATTTGTAATTACTATGCATTAAACATGCTAAACTGATAATCTGCATTTAATCTGCCAATTACTAATAGATTAAGCATATTATTACTATGCTTAATGTTCCTTTTAAATGTATTTAACACAAAAAAAAAATTACAATTCTGAACTATTATATGTATTTGGGACTCCATTTGTATGGAAATGAAGCATGGAGTGTACGATAGGAACAGAGGTTTTAATGAAATATCAATTTGTTTTGCAAAGTTTGTGTTCTTTACAAATTTGAAAGGCTCTAATACTTAATGGTTTTGTTTAAAAATATAGAATGGAATAGTAAGCAATCTCCAATCATTCATTACATTTTTTTAATGTATTGAGAACTACCTTAAAGCCTGATTCCATGCGTTAAGGACTGGTGAAAACCAGTGACTGTGAGTACAAACCTCTTAATACTTTGAATCTTCATTCTATTCTTCATGTAAATTGGTTGGCTTAATGATTTGAAAGATGAAATAAGTTATTATAAGGATACATTTCATATTTTGGAGGATTGGAGAGGCATTTAGCATGAATGTACCTTCCTGTATAGTGGCTTGGACTGGCTTTTATTAGTTTTCCCTTTGTATTTTGAAGTCTAACTTGTAACCCAAACCTTTCCATGGGCTCAAAGGCCTAGGCTCCATGTAAAGATGATATCTAACAATATACCATAGTTTTAATGATCTTTACTTGTAGATAACAACAATTACTATGATCACAGGCTAATTTAAAGAAGGTTTTCTAATGAATTTGATGGCTAAGGTATATATAGCAGTGGGAGATCGGGTTTAAAAACATAGTGTTTTTAAGATTTGGATAGTCTTATATTTTCATATAAATGGTGAATCAATCACCATTTAAGCCAAGAAGGGTGTGGAAGGCTGGGATTGGAGAAACCCTCAAACCAAGGGTTTGAAGCCACCAAATTGGGGCTTTTGATGTTGCAGGTGTTTTGGGTTTAATTCATCTTAGGATTAGTGGTTTTTATTCATTTAATGACACTTTCCAAGGTTCAATAACTTGGATACATTTCTATGATATAGTTTCTTTGAAAAATCATCAAATTTCTAGTGTAATTGTAGGGGTGTAGGCAGAGTGCTACTATTTGGTCCAAAAGACCAATACCTGAATTTGAGATATGTTATTGAGAGGATAAGAGGGTTTATGAATGTGGATTTAAATCTAAAGGTGTTTTGAAAATGTGGAGTGTTTGAAGGCCAAAAAGGTCACTGTTGGGCTACAAGGTTGGCTCATTAGGCCTCTAGGCTAGTTTGAAGACATTTAGCCATTGGGAGTAAAGGGTAAATCTAGAAACCTTGAAACCACTTTAATATATCCTTATATACCTCAAATACATCAGTTCTATCATTACTTTTCATTTAGAGTAACCTTGGTTGGGTTGTGTTTCTTAAAGCCATTGGGCACTTGGGAGAAGTTGTGGGTTTGTAAGCCAAATAACTGTAACTTATCTTGTTTATCAGTCCACCACCCTTTCCTTTTCATTACATAGTTATCACATAGGTTTTTGTGTGGTACAAGGAAGATTTGGCTTATTAAGAGTGATGCCTTCTTTAGAATCTCATGAGTTTTGTACTACACATGCAACATATTGTGAGTTTGAAGAGAGTCCATGCCAT
Source organism: Chamaecyparis obtusa (assembly GCA_027943335.1). Classification (NCBI taxonomy): domain Eukaryota; kingdom Viridiplantae; phylum Streptophyta; class Pinopsida; order Cupressales; family Cupressaceae; genus Chamaecyparis; species Chamaecyparis obtusa. The sequence continues at coordinate 33,048 of BSBK01010278.1, forward strand.
GTGTGATAGAACCTACTTTATCTAATATGGTGAATTGTTAAAAAAATTAAGGGTGGATTATTTATTACTTAGTTTTTTGTGGAGTAGTTATTACTTCACACTTGTATTCTAGTTCATTCAATATGGTAGATACATGCATTCTCTTAACTTACTAGATGTTCCAAATAGTAATGGTTTAATGATATGGCATAAAAAAATAAGGCCTAGAATGCATATTGGTAATTCTAGGATGCCTATAATAATTTATATATTTCAATCTATTTGAAGAATGATGGTTAAAGGATTGCACTCTTAAGGTTCAGATTCTAAACAACATTATTTTTTAGCATTGGTCAATGCCTTTGGAGATAGGTGAATCCATCCACGGCCATGTTCTTTTTAGGTTCCCATTGATGTGGATTTGGCATTACAATTTAGATTAACTTATTCAACAATACTGGTTGGAAGGAAAACCCAAGTGTGGAATGCTCTGCTTTGATAAATGTTTGAATTATCTTAAGGTGAAATTGAAATTTTTGAATTGAATTTTGAGACAACTCTAAAAGAAGTTGAAAGAAGTCAACTAGAGTAAAATAGGAACTAATTATATGAAATTCTTTCCACATGATAATATAAAGATTATTTTTTGTAAAAACCTTGAGAAAAGGGAAACAATATTTAATGCCTGTGCTATGAAAACATAAAAATATTATAATTAGTGTCTATGAAATAAGAATCATTTGAAAGTAGTGTGAGAAAATACCTCATTAATTATAATTGCATTGACAACTAATTTGTTTTCTTTATAATAGAATCTTTCCCCCTTAATAACTAAAAACTAAAAGCCATATAAATACAACAATTCAAACAATTGAAAGACACATGCAATATTTAATGAAATGGAAAGGCCTCGCTAACATAGATGCTACCTAGATGAAAAAGGAACAGATTAAACAACATGGAACCACTTTTGATCCATTAACCTCAAGTGGGAACTTGAGTTCCAAACCTCATGGACAGAATGGTGCAGGAGCACCCTAGATGAACTAAGTATTTTTGGATGCCACCAAGGATTCCTTGAAGGTCCTGTTAGTCTTAGGATCATGTTAGAAATAAAGGTTTTGTATTGGACATCTTTTGTAAGGCCTAGTTCCAAGATTGGCATTCTATAAGCCCTTAGCTAACTATTGGTCAATGTAGTCCAAAACCTTAGTTATAGGTTACTTTTTCTTATCTACATGTTTTATCATATTTGGATCCATGTACAATCCTAGAAAATAGGTTAGATTCAAGTTTTTTCACTTAAATCAAAAGGATTAAAAAATATGGCAATTGCTAAAAAAAGGTTGTTAAGCAACGTTGTTAAGATTTGTAAAGTTGTAAAACTCATTCCCAAACAGCTAGTTGGTTTCCAACATGGATGTAACCATTGAGAATTAATACATAGCCCTCATAGGCGGGTGGCAGGATCGCAATTTGTAATTCTGGTATTTTCAAATCAATAAAAAATAACCATTTTCCTACAATTTTGAATAACAGTAAATTGGTATGAACAGGTACGGAAGTCTAGGGATGAAAGTTTGATAGATCTAGATACTCCTATGTAGTAGCTTCCTTTTTCACTTTGTTTCATGACTTGATTTTCTCTTCAACTTAAGTTACTATGTTTTTTCTCTGGCTTCCTGGTTTTTAGGCCCTGAATCAGGGTTTCCCAAACAATTGCGCATAACTCTCATTTTGACCATGGGAATCCAATGACCCTTGGTTGAAAGATTGTGCTGATGTTAGGGAGGCCTTTCCATTTCACTAAATACTACATGTGTTTATTGTTTTTAAGTTTGTAAATTTCTCGAGCCCTGTATAAAGAGGTCGATGTAACTCTGTTTTGGGTAAGCAATAAAATTGGTTTCCTAATTGTTGTTGCTGGAAATATAGATGGAGTAACTGAGAGGGGGGAGTGAATCAGTTAACCACAAAAATATTACCATAGATCCCTTAGATGTCTTATTAATTCATTTACTGTTGTCACTCGGTAAACATACAGAGAAATGTTGAAACTCGGTTATTGCAGTGAGTATTAATTATAAATATTCTTAAGCATTCATTAGTGATTAACATGCATGCATAAAGAAAATAACATGAACACAAGAGACACCAGATTTAATGTGGAAACCTAATATGGGAAAAACCACCAATGTAACTAGTTACTATTTTTCACTCTTCTGAAGTGATGCCCTGTTAGGAGCCAACCCGGTAAAAGGTTACAAAACAAACTATTAGGTGTGACCTTGTTAGAGGATTTTAATCACCCTATTAGGAGTGGCCTTGTAAGAGGTCTTGAAACAATTCAATAGAACTATCACCTTGTTAGAGGATTTACAAAATGGCTGTTAAACCAACTCGGTTAAGAGATTTTGAAATCACTGCTACAATGGTAAGAAAGTAACAATGAAATGACCTGAATAATGATGCAACTGAATTGTTGATTATAGATCTCTATTTTTCTTCACTAGATCCTTCCTGATCAAATAAATCTTCGCTGCTCCTCAAGGATATCTAACCATCCTTTAAAATTCGCACACACCTTCCTTAAAATGATTTGCATGTTTGCTCACAAACTTCCACACTTGCACATTATTCTTCCACACTGAATTCACCACTCAACCTTCTATATATACGATTCAGATTGTCAAGTCGGCACTAATAATCATTAAAAATATTAACACTCATTACAACAATTGGCTGGAATAAACAAACTTTATTTCTCAAATTAACAAAATCCTTTATTGGGCTGACCTTGCTCAGTAAACACTAATCCTGAAAAGATTTCCTTTGGTGACCGAGTGAACTCGGTAAATACTAAATTTCCTTCGATAACCATGGAAGCTCGGTTAACACTATTTTCTGCCATATTTTCCTTTGCCACCCGAGAGATCTCGATAGACACCAAAAATCACCTTGCTAACTGATTGAGCTTGGTAGACACACAGAACTACTTATTGATATGACATTTGTGTGACATCAAAGACAACACACAATTAGACAATTGTATCAAACAATCTCCCTCAGACAATTGTATCCAACAATCTCCCTGTTTGGCATTGATGGCACACAACATGTCATAACACATTAAAATTTCACAGAAAACATAGAATAAGGAACATATCCTTAGCTTCATTCTGATTCTCATCTTAGTCAGCAAACTTCTCTCTCTAACTGAAATCTCTCCCTCTTAACTTCTCAAATTCTCCTTCTTATAAATTTCTTGAAATGACAGCAAACTCTCCCTCTTTGACAACACATGCCAAAGACAACTCATACACTATCAGTGAATACCAATGTACCTTAAGTACTAATTCATATGCAATGATTCTTTGACTATGCTACATCAATTGACTAATCTTCAACATGCTCTGGTTGATGCATCACTAAAACTTTATTTAGTGAACTTCAGATAGGGGAATGACCCCTAACTTACCTCTTAGATACAAAAATGCATCCTTAGGTAGTGGCTTGGTGAATATATCTGCAATCTGTTCTTTTATATGAACATATTCCAATCTAATTTCCTTGTCCTGCACCAATTCTCTGACAAAGTGATATTTTATAGCAATGTGCTTGGTTTTGGAATGTATTACTGGATTCTTTGAAATATTTATTGCACTTGTATTATCACAAAACATAACAACTGGTTCTTTGATCTCAACCTTCATGCCTTCCAATAACTATTTAAACCAAACAATATTAGAGTAGTTTACTACTACAACAACATATTCTGCTTCTGTTGTGGATTGGGATGTGCAATTTTTTTTTTTACTGGTCCAAGATACCAACCTCTTGCCAAGAAAGAATGCTCCACCGCTTGTACTCTTTTTGTCATCAATGTTTCCTGCCCAATCAGCATCAGTAAACACTTTTAAGTCTAGATTGCCTCCAAATTTATACCACAAGCCATAATCTTTAGTTTCTTTCAAGTATCTCAAGATTCTTTTGATTTCCATCATATGATTTTCTTTGGGTTTTGCTGAGAATCTTGCTACTATACCAACTGCTAAGGCAATATCAGGCCTTGTATGAACTACATACTATAATTTTCCAATCATTGATCTGTATAAGGTCTGATCTACTTCTTTGAATCATCATCTTTGGTAAGCTTTAGTCCAGTACACATGGGGGTACCAACTGGTTTTGAATCTTCCATACCAAACTTTTTAAGTATTTCCTTGATGTATTTAGACTTAGTAATGTAGATACCATTCTTGCTCTGCTAAATCTGAAGACCAACAAAGAACTTTATTTGACCAAACATAGACATTTCAAATTCTTTGTTCATTTTCTCTAAAAATTCTTTGCACTGATCATCATTACCTATAAACATAGTATCATCCACGAATATTTCTGCCAAAACAATTTTGTTATCTGGTCCTTCCTTGATGTACAAACTACTGTTTTCATTAGCTCTTTTGAAACCAATCTGAATAAGATAGTTATGTAATATTTCATACCATGCTCTAGGGGCTTGTTTCAAACCATACAAGGCTTTTTGTAACTTGCAGACCATATTCTTTTTGTCTAGATCAATAAAACCTTTGGGTTGCTCAATGTAGATATTTTCATCAAGAATACCATTGATAAATGTAGATTTTACATCCATCTGATATACCTTAAATCCTTTATGTGTTGCATATGCAAGTAGAGTCCGTACACCTAATCTTGTAATAGGGGCAAAAGTTTCACCATAATCTATGCCTTCTTCTTAAGAATATCCTTTACACACCAATCTAGCTTTGTTTCTTGATACTTGACCATCTTCATTCAACTTATTTCTGAATACCCATTTTGTTCCAATTACATTTTTATCTTTAGGCCTAGGTACAAGAGTCCATATTTTTTTCTTCTTTATTTGTTCTATTTCTTCTTTCATAGCCTCAATCCAACTTTCATTTTCCAATGCATCTTTGACATTTCTAGGCTCAAAATCAGCAAGTAAACATGTACCTTTTAGTTTACTTCTTGTCATAGTACCTTCTGATTTGTTTCCAATAATCTGATATGGTGTATGATGCCTCCTGACATACTTGGCCAATACAAGTTCCTTGCCTCTTGAATGAGTTACATTGTCATCTTCTTGAATTTCATCTTCAGGTTCTGGTTGCTCGAGCTCAGTAGATATTTGCTCGGTAGCTTCAGACTGAGACTCGGTTCCTTGTGACTTGGTTTGAACTTCTTCTTGTGACTCAGTTACTGTATTGGGCTCGGTAGATGTAGTCTCCTTATTGAAAGATGTGTCTGGTAACGTATCAAGTTCAATGTAAACAAATATCCTATAATCCTCTGGTTCCTTTTTTCTTTCTTCTTCAGTCTTTTCTGCAAACTCATCAACTTTCACATGTGCACTTTCTATGATTTTGTGAGTAGACAAATTCAAACATCTATATGCCTTACTCTTGCAAGAATATCCCAAAAATATTCCTTCATCACTTTTCACATCAAATTTGCCTTTTCTAGATTCTTTTAAGATGTAACATTTACTACCAAATACTTTCACGTAACTTACATTGGGTTTATAGCCATACCATAACTCATCAGGAGTTTTGAATGTGTCTTTCTTCAATTGTACTCGGTTTACGGTATCAACTATAGTGCTAATAGCTTTCTTCCAGTATTTCATAGCAATGTTCTTTTCAATCATTAGAGTCCTTGCACAATCCATGATAGATTTGTTCCTCCTTTCAGCTATTCCATTCTACTCAGGGGTTCCTGGGGCTGATACCTGTCTTTTGATTCCTCTTTCAATGCAAAAAATATTGAATTCATGGGAGATGAATTCACCACCTCTGTTTGATCTCAAGCAGTTCATTCTTTTCCCTGTTTCCTTTTCTACTCTTGTAAGACATCCTAATCTTTAGCCTAGGTCCTTGATGTAGGAGCATCCTAGGTGTAAGAGCAATCTTGCATCACCCAAAAATATTTTTGTTTTTGTATTCAATAAGGGCTATCTTGTGCAGAGTTGCTATTTATGGAAACTTGCTATTTTTAGTAAGTTTGTCTTACGATCTCGGAATGTTCTAATTTTACATGTGGAGGTTCATCTCAGTCATATCAGCCTGCCAGCAAAGTTTCATGGCTAGAACAGGTCTAGTTTTGAAGATATTGAAGATTTTTGGTATTGGCAGCAGGGTACAGAAACTTTGAACTCAGTTTTGAAGGCTTTAGAGGCCCCAGATGAGGTTGAAAATTTGGGTGACAAGTGCTTTGTGCTGGTTAAGCCTGTAGAGCACTTCGTGGCATTTCCAGAATGGGGTTATAATAGCCAATCGGGTCAACGGGTGATGACTTATGGTCTTCGGAAGTTGGGTCACCTGAAATGGCAAAAAATAATTTTTCTTCAAAATTTCTATTTGGGTTTCAAAACTCATTTTGAGCCGACTTTGATCTAATAAATTGTAAAATAAAATAATTCTAAGTTAGGTCGGCCCTAAGGGCTAAATTTCTAGAACCTTCTCGGGTGGTGGAAATTGCCTATATAAAGAAGGCCCATAGTGTTGTCTAGGGCAGTTCTGGGTATTGATTCGAGGCTTTATCCTATAGAATATTGTAAGGGAATGCCCATGTGGCTTTGCATATTGTAATTTTGAAAGTTTGTAATTCCAGATTTGTGGAGATAATAAGAAGCCAATTTTCTGTTCCTGCATATTATTGTTGATGTTTCTCTATTTTTGTTATGTGTTTGTGGTATTAAGGGGAGCACCCTTCATCAAGTGGTATCAGAGTAGGAGTTCTTGATTGTGTAAATAGATCACCGATTGTGAGGTAGTTTGCACCATGACTGTGGTTAGGGTTTCAACATGCATCACGAAAATGCCTCCATGAAAAGAATGTGGCGGAAGAGCTGGTGCTATGACACTTGAGGTTAGAGAGCTGCAGAGAAAAGTGCGAGCATTGCAAGAAGAGATTCACAGAGCAATGAATCTTAATGTCAGAGATGAAAGCAAGGATGAAGCCGAAGAAGAATATCAAGAAGGAGAAGCTGAAATTGTGAACCAGAAGGAAAAAAGACTTTTTCGAGCGATTTCCAAGATTGAGAAAAGACCTAAGATTGAGGTTCCTACATTTTTTGGAAATCTTAATACAGAGGAATTGATCGACTGGATCAATGAATGTGAGGAATATTTTGAGTATGAAGATGTTGAGGATCCTGATAGGGTCAAGTTTACGAAGGCCAGATTGAAAGGTCATGCGAAGATCTGGTTGCAAGAAATTTAATTGGAGCGAAATAGAAGAGGGAAAGATAAAATAACAAGATGGGATCAGATAGTGGATAAATTGAAGTGACAGTTCATTCCTGTTGATTATGAGGTTGACCTACTAAAGAAAATGCAAAGTTTGAAGCAAGCAAGAAAATCTATTCAGGAGTATACAGAGGAGTTCTATCGACTCCTCATCAGAACAGGCCATGCAGAAGCTGATAAGGAGAAAGTTGCCCGATACCTTAATGGGTTAAGGCTAAGCATTCAGGAGGAGTTGAATCTGGTTCGAATGAACAGTATTGAGGAGGCATACCAGTTTTTCCTAAAAGTAGAAAAAAAGCTAAACAAGAAGTTTGAGAGCAGACAAAATGGAAGAGGTCGTGGTGGAAGATCTAGCGAACGGTCATATGGTGGCCGAAATGAAGATCTGAAAAATAAGTTTCAGGCCAGTAGTAGTCAGAATCAGAGAGGAAATAATTCTAATCGTTTCCAGGATCAGAGTAATAGAGATCAGAGAGGAAGAGGAAGAGGACAAGGATCTGGAAGAGGAGGCTTCTGTGGAACATGTTTTCACTGTGGAGAAGAAAGTCATAGGGCATTTGAATGTCCTCAGTGCCAATGCAGAACAGACAGGAGAAATGAAGGTCAGGCCAGAGTTGCACATGTAGGTGAAGATGCTAGATCATCAAATTTTGAAGATTCTTAAAGAGGAGAAATGTTAATTAACAGAAGAGTCTTGCTGAGTGGTGAGAATGAACCTGAACAAAGGAGGAGCCTGTTTCGCACTAGATGCAAGTGTGAGGGTAAATATTGTGATGTGATTATCGATAGTGGAAGCACTGACAATTTGGTGTCAGAAGAGATGGTGAAAAATTTGAAGCTCAAGAGATAAAAACACCCACATCCATATCGGATTGCCTGGGTGCAGGATGACCACAAGGTCATGGTTAGTGAATAGTGCCTGGTAAAGTTCAAGATTGGCGGGTACCAAGATGAGGTACTATGTGATATCATCTCTATGGATACATGTCATATGTTTTTGGGTAGACCGTGGTAGTTTGACATATGTGCTATACGTGATGGTCGTGCGAATACCTATTCCCTGACAAAGGATGGAGTGCAACATAAGCTAAAGCCATTGAAGGAGACCAAAGAAAAGGTATGTGGTAATGCAAGAATAACATTTATTGATGGATGAAAATTCCTAGATGGTATGAGGCATGAGAATGTGTGTTTTTCTTTAATTCCAAAAGTTGGTAAAGAAGAAGTAGAGGATGTACCTGTAGAGGTTGCAGATTTATTGAATGAGTTTCAAGATATTATATCTGATAATGTACCTGATGGATTACCACTAGTAAGGAAGATCAGTCATTAGATGGATTTGATTCCAAGAGCCAGTTTGCCAAATAAGGCAGCACACAGAATGACACCAGTAGAAAGTGAAGAGTTGAACAGACAAGCACACGAGTTATTACAGAAGGGGTTGATTCGAGAGAGTCTGAGTCTCTGTGCTGTATCAGTGGTATTAGCACCAAAGAAGAATGGAGAGTGGAGGATGTGTACAGATTCCAGAGCAATAAATAAGATCATAATCAAGTATAGGTTTCTATTGCCACGAATGGATGATATTATAGATTGTTTGAGTGGAGCTGTGTATTTCTTAAAGATAGATCTGAAGAGTGGATATCACCAGATTCGGATCAAAGAAGGAGATGAATGGAAGACTGCCTTCAAGACAAAGGAAGGACTATATGAGTAGTTGGTCATGCCTTTTGGGCTAACCAATGCACCGAGCACTTTCATGCGGCTCATGAAGGAGGTTTTGAAAAAAAATTTGGGTAAGTTTTTCATTGTTTACCTAGATGATATTTTGATTTTTAGCAAGACATTGGAGGAACATATGATACATATTCTTATGGTGTTTGAGAAGTTGAGAGATGAGAAATTGTTGATTAATTTGAAGAAGTGCAGTTTTGTGAAGAAAGAGTTAGTGTATTTGGGATTTGTAGTTTCAGCAGAAGGTCTAAAAATAGACCCAGAGAAGGTACAGGCTATCCTTGAATGGCTTACTCCAAGGAGTGCTACTGAGGTAAGATCTTTTCATGGTTTGGCTAGCTTTTATAGAAAGTTTATCAGAAATTTTAGCAGTATTTGTGGACCCTTGACTGAAATAATGAGAGGGGATAGAAAAGAGTTTAAGTGGACTAATGGGGCAAAAAAGAGTTTTCAATTGTTGAAACAAAAAGTTACAGAACAACCTATTTTAGCACTTTCAAATTTTAATAAGGTGTTTCAAGTATATTGTGATGCTAGTGGTACTATAATAGAAGCTGTTATGAGCCAAGAAAGTAAACCTGTTGCTTATTTCAGTGAGAAGTTAAATGATGCCAAGAGAAAATATTCTATCTATGATCAGGAATTTTATGCTATAGTTCAGACATTAAAGAAGTGGAGACATTATCTTCTTCCTAAGGAGTTTATTTTATATACTGATCATCAAGCTTTGCAATATTTGAATAGTCAAGGAAAGTTGAATCAGAGGCATTTGAAATGGGTTGAGTTTTAACAGAGTTATACATTTGTTTTGAAACACAGAAGTTGAAAGTCTAGCAGGGTTGCAGATGCTCTTAGTAGAAGGTAACTATTACTGACAGAGATGCAGATTGAGGTGGTTGCATTCAAAGAACTCAAGAATTTGTATCCAGAGGATCCTAATTTTGGTGGAGTTTGGAAAGCTTGTAAAGAGCCTGTTACTCTAGATAGGACAAAATGGCTAGATTTCATCATCCAGGATGATATGCTATTCAGAGGGAGTCAGTTGTGCATTCCAAGAAGTTCTATGAGGGAGAACCTCATCAAAGAGAAGCATAGTGGAGGATTAGCTGGACATTTTGGTCATGATAAAACTCTTGCTTTTGTTGGTGAAAATTATTATTGGCCACAATTGTAGCAAGATGTGAAGAAGTTTGTACAAAGTTGCAGAGTATGTCAGACGGTGAAAGGAGTGAAGAAAAATACAGAGTTGTATCAGCCATTACCTGTACCAGAGAAGCCTTGGGAGGATATTAGTATGGACTTTGTTCTTAGTTTACCGAGGACACACCGGGGACATGATTCAATTTTTGTAGTAGTTGAAAGATTTTTGAAGATGACACATTTCATTCCTTGCAAGAAGACTAATGATGATGTTCATGTAGCAGAATTGTTTTTGAGAGAAGTGGTGAGACTACATGGTTTGCCAAAGACCATAGTTTCAAATCGAGATACTAAGTTTGTTAGATATTTTTGGCAGACATTGTGGAAGAAGTTAAAGATAGATTTGAAGTTCAGTTCATCACATAATCCACAGACTGATGGACAGACAGAGGTGGTGAATAGAAGTTTGAGAAATTTGCTGAGATGTTTGGTTGGAGATAAGCCAACAGGATGGGATTTGATTTTACCATAGGCAGAATTTGCATACAATAATTCTGTCAATAAAAGCACTGGTAAATCACCATTCCAGATTGTATATGGAAGTAGTCTAAGAAATGCATCTGAATTGAGAAAGATAGATAAAGGAGAAATAATTAGTGCTGAAGCTGAGGATTTTGCAGAACATTTGAAGAACATCCATGAGGAGGTGAGAAAGCATATTACCAAGATGAATGTGCAGTATAAGACTAAGGCAGATGAGAAAAGGAGGCATAATGAATTTCAAGTTGGGGATGAAGTCATGGTTCATTTGCAGAAGGAGCGATTTCCAGTTGGTACATATAACAAGCTAAAAATGAAGAAGTTTGGACCATGTAAGATATTGAAGAAGCATGATTCAGGAAATGCATATGAGGTAGAATTGTCTAGTGAGCTAAATATTTCACCAGTGTTTAACATTTCAGATTTGACAAAGTATCACGAAGGAGGTGTTGAAGATGAGGTTGCAGCAGCACAGTGGAGTATTCCAGCAACTAGTTCAGATATCAAGTAGATTGAAAACATACTAGACAGTCATGTTGGCAGAAGCACAAGGAACAAGACATATGAAGAGTATTTGGCCAAATGAAAAGGATGACCTGTTGAAGATTCATCATGGCTAACAAAGGAGGAGGTTAACTGTCTTGGTTTTCCTCTACACACCCGAGTCGTGACAGGGTCACTTCTCAAATTACCTCAGGTGTCTGATGTAGGAGCATCTTGGGTGTAACAGCAATCTTGCATCACCCAAAAATATTTTTATTTTTGTATTCAATAAGGGCTATCTTGTGCAGAGTTGCTATTTATGGAAACTTGCTATTTTTAGTAAGTTGGTCTTACGATCTTAAAATATTCTAATTTTACATGTGGAGGTTCATCTCAGTCATATCAGCCTGCCAGCAAAGTTTCATGGCTAGATCAGGTCTAGTTTTGAAGATATTGAAGATTTTTGGTATTGGAAGCAGGGTACAGAAACTTTGAACTTAGTTTTGAAGGCTTTAGAGGCCTCGGATGAGGGTGAAAATTTGGGTAACCAGTGCTTTGTGCCCATCAAGCATGTAGAGCACCTCATGGCATTTCCAGAATGGGGTTATAATAGCCAATCAGGTCAACGGGTGATGACTTATGGTCTTCGGAAGTTGGGTCACCTGAAATGGCAGAAAATAATTTTTCTTCAAAATTTCTATTTGGGTTTCAAAACTCATTTTGAGCCAACTTTGATGTCATAAATTGTAAAATAAAATAATTCTAAGTTTGGTCAGCCTTAAGGGCTAAATTTCTAGAACCTTCTCGCATGGTGAAAATTGCCTATATAAAGAAGGCCCGTAGTGTTGTCTAGGGCAGTTCTGGGTAGTAGATCTGGGTATTGATTCGAAGCTTTGTCCTACAGAATATTGTAAGGGAATGCCCATGTGGCTTTGCATATTGTAATTCTGAAAGTTTGTAATTCCACATTTGTGGAGATAATAAGAAGTCAATTTTCTGTTCTTGCATATTATTGTTGCTGTTTCTCTATTTCTGTTATGTGTTTGTGGTATTAAGGGGAGCACCCTTCATCAAGTAGTATCAGAGCAAGAGTTCTTGAGTGTGTAAACAGATCACCGACTGTGAGGTAGTTTGCACCAGGACCATGGTTAGGGTTTCAGTGCGCATCGTGAAAATGCCTCCACGAAGAGAACGTGGCGGAAGAGCTGGTGCTATGACACCTGAGGTTAGAGAGCTGCAGAGATAAGTGCGAGCATTGCAAGAAGAGATTCGTAAAGGAATGAATCTTAATGTCAGAGATGAAAGTGAGGATGAAGCCGAAGAATAATATCAAGAAGGAAAAGCTGAAATTGTGAACCAGGAGGAAGAAAGACTTTTTCGGGCGATTTCCAAGATTGGGAAAAGACCTAAGATTGAGGTTCCTACATTTTCTAGAAATCTTAACCTAGAGGAATTGATCGATTGGATCAATGAATGTGAGGAATATTTTGAGTATGAAGGTGTTGAGGATCTTGATAGGGTCAAGTTTGCGAAGGCCAGATTGAAAGGTCATGCGAAGATCTGGTGGCAAGAAATTCAATTGGAGCGAAATAGAAGAGGGAAAGATAAAATCACAAGATGGGATAGGATGGTGGATAAATTGAAGTGACAATTCATTCCTGTTGATTATGAGCTTGACCTACTAAAGAAAATGCAAAGTTTGAAGCAAGCAAGAAAATCTATTCAGGAGTATACAGAGGAGTTCTATCGACTCCTCATCAGAATAGGCCATGCAGAAGCTGATAAGGAGAAAGTTGTCCGATACCTTAATGGGTTAAGGCCAAGCATTCAGGAAGAGTTGAATCTGGTTCGAATGAATAGTATTGAGGAGGTATACGAGTTTGCCCTAAAAGTAGAAGAAAAGTTGAACAAGAAGTTTGAGAGCAGACAAAATGGAAGAGGTCGTGGTGGAAGATCTGGCGAACGGTTATATGGTGGCCGAAATGAAGATCCAAAAAAGAAGGATGAGGCCAGTAGCAATCAGAATCAGAGAGGAAATAATTCTGATCATTTCCATGATCAGAGTAATAGAGATCAAAGAGGAAGACGAAGAGGACAAGGATCTGGAAGAGGAGGCTTCTGTGGAACATGTTTTCACTATGGAGAAGAAGGTCATAGGGCATTTGAATGTCCTTAATGCCAAGGTAGAATAGACAGGAGAAATGAAGGCCAGGCCAGAGTTGCATATGTAGATGAAGATGCTAGATCATCAAATTCTGAAGATGCTGAAAGAGGAGAAACACTAATTAACAGAAGAGTCTTGCTGAGTGGTGAGAATGAACCTGAACAAAGGAGGAGCCTATTTCACACTAGATGCAAGTGTGAGGGTAAATGTTGTGATGTGATTATCGATAGTGGAAGCACTGACAATTTGGTGTTAGAAAAGATGGTAACAAAGTTGAAGCTCAAGATACAAAAACACCCACATCCATATCGAATTGCCTGGGTGCAGGATGACCACAAGGTCATGGTTAGTGAACAGTGCCTGGTAAAGTTCAAGATCGGCAGGTACCAAGATGAGGTACTATGTGATATCATCTCTATGGATCCATGTCATATGTTGTTGGGTAGACCATCGCAGTTTGACAGATGCGCTATACACGATGGTCGTGCGAATACCTATTCCCTGACAAAGGATGGAGTGCGACATAAGCTAAGGCCATTGAAGGAGACCAAAGAAAAGGTATGTGGTAATGCAAGAATAACATTTGTTGATGGAAGAAAATTCCTAGATGGTATGAGGCATGAGAATGTGTGTTTTGCTTTAATTCAAAAAGTTGGTAAAGAAGTAGAGGATGTACCTGTAGAGGTTGCAGATTTGTTGAATGAGTTTCAAGATATTGTATTTGATAATGTACCTGATGGATTACCATCGGTAAGGAAGATCAGTCATCAGATGGATTTGATTCCAGGAGCTAGTTTTCCAAATAACGCAGCACACAGAATGACACCAGTAGAAAATGAAGAGTTGAACAGACAAGTACATGAGTTTTTACAGAAGGTGTTGATTCGAGAGAGTCTGAGTCTCTGTGCTGTGTCAGCAGCATTAGCACCAAAGAAGAATGGAGAGTGGAGGATGTGTACAGATTCTAGAGCAATAAACAAGATCACAATCAAGTATAGGTTTCCATTGCCATGAATGGATGATATTATGGATTGTTTGAGTGGAGCTGTATATTTCTCAAAGATAGATCTGAAGAGTGGATATTACCAGATTCAGATCAGAGAAGGAGATGAATGGAAGACTGCCTTCAAGACAAAGGAAGGACTGTATGAGTGGTTGGTCATGCCTTTTGGGCTAACCAATGCATCGAGCACTTTCATGCGGCTCATGAAGGAGGTTCTGAAAGAATTTCTGGGTAAGTTTGTCATTGTTTACCTAGATGATATTTTGATTTTTAGCAAGACATTGGAGGAACATATGATGAATATTCGTATGGTGTTTGAAAAGTTGAGGGATGAGAAATTGTTGATTAATTTGAAGAAGTGCAGTTTTGTGAAGAAAGAGTTAGTGTATTTGGGATTTGTAGTTTCAGTAGAAGGTCTAAAAATGGACCTAGAGAAGGTACAGGCTATCCTTGAATGGCCTACTCCAAGGAGTGCTATTGAGGTAAGATATTTTCATGGTTTATCTATCTTTTACAGAAAGTTTATCAGAAATTTTAGCAGTATTTGTGGACCCTTGACTGAAACAATGAGAGGGGATAGAAAAGAGTTTAAGTGGACTAATGGGGCAGAAAAGAGTTTTCAATTGTTGAAACAAAAAGTTACAGAACAACCTGTTTTAGCACTTTCAAATTTTAATAAGGTGTTTCAAGTAGATTGTGATGCTAGTGGTACTGCAATAGGAGCTGTTATGAGCCAAGAAGGTAAACCTGTTTCTTATTTCAGTGAGAAGTTAAATGATGCCAAGAGAAAATATTCTGTCTATGATTAGGAATTTTATGCTATAGTTCAAGCATTAAAGAAGTGGAGACATTATCTGCTTCCTAAAGAGTTTTTTTTGTATACTGATCATCAAGCTTTGCAATATTTGAATAGTCAAAGAAAGTTGAATCAGAGGCATTTGAAATAGGTTAAGTTTTTGCAGAGTTATTCATTTTTTTTGAAACACAAAAGTGGAAAGTCTAGCAGGGTTGCAAATGCTCTTAGCAGAAGGCAACTATTGCTGACAGAGATGTAGATTGAGGTGGTTGGGTTCAAGGAACTCAAGAATTTGTATCCAGAGGATCCTGATTTTGGTGGAGCTTGAAAAGCTTGTAAAGAGCCTGTTACTCTAGATAGGATGAAATAGATGGATTTCATCATCTAGGATGATATGCTATTCAGAGGGAGTCAGTTGTGCATTCCAAGAAGTTCTATGAGAGAGAATCTCATCAAAGAGAAGCATAGTGGAGGATTGGCTGGACATTTTGGTCGCGATAAAACTCTTGCTTTGGTTGGTGAGAATTATTATTGGCCACAATTGTAGCAAGATGTGAAGAAATTTGTACAAAGTTGCAGAGTATGTCAGATGGTGAAAGGAGTGAAGAAAAATACAGGGTTGTATCAGCCATTACCTGTACCAGAGAAGCCTTGGGAGGATATTAGTATGGACTTTGTTCTTGGTTTACCGAGGACACAACGGGGACATGATTCAATTTTTGTAGTAGTTGACAGATTTTTGAATATGGCACATTTCATTCCCTGCAAGAAGACTAATGATGTTGTTCTTGTAGCAGAATTGTTTTTCAGAGAAGTGGTGAGACTACATGGTTTGCCAAAGACCATAGTTTCAGATCAAGATACTAAGTTTGTTGGATATTTCTAGCGGACATTGTGGAAGAAGTTGAAGACAGATTTGAAGTTCAGTTCATCACATCATCCACAGACCGATGGACAAACAGAGGTGGTGAATAGAAGTTTGAAAAATTGGCTGAGATGTTTGGTTGGAGATAAGCCAACAGGATGGGATTTGATTTTACCACATGCAGAATTTGCATACAATAATTCTGTCAATAAGAGCACTGGTAAATCACCATTCCAGATTGTATATTGAAGTAGTCTAAGAAATGCATCTGAATTGAGAAAGATAGGTAAAGGAGAAATAAGTAGTGCTGAAGTTGAGGATTTTGCAGAACATTTGAAGAACATCCATGAGGAGGTGAGGAAGCATATTACCAAGATGAATATGCAATATAAGACTAAGGCAGATGAGAAAAGGAGGCATAAGAAATTTTAGGATGGGGATGAAGTTATGGTTCATTTGCAGAAGGAGCAGTTTCCAGTTGGTACATATAACAAGCTAAAAATGAAGAAGTTTGGACCATGTAAGATATTAAAGAAGCATGATTCAAGAAATGCATATGAGGTAGAATTGTCTAGTGAGCTAAATATTTCACCAGTGTTTAACATTTCAGATTTGATAGAGTATCACGAAGGAGGTGTTGAAGATGAGGTTGCAACAGCACAGTGGAGTATTCCAGCAACCAATTCAGATATCAAGGAGATTGAAGACATACTGAACAGTCGTGTTGGTAGAAGTATAAGGAATAGGACATATGAAGAGTATTTGGTCAAATGGAAAGGATGACCTGTTGAAGATTCATCATGGCTAACAAAGGAGGAGGTTGACCGTCTTGGTTTTCCTCTACACACCTGAGTCATGACAGGGTCACTTCTCAAATTACCTCGGGTGTCTGATGCAGGAGCATCCTGGGTGTAAGAGCAATCTTGCATCACCGAAAAATATTTTTGTTTTTGTATTCAATAAGGGCTATCTTGTGCAGAGTTGCTATTTATGGAAACTTGCTTTTTTTAGTAAGTTGGTCTTACGATCTCGGAATGTTCTAATTTTACATGTGGAGGTTCATCTCAGTCATATCAGCCTGCCAGCAAAGTTTCATGGCTAGATTAGGTCTAGTTTTGAAGATATTGAAGATTTTTGGTATTGGCAGCAGGGTACAGAAACTTTGAACTCAGTTTTGAAGGCTTTAGAGGCCCCAGATGAGGTTGAAAATTTGGGTGACAAGTGCTTTGTGCTAGTCAATCCTGTAGAGCGCTTCGTGGCGTTTCCAGAATGGGGTTATAATAGCCAATCGGGTCAATGGGTGATGACTTATGGTCTTCGAAAGTTGGGTCACCTGAAATGGCGAAAAATAATTTTTCTTCAAAATTTGTGTTTGGGTTTCAAAACTCATTTTGAGCTGACTTTGATGTAATAAATTGTAAAATAAAATAATTCTAAGTTTGGTTGGCCCTAAGGGCTAAATTTCTAGAACCTTCTCGGGCAGTGGAAATTGCCTATATAAAGAAGGCCCGTAGTGTTGTCTAGGGCAGTTCTGGGTAGTAGATCTGGGTATTGATTTGAGGCTTTGTCCTACAGAATATTGTAAGGGAATGCCCATGTGGCTTTGCATATTGTAATTCTGAAAGTTTGTAATTCAACATTTGTGGAGATAATAAGAAGCCAATTTTCTATTCTTGCATATTATTGTTGTTGTTTCTCTATTTCTGTTATGTGTTTGTGGTATTAAGGGGAGCACCCTTCATCAGTCCTTGAAACCCTTCCTGCAAGCACCAAATGCTCTGATACGAATTGTTGGAAATATAGATGGAGTAACTAAGAGGGGGGGGTGAATTAGTTAACCACAAAAATATTACCACAGATCCCTTAGATGTCATTTTAATTCATTTACTGCTGTCACTCGGTAAACATACAGAGAAATGTTGAAACTTGGTTATTGCAGTGAGTATTAATTATAACTATTCTTAAGCATTCATCAGTGATTAACATGCATGCATAAAGAAAATAACATGAACACAAGAGACACCAGATTTAACGTGGAAACCCAATATGGGAAAAACCACCAATGTAACTAGTTACTATTTTTCACTCTTCTGAAGTGATGCCCTATTAGGAGCCAACCTCGTAAAAGGTTACAAAACACATAGTTAGGTGTGACCTTGTTAGAGGATTTTAATCACCCTGTTAGGAGTGGCCTTGTAAGAGGTCTTGAAACAATTCAATAGAACTGTCACCTTGTTAGAGGATTTATAAAATGGCTGTTAAACCAACTCGATTAAGAGATTTTGAAATCACTGCTACAATGGTAACAAAATAACAATGAAATGACCTGAATAATGATGCAACTGAATTGCTGATTACAGATCTCTATTTTGCTTCACTAGATCCTTCCTGATCAAATAAATCTTCGCTGCTCCTCAAGGATATCTAACCATCCTTCAAAATTTGCACACACCTTCCTTCAAAATGATTTGCATGTTCACTCACAAACTTCCACACTGAATTCACCACTTGACCTTCTATATATACCTTTTAGATTGTCAAGTCAGCACTAATAATCATTACAAACATTAACACTCATTACAACAGTTGGCTAGAATAAACAAACATTATTTCTCAAATTAACAAAATCCTTTATTGGGCCGACCTTGCTCGGTAAACACTAATCCTAAAAAGATTTCCTTTGGTGACCAAGTGAACTCGGTAAATACTAACTTTCGTTCGATAACCATGGAAGCTCGATTAACACTATTTTTTGCCATACTTTCCTTTGACGCCCGAGAGATCTCGGTAGACACCAAAAACCGCTATGTTGACTGACTGAGCTCGGTAGACACACAAAATTGCTTATTGATATGACATTTGTGTGACATCAAAGACAACACACAATTAGACAATTGTATCCAACAATCTCCCTCAGACAATTGTATCCAATAGTTGTGTCTATTATTAAATGTGTATGTAATTTGTATTTATTTATATGTATTGATCTATGTCCATCCACCCCTATTAGACTAGTATCGAAGCCAAAGGCAATTAATCAGTTGATTTTTATTGTAGAAATATTTGTGATGATGATGGTAGATGTGCGATTTGTAGTTAAGGGTTAAGGCATCATATCCCAACTCTCCTTTCTTAACAGACATTGGTTTTGTGATGGTGATTCCCTCTTATAGCTAGTACATGATGTGTGGTTTCTTCATCATTGTATGACCTATCAAATATTGTATATGGGTCAACGCTCCAATCTATAGAACTAGTTTTCAAGAGAGTTCAAAATATATGTTAAGAGATCCAAGTTCCCAGATCAAATTGATGAATATGATATCATAAAATAATAGAGAGGATTCTATCATCTTGGATGAATCACAAAATGTAAAAACTAGGACTAGAATTCAAAGGAGAGCCATGTGTAGAAACCGTTGTAGGAGATAGTTGATTTTGTGTGAAGCCCCAGCTAAAGAATTGACTAGATCACAGGTTTCTAGAAGTAAACAAAATATAGAAAGGCCACAAGTTTTCAAGGATATATGGATATCACTGGAATTGAAAGGTAATCTATAAGATTTTTTATTTTATATGTGAAGTTTATATAGTTATCAATACTTTGTTGGATTAATGGATAATTGCAAGGAGATTGTAGTTCACTAGCTATGTCAAGTATGTTTTTTGCAAATAAGATTTAGGAAATTTATGTTAGAGAAGAGGTAGATCATAGTCCTATCCAAGTGAAGCTATAAATCTTGGAGTCCCCACCCAAGTTTGAAGATGGAGAAAAGGAAGTCGCGAAGCAAAGTAATAGTCACTTAAATATTTATAGTTGAGTTAGCAAGGAGGAGCCTCCATAGGAAAATGAAAACACCCATATATATTCTTTTAACATTACCGTGTGTCCAGAAAAGTTGATATATTGATTGGATCAAATCTAGGGTAAAATTAATTAAAGGTTTAAAGCTTTCTGAGCCATAGAGTTCATTGGTTGTAGAAGTGAAGTTGAAGCTCCCAATCAAGTTGAGATCATGATAAAATAGAAGGGAGCCATTATAGGTGGAGTCTTCAAGCATAAAAATATTACAGTTTAACAAGGAGTCCGAAAGGATATAACCATAGTTGTTAAAGAATCCCATTTATAACCCTCTTTGTTATACTATTTCCTCTTTCATTTCCTTATTGGCCTAAATAAATACACGATTCCCTAGTCTATAACTCATGAGCTATAAATGGAGGTACTGACAGACATTAGTGTGTAATCTTTCAATACTTATTTCGATGAGTTTTTCAGAATTTTGTAGTGGATGACTTTTGTTGGAAATAATTGACATGTGCCCATATCAAAACTCATGGGCCCCAAGCAATGAGATAACAAGTAATAAATGGATGCCATTTGAATAAAATTCCATTTAAATGTACAAAAAATAAACATAAAAAAAGACATGACATAAAACCAGTAAAATCCAATGCCATTTGAATGCCTACCTAAAAACTTGAATTCCTAGTTCCCGCATGCAAAAGTCCACTTCCCTCTTCGCGCACGGTGTCAGCCTCTTCCCACATCCAAAAGACTAGTTCCCTCTTTGTTCACACAAAATACCAATGCCCTATTCTTCTTGCATGGTTCCTCTTTGCACACACTAAAGTCCAGTGCCCTCTTCGCGTCACACAAAAGTCTTGTGCCCTCTTCGCAGCTGCAGCTCATCGAACAAAAAAGTTACAAATGCCAGTTTTTCTTTCTTTCTTTTTTGTTTATAATCAAGCAGGATTCAAAATTACGATGTCACCATTGGTATTACGATACTATCAAGGGCACTTGCAAAAAAACAAAAAAACAAATACAAATAGTAGAGTCATCATAGATTGGTGTCAAAATTTGACCCCAAATATTGTAGTGAGGTATACAATGAGGCCTTTGAAGTAGGCTCCCTGGGATCAGAGATCAATACTGGTTGCATTAAACTCATACCCAAGCAGGGAGATAAAACCTTGATTAAGAACTAGAGACCTATTACCCTATTAAATGTGTCTTACAAAATATTGGCCAAAGTGCTAGCAAGGAGGCTGGTGGATATCCTTCCTAAAGTGATTAGCCCCACCCAAACATGGTTTTTGAATCGAAGATACATATTGGAGAACCTAATTACCAATTGAGAGACTATGGAATTGGCAAGAAAATCTAGTCAAGAGGCCAGTATGCTCCCCATTGACTATGAGAAGGCTTATGAAAGGATTGAATGGAAGTTTATAATCACAATGCTAGAGGCTCTAGGTTTTCCTAATGAATTCAATCACATGGTTTTGACCTTAATGAAGGGAGATACTATTGTAGTAGAGGTGAATGGATTAAGGTTTGAACCCTTCCCATTAACCATATCTATAAGACAAGGCTTCCCATTGGTCCCGACACTATGTTTTATTGTTGCAGACTCCTTATTCTACATTCTTAGAGATGACTCCATCTCCCCAAAAGTTATGGGAGTTAGACTACCAAATAATGAGGAACTCATTAATGTTTAGATTGCAAATGAAACCTAACACATGATTGAGATGAGTGAAAGAAACTTTAAGTTCCTCATGGACAAGTTAGACATATAATATTCGGCTTCGAGCAGCAACATGTCCATCCATAAATCAACCCTACTAGGGTGGTATGACTCCCCACCAAAATGGTGTAACCAATTTGGATTTTCCTGGGGAGGTCCTCTTCATCAAGTTTGATACCTAAGGATTCCATTTTCTATCAAACCTAACCTTAAAAACATGTGGAGTTGGGTTAAAAATAAGATTGAAGGCAAGCTAAACAAATGGAACAACAAGTTCCTCTCATTGGCAGGTAGACTCCAAGTTTTCCAAAAGATACTAGCTACTCACCCTATTTACTACTCTTCAGCTCGACTCTTTAATCATGCTCAGACCAACTTCATTCATAAAAATATTAGGTGTTATTTGTGGTCGGATTGTAAAGGAAATAATAAAGCTCATGTTGGTAGGTGGGAATAGTGCACAAGGTTAACGGTGCAAGGGGGTCTAGGACTAAAAGAACTTAGATGGAAGGGTATAGGGGTTGTGGTTAAGTGGATAGCTAAAGCCTCTCAGGGTAATGAGTCTTGGAAGATTCTGGTGAGACATAACATTAGCAAGGGTACACCTACTCGAGCTAAGCACTGGAAAAATTTTCCACTCATTGATCTCATGTCAAGGAAGTTCAAGGTGGTAGTAATAGGTTTTGAAGTTTTTCAATCTATCAAGAAAGAGTGGGAGAAGATTAGATCCAGTATGATAGGGAATGACCTACTTGATCAAGATCAAAATGTGTGTGGAGAGAGGTTCATTTAGTGGAACCTGTACAAAGGAGATAAACCCTTATCACTATTGTAGGGATGCTCTGCTAAGAAATGGGATTCAATAGGTATTAGTTACTTTTTAGATATTATTGAGAATGGGAACCTGATTCCCTAGAATGACCATGTGTCCAAATTTGGCTTACCCCTCTTATAGTGGAGGACATACACCATTTTTATGGATGCGTGCTTAATACTCAATCTTCCCAAAGACACTGTAGTTGACTTTGACAAGATGGACCATATCAAATGGAGTGATGGCACCCCATTATGGAATACTAAAGCCAAAGAAGTGTATAGATTAATTTCAAACACAAATACCATCTATGAACACCTTAATGCTAAATGGAATTTGAACCTAGAACCCAATACATGGGTTAAGTACCTTATTAAATTATGGCACACTTCTATTGAACCTAAAGTGCTCTATTTTATTTGGCATTTTCTTCTGCATAGGTTTCCTATTAAGAAGCCTTCTGGTGAACCAAATATTTGTTCCCTCTACTCTCAACCTGAAACCTTCCTGCATATATTCTTTGATTGTCAATTTGCCTCTTCCATTTGGAGCCTTTTTGGGTTGGAACTAAACATGAACTTTCATATAATAGATAGCCTTTTTGGGATTATGAAGGGACAAAATAAAATATGAAACCTTTTCTGGACTTCTCTTTCTTTTTACATACTTTGGCATATATGGAAGTATAGGAATGATGATATTTTCAATCTAGTAGGAGTAGAATCCTCATAGAGTATCTGCGGAGACTCATATTTCTTAATATTGCTATGTAGGTCACCATGATCATGCAGGTTAAAGAACATCAAGCTTTGAAAGTCATTAGGGAAGTAAGAAAAGTGCTAGACAGAGAACAAATCACATGTAATATGTCCACCAGAACAAATGAGGACTTTGATTTTGATGTCACCATTGGGCACATGCTACAAATAATTAAAGATCAGAAGGAGCCAGAGAAACAACAAGGTACACGAGTCAAGGTTGTGCAAGGGAACAATGTTAGAGGTGGGACTAATAATGGGAACACCATCATTGATGATATTATGGTTGATGAGCAGGTGACTACTAGTAGTGAGTTGGCAAGGTCGAACTAAGGACTATAGGAACAAGATCCATTTGATTCCTCCACCAGTCAAGCTCTTAGGATGGACTCACTATACGTACCACATATGTCAGAGCACCCTACACTTCCCTGGGAGGCCTACTTATTTAACCCATATAATGTCATCACCTATGATAATCTGTGACTCAAATTGGCAGATCATCAACGACCATGGATAGCCTGGTTTCCTAGGTAGAGTTGGTCTACAGTACCTTATACATATGCTACTCTAATGGTATTTGATACAATGTTGGTCTCATGATTTTTGAATCCCACTATATATATGGGATGATGTAGTTTTTTGTAAAGTTGATACTGCTGTAAACTCTCAGTAATTTCAAGTTTAATATATTAGAGTTAATAGAAAAAAAAAAGAAAAAAAAGGTGATTGTCCAAAGTCAACCATCATTAAATAGAATTAAACAAAAATTAAAAGACTAAGCCAAAATTAAAGGAAAAGTCATAATTAAAAATAAAAAATGGCTCCAAAAGCCAAATATTAGAATCTCACTAAATAATAAATGAATCTTTTCAGAATCCCAATGAAAATAAATAATAATAAATAAAGAAGAATTCAAATTAAAGTGACTATCTAAAGTCAACAGTCATTAAACTAAAATAAGATAGGGATTAAAATCCAAAAATAATCCCACTAAATAAATAAAGAATCTCTTTCAGAATCTCAATGAAAATAAAAATAAAAAATAAATCAGAATTCAAATTAAAGTGACTATCAAAAGTCAACTATCATTAAACTGTAATAAAAAAGAGATTAAAATTTAGACATAATTTAATGATAACTTAATTAAAATTTAAAATTTAAAATGGTTCCAAAAAGCCAGCCCTAACCCTACTTCAAAATTACGGTTAGGTTAAGAATAAAACATCTACCAAAACCCTAATCTCTCATTTGGTTATTGCAAGTTTGGCAAGGAGCAAGAAGATGAATATTTTGAAGTTTTTCATACACATAAGTATACATGTGTGTATATACACACCAAGTGTGTGTATATACATACATATATACTTGTGTATATATAATCTTTCAAAATAAACAAGACGAAAGATAGGGAATAACTAAGTCTATTTTTTTTTAAACATCAACATAGAAATGTATTCCAATAGGGTATATACATCTATGTATATATACAAGTATATATATATAGGTATATACACAAGACCCTTTTTTTTTAAACTAACATGATGTCAAAATGGAATCTATTCTTACATAGGTAATTAAGAAAGAAAATCTACATGAACTTTTATCTTTTCTTTCAAATAAATACTTGAAGTAAATTTTGTCTACATAGGGAAGAGATAATCAAACATAAAGAAAATCTAATTTTTATTTCATATGGGAAAAAAAACTAGCAACCTTTATTGTTGCATTCAAGCATAAGGAATCATCTTTTTTACACTTTCTTTCTTTAGAAATACATAGAAAATTATGGAGAGAATTAAACATACCAATACAAATTTTACAAGCATTTTTCAAGCATTTAGGAATTTCCATGGCCTTTTACATAACTTTATACATATAGCTTTTTGTAGCCCTTTTTACACAAAAATCTGCAAGTAGAAATTGAATAAATCTTCTTTTTCTTCCACAAAACTAGCAAGCTTACCTTCAACAAGGCCCAAAAATATAAACCAATTCCTTCACAAGGCCATAACCAAAAATATCACTCCTATTTTCATACACAAATAACAACGCTTATGGCCCCTAAATATGTAGATAAGAAAAATGGCAACATGGAACCTGTACATCCATGCATCATCCCCTTCCTCCATTAGGAAGGACTCTACACTAAATGGACATTGCCAACTAGATCTCTTCACCCATCAACGCTCTCTTCCCTCTAATGTGTGAGTTTAGCCTTGCACACCCGAACAAAATGAGAAACAAAATAACAAAACCAGTAAATAAAGTTAAACAAGAAGCCATGAAAGGAAAGCATAAAGATTTACAAAAAATATATAAAACATCACACAAGAATCTGCATATTCAAACAAGTAAATAAAATGGGTCTTCCATGAAAGGGCATCAACTTTTCTCCAAGCTATGGTAATGAGGGTTGAGAAGAGCTCCCTTCCTACAAGCTTTCCTTTGCTAAGTCCACCAAAAACCTCCTAAGTCCACTCCAAGTCTCTAAACATTGGAGAGAGGGAAATCAACCTACCAAATTTCTCTTCATCCAACTAAAAGGAAAACCCTACCTAACATCCTACCTAACCTCAAACATGATTTGACACACTATCCAAGGGTTCTTTCTCCAACAAGAGGGAAATTCAAATTGCAAGAAAGGAAGACATGACACACATACCAAATTCATCACTTTCTAAAAAGACATTTTTAGAAGAGGCAAAAATGAGTTAAACTCATCATATTGCTAAAAATTTGACCCCCAACCCAAAGTGCACCTATGGGGTTATCTTATTTTAACCCTAACTAACCTCTAGGGCTACACCTAACCCCTCAAAAGTCCACTAAGAGTTGACCCACAAAAATTTAATATAAGATTCCCTCTCAAGGTTCAACAACCAAGATACCTAACCTTGAGAAACTACAAGGTGACTCAAAGGTGGAAAACAACCAATAAAAATTTACTTGGCCACGCCGACTCACATACACATATGTCAATTAACACTACATAAAATCACAACACATCACTACACACATGGCATGCCAAGTAGACATAAATATAAAATAAAATAAACACAACTTTAATAATACATTCAAACATTACTTTACAATATTAATAAATAACAACGAGGTTATTTCTTCCTTTGGAGTTAACCTTGTCTTTACAATATTTTTAAATGCATCCATATTTAATTTCCCCTTATTTAATTCCATGGTCAATTTCCTGCACACAAGATGAAAATATCAGTAGCTCATGAAAGATCAACGACATATATATAAAAATACATCATTAATAATCACAAAAAAATATATTATATAATCTAATTGCATCTACACAACATCACATGCAATTCACTTAGTCTCAAGAATGCATTTCTTAATTTCAAACAAGTTATTTCAAGAACACATATATATCAAATAACCTAATTCATTAACCATGATCATCTCACATAAACATTTTTTGCATCCACATGAAACTAAAGCATAATATTCTAAATTAAATAATTCATCAAATAGCATAATCATCAAGACCTGAAAATCAAAGCATGGAAATATCTCCTAAATCATCATAAAATCTAACTACATTTCACAACATCATATGAAATTCACTTTTCACAAGAACGCATTTACTCAAAATCTATTAAATTTCAATTTCATGATATTCCAAGAAACACATCTCACAAAAAACTTAAATCATTTACATACAACATTTCAATTGATTCACATTTGTTGCATCAATATAATATCAAAGCGTAATATTCAGAATTTCCTTCACCACGAAATCTCTAGAAATACAATATTCACAAGCATCCCAAAATCTCTTTCATAATCAAGAAAACATTAACACTTCAATTGATTGTTTAATCACTTCGAATTACATTTCTTGAATCAATAATCAAAGCATAATACCCAAAAATCTTGTTCCTAACGTTAAGACCTAAAATCAACTTCCTATTAATTCACATCTCAACCTACTATAAATTCAAATGGTCATTATTGTAATCATTCCTATCTGATAGTAACATTTCAATATTCCTTAAGGGTACATTCTACTCAATTCATGACTCTACTCACCTTTCCTACTACATTTTCTATTAGAAATTACATACACAAGGAAAATAACATTTACCTCATTAGAATTTACATCTCATCTCATTATAATTTAAATTGTCTGATTCTCATTCAAACCCCTGAAAACATGCACTCAATTTCTCTATAGTAAGAAAATTAGTTGAATTCATTTAGCCCTTAAGCAAACATAGTGCATCCTAGAAATATTGACATGAGTACATAAGCAACATGAAAAAGAGTACATTACAAATCAATGTAGTCAAACCTCTTTCCACATTAATATAAATCCATAATGCATCAACATGGTGTATCTAAATATTGAGTCTATAATATAGATAGAAGAAATGCAATGTCAAGATTGGGGTAGTGTCCCTCAATAAATCTATCATGATGCCAATGACAACCTCTTGATGAACACAAGACAAAGTTAAACTAGGAGCATTTCACGATGCCATCATAAAACATAATGTGAGGAAGAGTCACTGCAACTCAAGATCGAGTCATCCCTATCTCTAAGAATCACCAGAATACCATCCTAAACCACACCCAACATCTCCAAGTTAACGCAGGGCATCGAAAATATCCTCTAAAAAATCAGATCCCCCCTAGCGGTTTACCTCTGCATGGGACCAACATGATCATACTCAATGAGTGTGAATGTCAAAACCTCACCATCAAGATGTTTGTTCTAAGAGGAAAATGAGGGAGACACTACAATTTTGTTTAGATAATTTTGCATAGTTTAATTTCAAAACTTCAATTGCATGGTGTCTAGCTTCTTGTGTACAATGGAAGTGGTAGTCTTACTTGCATACACTAAGGGGGAATTCATAGCTTACTTCCATTCTAAGCACTTAATTTGTTCAAATAGTTCTTTTGCATGTGTTAACTTTCTCATTGTAGAAGGTTAATATAAGATTTTACAAGCAATCCCAGTCACTTAAGTTTAGTAATGACTTTACACTTATTTGATAAGAGATTGTACATTTTTTTTTAAAGAATTCTTGAATATCATTCATGTATTTTTATATATTAGTCTATAAAGTATCTCTAACCTATATTAGAAATATAGCTCTGACTCATATACCATTAATATCATATGAACTTTATAGTTTGAAAGGTTCACTTAAATATTGAACAAATAGCTTAATAAGCTACAAGAATAATGTATTAGAATTATGATTTTCTTTTATTTTAAAAGTAACACATGATATAAAATATAAGAAAAATAGGTGAATTTTCTTACAATATTATAAAATTATAATATTTTATTATATAACAATAATAGAAAATGATCTCCTAATGAATATCTATCAAACAAAAAGCCAAAATAATATTATTCACACTAATTTTTATCAGTATGAATAAAATTATTATTTTTATTAATAAATTATATTTTTATATATAACTTATTTGTCTATTTTAATAATCTAATTCACTCATTTTTATTTTTATTTTATGTGGCCCTAATTCTCTCTTATTGATTAAATTTATAATTCAGAAGATAGAAATAGCATGTACATACGTTATGTCGTGGCATAAGTAATATGAACGCCAACATGCCAATAATACCACAGCACGGTTATGACCTACAGTTATTTAGGACAAACTGTCTATTGTCGATGCACAAGCAAAAAACTGTTTGTCATTAAATAAATGATTCTCAAAATTATACTGATAATTTAGAAGCCGTTAGAGATATAATAATTAATTAATAAAAACGAAGCTACTGACGAACGCAGTGACGTATTGGAATCTAGGGATTAAAATACAGTTCCGTGATAAACTAGGGGAGTCGACATTTTGTTATTATAAAATAGTCCCGTTCACCAAGATAATATGAAACGTACCTTATTGTATTTCGTACTTACCTTGGGTTTCGAATCTTATTTTTGTTTTGCTAATTTCAGGACGATGTTTATAGATTCTTTTCAGCATAGTTTTCTCCTATTTTAACTTGTATATTTGTATATTTCCCATGGAAGGGGCTAGATTGTTATTTTCTGTTTCTAATTTGAATTAAAATATTTTTTAATTAAACTTTTCAAATATAATTTTTCTATGGTTTTAGTTGTGTTCTTACAAATTTTATTTAAAATTTCAAACATTTTAGGTGTGATTATATTTGTATTCAAATTTAAATAGTTATACTAGTCTTTTATTTGTATATTAGTGCTTAGTAGTAATTTAAAAATATGATTTTATCAATCTTTTATTTTATTGTAGAAAATAAAATGTGGTTAACATGATGAGCGACACACATCTATATAAAATTCAAAATAGAGTGAAAAAATA
>BSBK01010278.1:67500-260000 GCA_027943335.1 Chamaecyparis obtusa
GCTCCTTTTATTGATATATTTTTATTTAAAAACAAACACTATTCTCTTTAATATTTACGATATGCCAATTATGAAATTTTACTAGTATTCTTTATATTGACTATGCTTAATAACTAAATTTGAAGTTTTGTTTAGAAAATTTTAAATATTGTTTTGTAATAATACTATTATCTAGTTGATTATTTAAGAAGTATATAGCAAGTACAACTTATTTTAAATAGTTATTATCTATTAGATAGGTTGTATTGTAATATTTTCTACATATTTAAGTTTAAGTAAGATTAGCATTTCAAATAGTTCTAAATAAATTATAATTAGGATACATAAATTCTTTATAGAAAAGTTAAGAATTAACCAATTATTATCGTCATATATTATAGTTACCCAGAATAATTGGTACTTAAGACCATGAATTCAAGATATTTTTTTTACAATATAATTTGAGTAGATTATTGTTTATATCGACTTTATGATTTGGTAGTAATATTCAATTAAAATAATTGTATACTTTAAATCTTTGTAGTCATGAAAATCTTGCTTATGGTGTATGGTCCAAGAGAAATCTTTTCTAGTGATGTTGCATTAGGAAAAGATTTAAAGAAATTGAATAATTTAGGTTATTATTTCTCTACAAGGATATTTTGTTGACAATGTGTATATAGAATGCTATTATAGGCATACAATGAATTTCTTATGATGATCCCTTGGTTTAATAAATATACTTAGAGATTTCATAGTATAGCTGGGTAGAAGCAAAAAGTTGGGTGCCAATTCCGCGGAAGTCCGCGGCTTGAAAATTTACGCCGCTTGAAATGGGCACCCGTTTTTTAAAAACGGGTGCCCGTTTTAGGCTCGGACATCCGATCTGAAATTCAAAAGCGGGTACCCATTTTTCCAGAAACGGGCACCCATTTTTTTTTAAAACGGGTACCCGTTTCTAAAAAAAAATTTAAATTTTTTTTTAATTTAAAATGTTTTTTTAACACATTTTTAAATTTATGAAACGGGTGCCCGTTTTTTGAATTTAAATAACGGGTGCCCGTTTCTTAAAATATGCATGCGGGATTTTTCACTCTGCCTTAGTTTTTGGTTTGGGATAGGTTTGGTGAGACCAAGCCTATGTCTTAGTCTCCAAAATTTTGGCTAAGGCATTGGAATAAAAATTTTAAGGCTTACCGTAATTTTTTGAAGCCCTTCTGAATCGATTTTTTTGACAAAACAAAAACCCATTAAAGATCTCACTATCACGATTCTAAAAATATAAATTTCATAATAATATGGTTATTTTTACTATTTTTACATTATTTATTAGTTGATAGTGATACATAAACGTAAAATAGTGAGACTCACTAAAACTTTAATAACTTTTTAATTTTTAAGTATTTTTAAAAATAAATTATATGTCATCACTCTAGATTCAATTCTTTTGAATTTAAAAAAAAGAATTTTTGAAAAAAAGAAAAATTATATTAAATTATGGTGGCCGTACACAAGAGGTTTGAAAAATAAGTTTTATTGTTAATTAAAAATTAATAAAAAATAATTTACAAAACAAAAAAATAAGAAAAAATATTCTCATCAATATTCTATGTCTTAGGTATCTTCCCTAAAAAGGATTTAAAAAAATTCATTTATTTGTGTCAAAATATGGTGGCCGTACACAGATGTGGTATGGTCTTGAAACAGGCATTTTAAAAAAGTGGTTTTCAAATATGCCTATCAAAATATAATTTATACCATGTGGGTATTAAAATAAATTATATATTTGAAAAGTAGACTCCAAGTACTACAATTTCTATTAGTGAATTTTTCTGAGATTCAATCTCTAAGTGCCTCAAATTTTGAGATCAATTCAGATAAATTTTGAAAAATAGGAAAAACACTTCCACTTTTTGCAAAAAATTGGCACCCAACTTCTTGCAGCCACCCAGCTACTATATATAATAGGTGTAACAAGATCAGGTTTACATCAAGATATTAGTGAATATATTTTTATGTTTTATTTCTAAAAACAACATGTTGAATTCTCACCCTTTCACACATGATGCTACAAACATAATGAAACATCATTTAATAAATAGATTTATCTAAAATAAAAAAGATGCACAATGGCATAAGATTACAATGCATGCGAACACATAAATACCTAGACAAAACTTATATGAACATCAGGGGAACATGTGAAAAATGATTATAGATGAAAGATATAATCTAACACTGGAGGAGTGGACTCAATAGCTACAAGAATCCACAAGAAAACACCACGATTTATTGATCATAGGTAGATGTAAGTACTCACCTAAGTCTCCCTAGAGCCTAACTAAGAAAAATCAAGGATATGAACACAAAAAAAAATGTCAAAAAAATCTAGAAATAAAAGATCATGCTTATAAGATATTCATCTAAAGACACAATTCCATGTAGAACATACACAAGATGACAATATTGATGCTCATCATGGATACTAATCTTTATATATACTTATTTATTCATCTAAAATTAAAAATTATCCATCCAGTCAAATACATCTTCAATTTTTTAAAAATGGGAAAAAAATATAATTATTGATTTAGACACAACTCTTGAGGGCTTAGATGTTGTCATTAATGGAAACCATATAGATTCCACATGTTTTCTCCACTCATTTTTATCATACCAATGGATTGAAGGAACAAATGGACAATTATGCTCTAAATAGACCAATATACAATTTTTAGGAAATGGTTTGTTATAGTCACATAGTTTTGGATTTTGAGGTGAAAATCTATGCGAAACATCATAAAGATATACTCTATTATGTTCTAGATTCACAACACTTAATTTTTAAATTTGATCAAGTTATAAGGTTTGATGAAATAGTTTTCTGGCAAACAATTAAGAACACAAATATAGAGGTTAGAAAATTGTTATGCAAATCCTATCAAATCGGTCTTGGTAAATAATTTTGAGTTCAAGGATGATTCTATAACTTGGTTAATAGCATGTGGGCCATTATTTTTGATCCATATTATATTTTTCATGACGATCAATGTTATAGTTACACACATTACATTAGTTTTATAAAAAAAATTATGCCAACCTAGTTGATGATCTAATTGTTGAAGAAGATATATAAGGTTGAGCTGGTTTATTATTTTGGCATGTAGTTATACATGATATATGATAAATTAAGGTTTGAGTGTTATTAGAGTAGAGATTTCTCATGAAATGTATTGATTTGGTATAATGCACTTAATTGGAACTGATCTCTCATTTTTGGATGTTCGGCACTGGTTCAATCTTCTTACGGATTGTAGTCCATACTTTTGTAGTGTAGTAATCCTTCCTAAGGATTCTAGACCTTATTGCATTTGATAGAGAGAGAGAGAGAGAGAGAGAGAGAGAGAGAGAGAGAGAGAGAGAGAGAGAGAGAGAGAGTATCTTGTGGGTTCCATCCCTACTATAGTTTTAACCTGAATTGTGTTTCCATGTAAAAATCCTTGTGTGATGGTGTTGTGGATATTTTTTTTTATGATTTAGTACTTTACTCTTCATCGCATATGGTTTATGGTTTAAGAATTAACAATTGGTATCAAAGCGTTGTTCCTCAAAGGAATTATATCTTCTTAAGGAAGATCCGCATGGGTGATTCACTAAGTTGAAGCAGTTTTGAGAAGAAACTCCTGGTTGCACTTGAAGATCTCAATTAATCTAATGCTCAAGTCATGGAACTTAAAAAAGAGACTTAAAAAGAAGAACAAAGATTTAATTGAGACACTAAAAGTAAAATTGAACAAATCCATGGATAAGAGGAAGGAACTTGTTGAGTAGTTGAAGAAGAAAGGTAACTCAAATAATGATACTTAAGCCTTGCAATGTTAGAAGCTTCTAGAAGACAAAGAGAATCTAAATCATGAAATAGAAGGTATGGTGATGAAGATGACCAAGGAGATTGAAACAAGAAAGAAGACTGTCGATATTCTTGAGCAATTCTTGAACGACAAATATGATGAATGTCATAGACTGATTTGTGAAGTTTAGAAGGTACAACTAAATCTTGATGAATTTAGTCATAATGAGAAAGAACTTCAAAGGGTAAAAAATATTATCATAACTGAAATTTCTATTCTAAATGAGTTCAAGGAGAAATTCAAGACCATCTCAGTGAAGCTTGATGAACAACTTGAAATTTAGAGAATGAAAGGTGATGCACATGGTGTTAGTTTTGAGAAGGGAGAAGCTCTAGATCTATTCAAACAAATCCCTTACTAGGAAATCAGAAGGGTAATCCTAAGAGGTCATTTAAAAGATAACCTAATGATCATAATTTCAATGGTAGATGATTTGTATCCAATAAATTTGGTCATACGACTGAAAAATGCAGAAATAGAGTGAATGCTACACCCTTTTCTAGTTAATTCTTTACATGAACTAACTATGGTCATAAATCAAATGAGTGCAAGATGAACAATACTCCTAACAAAGATAATAGTAGGTGTTATACATGTAATAATTTTAGACATTTTTCTAAGAATTGCAGATCTAGAGCAAATCAAGTGAACTACATATATGGGCATTCCAATGTGACATGTTACAAATGTAACAATCTTGGTCATATTGCAAAATTTTGTTGACCTCAAAGTGTGAAAAGGAGTAGAAGAAGTTGAGTGAATAAAAATAACATGAAAAATAATGATAAAGGTATACATAAGGTTGATGTGGAAGTGGTTAGGGAGTAGATAAGTAATGCGTAGGTACAAAAAATCAACAATGATGCTAATTGCGGATCTGTACTTGAATCTAGTCTGTAAAGTTCTTAGAATTAAATTTAGGCCTTTGGCCTAGGGGGAGATTTCATGAAAAATCAATTAAATCCCCCAATGCGGCTTGACATATAAATATGAATGGTGTATTCATATGCATCAAGATGTAGAGAGCATGATTGAATCAACTTTGAAGGAATATGTACAAGTTTTGAGGGTTCATAGAATATTTTTGAACCTCAGTTTGTGAAATGAACTTAAGATAGGGTATGGAGAATTTATTACATATAATTTTTAGATGTGTGAAAGGTCAAAAAGGAATTTCAACACTTCATTATTAACATTACAACTTTGAGGAAGTGTTTTCAATATTCTTGAAGGTGATTTGTGTGAGATGTAAGAAAATTATTAGAGATTTGGTAATAAAACCCTTCTATCCTTGGGAAAGGTATTTCCATCATGTTGTTTGATATAAATTGGACTTTGAATCCCCAAATAATTTCATATTGTAGACATCACTGACCATCCTAGGACAAAATTCAAAAAACATCCTTACAAATCACTAGAAGATGATCCCCAAGGTTCTTTTTGTTTTGTTCCTTATGGTGTGCTTCACGTAGAGGATATTAGAACATACATTCATTGTAATTTGGATGAGATAGGAAAGCATTATATTCATCAACTATATAAAGCATTGTCTATATATTCTAATCTAAAAGATAAATATAAGGTCTTAGAGGAAAAGAATGTTGCTCGAGTTAAGAAATTCCCTAAATTTGTTTAGCATGAGTGGATAATTTATGTCTTGAGTAGATTTTATGATAAGTTCAAATGGCTAGACAGATCCTATAAGATCACTAAGGATGTGTTTGAGATAATTATTGGTTTCAATGCATCTACTGAAGTACCCACACTTAAGTTTATCAAGAAAATTGGCCATTGATATTACTGGACCTTAGAATGGGATAAGAGAGAAATGACAATAAATGACATCATACAATTTGATGTAAGGTTTATTTCTATGGTATTGGGATACACGATTTATTATTTAAGTAGAGAGAACTTTTTTTCTAGCAGTTTCACACGTATAGCTTATAGAATGGTTAAGGAAAATGTTGAGTATGGTATTTGTGAAGCTTTAAGAATTCACTTATTGAAGAATATTGCTAAGAGAAAGGAACAAAAAATAAAATCTTCAACTAAATCTCTTTGATTCTATATATTTTCTTCTACTTCATGAACGAATTCCTATGTTGACAATATTCAATGAAACACTCTAGTAGACCTATGGAAATACAAATTAGAGATTTTTATTATATGATTGATATTGAGACGAGGAGTACATTATGTAGTTTCTCTAAGAGTCTCTAAGAGAAGATACATTTGAGGTACAAAATTCCTAAACACATTGTTCATAAGTATAAGGATACACTATGTTTCATGGTTAAGGAAAATGATTTCTTGATGGAGGAAATTCAACCTAGAACTTCTTGGGTTATGCCAATGGGTTACAAGGTAGATTCTATCAATTTTGATGCATATGCTCTATTTTTTCAAATGACCCAATGATCTTAATGAAGAAAATGTTGGTACTTTTATGGAAAAGAACATACAGGTACATCTAGAGGTGATAGACTTGGTAGAGATAGGAGGATTAGAAGAGAAGTTGAGGTTATGGTAGACAATTTAAGTATTCTGATTCATAAGTTAAGGAAAGAAAGGGAGAATCAGTTGGAAAAAGTGGAGAAGAAGAAGGCACTAGAGAAACCAATTGATGTCGATGTAGCTAATCCTATTATTACCCCTATTGCATCCTAATAAAAGTCACTTGAAAAACAAGGATATACACTCCACCATCTACAAGTCCATCTATAAAGGCTTCTACTACACCAAAGATAGCTTATACATCTAATTCAGTTAGTCCAAAGAAACAGATACAACCTAAATCATTTGAGAAGAGAGTGAAAACCAAAAGAATAAGAAAATATCAAGGATGAGCAACAACAAATAATGATGATGATGATGATGATGATGAAGCTAATAGACTAACCGCCAACATCTCCCTTTGGTATTTGTGACATGGTTTAACAACCTCTTGTGTCTTCTATAAGTCTACTAGTTGTATCGGGCATTAACAGGTAGATCTTTTATTGTAATGACAACCATACTTGTAACAAGTGGTATTAGAGCTTGGTCACATGTTTGAATCCCCTCGAGTGACGTTGAGGGGTGGATTGTTGGACTAACCATCAATGTATCCGTTCAAGATTTATGACATGGTTTAATAGACACTTGTATCTTCCATAATTCTAGTGGTTATATCGAGCATTAATAGGTCAATCTTTTGGTGCAATAGAAACCACACTTGTAAAAGAAACAAATTATAATGATGCAATAAAGGAATTGAGAACAAAAGAGGAGGGAGAAGAAAGAGTTACAAAGGCAAATAAATCTGATAATGAGTAAGAAAGTAAGAAGATGAAACTTGATAATGGTATTCCCCCTAAGTTAGTTAATAATTTTGCTAGAAATCTAATAGTCCATGGAAATTTAGGGCTACAAAAGAATTATTTTAGCAAATATGATAATAGTAATAATATAATGCTTGAAGAGGCAACAATTCAAAATTTGAAAAAGTAAAATAGGGCACTTGTTGAGATAATGAGAGATATTCCAAAAGAATTGTTTGATATTTTTTAAATGATCTCTAAAAAGAAAACCCTATTAAAATTAGTTCTGACATCTTAGGAATGTAAAATTATATGTGATACACTAAAAAACTATGAGAAAGATTTAAATGTGATAGAATTACAAAATCATGTTATCACACATCATAAGGTATCTTTGAATATAGATGATGGAAATAATCAACCAATTTGGTGACTAGGTTGTAAAGAGATTAGCTAGGTAGAAGAAACATAATAGTATTTACATATGCACTCATGTTCTGGATTTAAGCATTAAATTTAAAAGTAGGAGTTAGACACCATATTTTGTGTAACATTATTACATGATTTTCTAGTTACAATTTGATAGATTCTAGTATTTTTCTTATAATTTATTTGGCGGTTGACATTTTATAATCCAATAAAACTCCCACATTTAGTGCATGAAAATAAACAATCATTTAGTGTGAAATACATAGAAAAAATAATGACGTACATATGATGCCCAAACAATACTCCTCATTCTTTCAGATGTAGACCAATTCTAGCAACCTTGAGAGAGTCAAGGAGATCCTCAACCGTCTTATGCAATAGAATTTTGAAGGGATGGAGGTTACTATTGATAACTTGAAGGCTCTGCTGGCCTTGCTAGAAGGCAATAAAGATAAATCCTTTGTTAAGATTGAGGATAATATTGAAGAGGCTATAGCGCCTATTGAAGGTCTTCGTACAAGAACCTGAACCAACATAAAAAATATGGATTTTCAACCCAAGGAGATTGTTAATCTAAGGGAGTCTATCCACAAGCTGGTTAAGCTGAAGGATGATACAACTGAGTATATGAAATAGTAGGGTTAATCCCTTTTGTGGGTTGTGGTTTGTCCATGCTGGTTTTTTCTCTCACGCTTGTTTTGTTTGTTTTGTCTTTTCGGTATGCTCTATTGGAGGGTTCTTTGTAATGGTTATCTTTTTCCCCTCAAGTTGTCTCTTTTTGTTATGTGTTTCTTCTTCCTATCTTTCTCATTGATGTAAAGGGTTTCAGGACCCCTTAAATCCTTATTTTACCATAATAAAAAATAAATACTCCTTATTGGGTGAAAGGAATTTTTGAAAATACACACACCAAACACAATAGGAGATATAGATGGAAAACTGTAATCAATGGAACATATTACAAAAATATTCTTCTCATCGAGTAGAAAACTATGTTCCAATACGACTATCTTTTCTCTAAAGAGAGAATGAATTCCAAATTTAGGGCATTTGAGAATCAAAATAAATCTTCCTTCCTTCTGTCCACCATTTTCCCATGTACTATAGGTTGTAGGTACAAAAAAAATTAAGTGGATTATAATAGACATTGATTCCATCTATTTGTAATCCAAACTAACCAAGACCAAATCAACTTCTCTATAAATTGGTTGGTTTTCAACATAATGTAATTCTAGATCAATGATCTAATGTATACAAAACATTGGTGAATTATTCCTTTTCATATACAAGAAATACTACCACACATACAATATGAAGGAATCTAGATTATAATCTAAGGAAATCATTCAAAATTAGTAGACAAAATATTTGATCTAGAACCATGCTCTCATAGCATGTTAAAATCTAGATCAACTTGATGAGTAGTTATATTAGATGAGGTACATTAGTTAATCTTATACATTCTTAAATGTGTGCTATATAAAATATTTAATATAATGGTAGCACACAATTTGGCTACATATATATTTCATTAACTTAGAATAATTAAACTTAAAATATAAGATTCAATTTATAGTGTAAGCAAGACTAACTAGAATATCAACTACTATCTAGGATGTAAGTATAAAATAAAATAAAAACTACAAATCTAATAGGAAATCTGCCTATGTAATCTTATCTTAGAAGATAAACTAAAATGGTTTAAATATTATGACATTGACAACCCCCTTAAAAATAGCTTAGTAGGGTGGAAAGAGAGAAATACACAACCTAGGGTGGAAAGAGAGAAATGTAAAACCAAAAGATAGATTCAAAAAAATATATTAAATGTGAAGATGTGACCAAGTTATTAGAAGTAGTCGATGAAGCAACTAAGAATTTTGATGAAGCAATAGGTATGGAGAATCATCTCAAAGTTATGAAAATGCAACAAGTGGAGGGTCATCATTTCAGAATAGAGATATCTTGTGAGAGACACTAAAGTGTACAACAAATTAATATTTCTCTAAAATTGATGAGGATGTCACGATGTAATATGAAATTGACACTTTTTAGTTGATTGCATGAACTTAAGCATTAGGTCAACATTTCAAAATCTTTCTTCAAGGATTCTTTAGGTTCATTCTTTATTTCCCTTGAGGTGGAGATTTTTTCCACTAAATGTTCTCCCTTTTCTTAGTTTGTGAGATTTTGAAGTTGTATTCACTGTTGATCAATTGCATGCCTACATCTTAGATAGTAGTTTCTTTTCATGTTGGCCTCCCTTACACTATAAACTAAATTGTCTATTATAAATATGTTTTCTCTTAGTTAATGAAATATGTCTTTAGCCTAAACTCTTTGTTATGATTGCATTCAATGTTTTCTCCAAATTCAAAATTTTGAGCATGTGCAGACGTGAATAATGTAGCTTATCAAGTAGTGCCTTCATTGAGTTGATTTGGATTCTAGTATGGTATTAAAGCATAGTTCTAGATGTTAAATTTGTTTAGATAATTTTACATAGTTTAATTTGAAATCTTCAATTGCATGTTGTCTAGCTTCTTGTGTACTATGCAAGTGGTAGTCTTACTTGCATACACTAAAGAGGAATTCATAGCTTATTTTTATTTTAAGCACCTAATTTTTTGAAATAGTTATTTGTCTATTTATAATTCAGAAGATAGAAATAGCATGTAAATACGTAATGTCGTGGGCAAAGTAATATGAACGCCAACATGCCAATAATACCACACCACGGCTATGACTTACAATTAGTTACCGACAAACTGTCTATTGTCGATGCGCAAGTACGAAACTGTTTGTCAGAGATATAGTAATTAATTAAGAAAAATGAAGCTACTGACGAACGCAGTGACGTATTGGAATCTATGGGTTAAAATACAGTTCCGTGATAAAGTAGGGGAGTTGTCATTTTGTTATTATAAAATAGCCCCGTTTACCAAGATAATATAAAACGTACCTTATTGCATTTCATACCTACCTTGGTTTCCGATTCTAATTTTTGTTCGGCTAATTTCAGGACGATTTTTGGAGATTCTTTTGAGCATAGTTATCTCATATTTTAACTTGTCGGTTTGTATACTTTCAATTTACCATGACAGGGGCTAGATTGTTATTTTGTGTTTCTAATTTGAATTTAAATAATTTTTAATTAATCTTTTTAAATATACTTTTTCTATGGTTTGTTTGAGTACTATTTGCTGTGTTTTTATAATTTTTATTTAAAGTTTCAAACATTTAAGGTGTGATTTTATTAATATTCAAATTTAAAACGTTACAGTAGTCTTTTATTTGTGTATTAGTGCTAAGCACTTATTTAAAGTAATGAGTTTATCAATCTTTTATTTTCTTATAAAAAATCTAGAATGTGGTTAACATGGTCACTGGCACGGTGTGTGAAAATTAAAAATAGAGTGAAAAAATATTAGCTGCAAAAATTACCAAGCTCATTAGCTTTGTATCTTCACCATGTATTGTTCTACCTTTATTCCTTGACTACCTCCCAACCTAATAAAAGGTTTTCTACTTTGATAGAATTCAATACAATTATTAGTTCTGA
This sequence comes from Chamaecyparis obtusa, assembly GCA_027943335.1. Classification (NCBI taxonomy): domain Eukaryota; kingdom Viridiplantae; phylum Streptophyta; class Pinopsida; order Cupressales; family Cupressaceae; genus Chamaecyparis; species Chamaecyparis obtusa. The sequence goes on from BSBK01010278.1 coordinate 78,684, forward strand.
TCATAGTCCTATCAACTTTGTCACCTTAAAAATTAAGTCCAATATAGCTCCTCCAATCAACTTCACTTAACCTTGAATCACAAGAAATATTTATGCTTTCTAATACAAATTTGTAGCCATCAAGACATAGACAAATATGTCGAAATTAAGTACAATAGTAGTTAGAAAATGAACATTATAAATAAAAAAAATATACTAGTCAACTTCCAATAGATTTGTCAATAAATGCACACACAAAAAATTTAACTTCCCTTGTAATATTTGAGATCTTTCAAATAATTGCAACAATTTTACTATTCCATTCCTTATATATGGAGCTTCTGTGTTGCTCAAATAACATACTTCATTCACTTCCACCTCAGTAGAATTAGAGTAGGATATTCCAACACCCTCAAGATATCTCTACACTACACTCCCATCACAACACGAACATAGACATAGAAAAGTAGATGTCTTTGATACCACTATCATATAGTGAACTGATTTATTATTATTGATAGGTCAATTGAACACAAGAAAAAGTATACAAATATGTAAATGAAAAATGTTAGTTGCTAACCATAACCATGTGAAACTATATGCTCTTTAAATAAACAATGTAATATATGGTAAAATAAAACTAAGCTAAATTAGGGACATAACATTTTATATTGAAGTGTAAAATATTTTTGATTTTTATAGTTGTTATACTTATTCGTGAGCAAGATCACGTGTAGCTTTAATCTGCAATTTCAAGATTCAAAGCCAATTACAAAATATTAAGAAAAATCACTCGAAAATTAATTAATGTATATAGTCTTACACTAAGAGCATCAATTTGGTTCATATGGCATGCAAGAATGAATATCAATTTTAGGTCAATTTTATTGTCCATTCACATAGCATGTCACTCGTTATAATAATGTACCATATATTAACTATATAGAATTACTCAACTTTTGCATATCATAATTTTACATAATTAATTAAAATTATATAAATTTCTACATCAATTTATATAAAATCACTATATATTGCAACAAGTCATTCTATGACCCATTGTATTTTTTTTTGGTTTCAAAGTCACATTATTATTATACTACACTATTGTCACATATTTACATCTATATCCCCTAACTTTCTTCATTAAAATAATGCAATCCTTCCATAACATGTCAATAGAGACACTATTGGGTATAAGAAACATCCATTTATTTTCATTGAAAGATCTAACATTATTTTTTTAATTAAAGAGATTTTAACTCAACATCATCTAGGTGCTTACAACATTGCTTTGATATTACACCAAATGTCCTTTAACAAATTTCAAAAAATCCTTACATTCAAGTGTGGATAAATAAATTCTAATATTATAGCTACTATAATTTTAAAGATTCTTGTTTTAAGTTTAGGTCATATAGAAACTCTACAAATGTGGCAATTATGGGCATAGGGTAAGATTTATCCAAGCTCAAAAGATGGCATGCATTTAAGAAGCGTAATTAGTATTTGGTATGATACGATGCTTAATTTGTGTTGCTATTCTTCTTCCATCAAGGTTCAAACCCCACTTTAGTCTACTCCAAAACAATTTTGAATTTAGGTAATAATTCATTGCCATAGACATTGATTTCACTTCATTATTATTTACAAGATTGGTAAGCCTTTGATATTCTTGAAATGACTTTTCTAAATTATTTCTTATTTGAAATTTTCAACACATTCTACTACTTTTATATAAATTTTAAAACATAACTATAATTAATTAATTCCTCATCAAATTTTCCATCCTAATAAAATTGGTGTTCCATCTGTAAAGATGTTAAGAGTCTTCCTTATTTATTTGAATACTTGATTGTCAAATAAAAAATGAAAATATTATATACATAAAATTTTACATTCAAAACAAGATCACAATTTTATTTTCCGATATAAACAAAAGGTCAACACGTTCTCCTAATCAATATTAATTTGGTTTCTGAAGTACATAGAGGCTTGAATACTATTTTATTTCCTATTTAAGTTCTACGCTACGGTATCTGCCATTACTCCATGCCTGCACCCAAATTCATTGCTCATCCTTGGTTTTTTTAATCTTACACGAATACTAAACAGGTCTTTAACGATAATTCGAGGAGGTGAGAAAATTTCATACCTTGAGGGAATCCCCCAGATTGACAACAAATGAATGCGTGAGAGATTTGACGTTAAATCGCTTGCCCTCCCGTGATCGAATCCCTCTGAACTCCTGGAGAGTAAAAAAACAGGGCGGTTTACTACGCTAAGAAATTATATTATATGCAAATATGCAGCAATTTGCTATTATTTTGTTACATATACAATGAATGGGGTGCAGTATTTATAGATTTTGTAAACTTGTTTGTCTTCTTTTTTTAATATCTATTTCTCTGGTAACACTCATTTGCTTTGAGGCCTATTTTGTCACAATAATTACATTTCTTTATTCTAATTTTTAGATGGGAATTTTTTTATTCTCATATTTTTAATTCCTTTCTTTAGACTGATTATCTTGTGACTTTTTGTAATATTGTTTTTTCTACATTATGAATACTTAAGATTCATCAATAAATGATTCTCTTTCTTTTATTTACCTTTCTTCTTTCTCGACTAACTTAGCACATAATTTTTCAGATTTTATACTTTTTAATTTATCTACAATATCGAGTCCCCCTATGAATGATTGATAAGATCCTTGAAGTCTGTGTAATATTATTTGCACAAAATCTTTATCATTTATATTCTTCCAAAGATAAACAAGCACATTTTTCTTTTCCTTTAATTTATTTAGATGAGGAACTAACTCTTGTGAACTTGATTATTTCAAATTATATAGGTCTGTGGTGAGAGCTAGGATCTATCCATCACCTAAATTTGGAGATGTGTTTTTTAAAATATGCCATACATTAACTCCGGTTATTTTATCACAAACTTCTGGGAAGACTTCGTCTAAAAGTTTAAACTTGATTAATGCTAATCTCTTTTTGTCACTTTTATGCTAATTTTCTTGACCTTTATCAAGACTTGTTGGTCTTTGTTCACTAACAATAACAATCTCATAAGAATTTTGAAGTGTTAGAGAAATCTCTCTATGAGATACCCAATCATAATATTTTTTTCTATTTAATTTAATTGCAGGCAAAAAAATACCAGCATAATCCATTCCCTCTGTTTTAGAAAGGAATTAAAATAAATATCACAACACTTCAATGCAAAAATGAAAATCTCGAGCACCAAATTATAAGAATTCACATTTTGTTCTGCTACAACTAAATTCAAACCAACAAGATTAAAAAAAACCAATTTACCAAAAAATAACATATGCTATTTAAAGACGCTCTAAAACCATATTGAACACTAAAAATAACAAGATAATAGAGAAAATAAGATTTGCATAGTAACAAAATAGAACATCTTAGTACACAAATAAATTATATATTATCTGCAAATATAGAGTATAAAGACAATTTGTTGTTATTTTCATACATCTACAATGTAAGTGGGGCCTCAGTATTTATAGACTTTGTGTAGGCCTCTAGAAAATTTTGAAACATATAATAAGTGTTCAGCTACACAATACTATTGATTCACTAAAATAAACTATATATATATATATATATATATATATATATATATATATATATATATATATATATATATATATATATATATGTATGTATATATATATATATATATATATATATATATATGTATGTATATATATATATATATATATGTATGTATATATATATATATATATATGTATGTATATATATATATATGTATGTATATATATATATATATTATGTATATATATATATATATATATATGTATATATATATATATATATATGTATATATATATATATATATGTATATATATATATATATATGTATATATATATATATATATGTATATATATATATAATATATATATATGTATATATATATATATATATATATATATATATGTATATATATATATATATGTATATATATATATATATGTATATATATATATATATATATATGTATATATATATATATATATATGTATATATATATATATATATGTATATATATATATATGTATATATATATATATAGATGTATATATATATACATGTATATATATATATATATATATGTATATATATATATATATTCTTATGTGTCCAAAAAAATATTTTCTTTGATATTTAAAATGTGCAAAATTTAACTAATAGTTTTAAATGTTCAACAATGTATCTAAAGTGTTTGTATTGTTGGACTAGTTGTTAGTTATATTTCTTCTTTTTTCTTGCATTTTATTTTCTATTTTTTCATGTATCTTTTCTCTTTGAAAGATAAGTACAATTATTATGTTTGGTGTTTAGCATGTGACAATTAGGAATTTTTACTAAGACAAGTTATAATCACTTTGTCTAATAATTAAATTTAAAGTTTTGTCCAAATTATTTTAATTTATCATTTTGCAATACTAGTATTATCTAGTTGATTATTAAATAAGTATATAATGGATACAAAACAGTTTAAAATAGTTATTATTTTGTTGATATTTTTTTATTAAGAGAAAATTAAAGGTAGAAAATTTTTGAGTACATGGCAAAAAGATAATAGGAGAATGAATGAAAAAATAACAGCAAGTCTGACGCAAAGCAAAAGAGACCAAAAAAATTAGGGAACACTATCCCACACCACCTATGAACATTATCTCTTATATATGTTGTGTTGGAATGTTTTCCACATATCTCACTTTATATAAGATTAGTATTTCCAATAGTTGTAAATCAATTATAATTCAGACACACAAATTATTTATAAGAATCCTAAAGCTTAACCAACTTTTATTTTCATATATTATAGTTAATTAGAGTAATTGGTTATTAGGATCATGAAATCAAGATAATGTTTCTATAATATATTTTGAGTAGATTATTGTTTATGTCAAATTTATAATTTGACATTAATATTAATTCAAACCAATTATATAATTTAAATCTTTGTAGTCACTAAAATCTTACTTATAGTGTATAGTGCAAGAGAATTATTGTCAAGTGATGTTGCATTAGAAAAATGTTTAAGGAAATTGAATAATTAAATTTATTTTTTCTCTAGCAGGATATTTTTATAGAAAATGCATATATAGAATATTTCTATAGGTGTACATAGAGCTTCCTAATACTGGTTTTTATTCTCGATATACATTATTATAATAATTTAATAATATAGTTTCTATTTATAATAGGTGAAATGTAATAAGGTTTACAAAAAAATAGTAGTAAATTTTGTTTTTAATTGAAAAAACACATATTGAATCATCACCCTTACACACATGATGTTACTAGTTCATAAGGAAATATCATGTTATAAATAGATTTAGACAATAAAAGATGCACGATGACACAAAATTATAATACATGTCGACACATAAACACCTAGACACAAATTATATGGACATCAATGGGACATATAAAAAATGATTAGAGATGAATGAGATATAGCCTCTTGATAACTAATGATATATTTTGATATTCACTAAATTGACACAACTAATGGATGAAAGTAAAGTTCATAATTAGTCTCAACCTTTTTACATGAATGGCTATAAATGAACACCAAAGGAGTGCACTCAATAGGTACAAGATTTGACAAGATGAGACCATGGACTATTGATCATAAGTAGATATAACCATTCACCTAAGTATCGCTAGAGACTAACTAGGTAAAACCAATTATATTTATTGAGTTGTTGATGACAATTGTTGTTATTAATGCCAAAACCTTCATACCAACACTCTAGAAGTATCGATTGGTTGTTGGAAAATTTGGTTATGTACATGTTGGCTATTGGTTTTATAATAGGAGTTTCATTTATGTGCAGGACAAGTCCGATATGAGTACCTTTTTTAAGTCCTTGGTGTTCTGCAATAAGTTTACACTATTCTACTCATGGCTCATTTGTTTTGATGCACTTGTATGCTTTTGGTGTTCAACATTACATGGAATATTCTATTAGTTGTTGGTGATTTCTATGGCTATAATATTCTTTCATGTATTCAGATTTTTTTGGTTTATATGCTACGTTATATTCTACAAAGATTTTATCAAGATTCACATATTGGTAGTTTCAGGTATTTCATGGTTCATCTTTTAGGCTTGGTTGTGGTGTTCAGATATTCTTAGTAATTGTAATATAAATTGTAATATCTTAAGTCTGACCTATATGTGAGTTGCGTTGTAGAATGTTGATAAATGTTCTTAATTGTGTCCTATATTTAGGACCAATGTTCTGATTAAGTAAAAGAAGGTTTTACAAGGACCCGAAAACTAAACAGAGAATAAAATTTTAACATTAAAGTTTACAGGAAATATGCCATAGCACCAAAGAACAGAATCCTAAAATACAAATTAAGCAACACACACATCACGAAAAAGACAAAAAAACCCAACAAGGATAGCAAAAAGATAGGGAAACCACGAAAGCAACAACTACATGCACTTCATAAGATATTTATCCTAGATCATCATGAGCTACATTTTCCCAGCAAAGTTCTTGAGGTCCTCCAGGTCCTTACCCTCCTTGTCATCGTTGGTGCCATATTTTTTGGTATTAGCTCGTGTACGCTTTCTTGGCCCCATAATTTCTTTCATCTCCTTAGTCTCTTTAGTGCCTTTCTCCTCTAGCATCTTGTCAACCAAAATCTTAGCATGTTCAGTATAGGCCCTAAGACTAAAAAGGCATAGTTCACCAGTTTTCCTTACTGAGTCCTTGAGATTGTCCACTCTGTTATTCAACATGCAAATTCTATCCTCATTATTCCCAACCATAACTCTATCCTCCTTTTTAAGTCTTTTTTTCCATTTCAAAAATAGTGTCCACCGTAGAAGTAAAATCCCCCACTCTTCCAACCACATCTTTCATTTCATCTAGGCAAACAATAATAGGTTTGTCCCCGAAACTGGTCTTCTTAATGATGTTAACCTTGTTTCCCATCACCTGTAGATCATTTTTGATATTGTTCACATCTCCATCATTTTACTAAGAGTGCAAGTAAAATCCACCAAGCAACTCTTATCTTTGGGTAAATCTCTTTGCCCACTAGTAACCTTTCCAGTGTTCTCATCAATGTTCTTAGTCACCCTGGTACCTAGAGGATTTTTGTCAATACTGTCCACAATCTCATCAATTACCTGGTAAGCATAATGCAGATTATCCTTCTCCTTTTCTTTATAAATATAGCCTTCACCTAGATTGCCAATGTCGACTTCCAACCTACCCTCTTCAACTATCTACTCTCCAATGTTAACCCAAACACTCTTCTCCCATTCTTGGTTATCTTCATCCTCCAAGGAAAGACCAATTCTCCTCTTTGTCACCCTTTTTTCCTTATTCTTTGTACCTATTCTTTCACAATTTTTGCTCTTGTTCCCCTATTTCCCCATTTCCTCTTAAAAACCCTTACTCTAGTGCCTTTCTCAGTTTCAAAGTCCTCGACCAAAGCCCTTTTAGCATTATTCTTAGAAGATGATCCTTTGAACTTATCCTTTTCCAGAGAAAAGCCTCAAAGGGCTCTTCCTCATCATCCTTTGTTTCCTCTCCATACATATCCTCTTCATTGCCCTCTATTTCTTCATCAACCCTAGTATGACTCTTCATAAAAGGTTTCTCTACTTTTTTTTTTTGAGGAGATCATACACTAGAACCATAAGGCCCTGATGAGAGTCATTGTCTCTTTTTGGATCTCTCTAAAGACTAATAATGGTGGAATCCAAAGAAATCAACAAATAAAAAGGAAGACTAATCTTCACATTATGTCTAAAGTGGTTTAACAGCATAAAGTGATGCCCATAAGCTCTGCTAAATCTACCATCGAGTGTAATATAGTTGATAATAGAAAATAACACATACCTCAATGGATGAGAAATAGACTTAGGTTTATAGTAGGAGGTATCCTCCTTAACCAATCTCAACTTCTCCAACTCAGTAACAGGGAATATCTCAGGTGCTTTGTTAGAAATGCTTCTATCTATATAAAAATTTAAATTCTCCATACTCATGCTAGTAGCTTCCGCTATGATTTCCTTTATGACCTAAATTAACTAGTTTCCCACAAGAACCATGTCATTCTTCAAGGTTTTGTAGAACTGCTTCGACATAGTAGGGTTTCTACCATGTAACCGCTCCATGAAGGTCACAATTCCTCCTTTCTTCAAAATATACCACATGTCCTTATTCTATTTCCATTCCTCGCAGTTCACCTGTTCAAATCTCTTCTTACTCCTGTCCATATTTTTCTCTGATATCTCTTTGGAGTATCACTGAAAAAATTGAAATGTCATTGTAAATAAAATTGGCAACACTAAACTTAGCAAAAAGACCCATAATCTGCACCAAATCAAACCCATCATCACCAAGTTGTACTTCCCATGAGGAAATAAATAATGAAACCTCACCTTGTAATCAATAATCATGATTAAATAAACCATTTAGCACACTTCTACATGTTCTATAAATGGTCACTATCTATTAATGATTTCACCTCAAAAGTCAAATCATTCCCGTCATCCCAAGTCGTCATCTTCTCCAACTTGCATGCCACATTGGCAGCCTAGTCAGCAATGACATTCATTTCTACGAAGTTATGTGTGATGACACATTCTTCAAATGAACTGATTATGATTTGATCCCTTTGCATAATATTATGGATAGTCCATGAGGGAATAGAGTTATTATTTAAACATTTTACAATGTTTAAGGAGTCACCTTCAACCCAAAGTTTTCTACAACCCTTCTCCTTTGCCAAAATTAAGCCATGGAGGATCGCATTAGCATCATCAACATAATAAGTCTAGAATTTGAGAGGAATGGCTCTAAGACCTTTGCAAATGACATTCTCATCTCTTAACACCATACCACAACCAGTCACTCCTGGGTTCCCTTTTGAAGCACCATCAAAGTTGATGCAAGAGCATCTCACGTCCTTGGCAATCCTGTGTCACTAAAAAGATGTTTGAAGTTTTTTGTGTTACTCAGTTCCTTCTTTGATTGAGTTGGTTCGATGTTTCTCAGTTTCATTTTTTTACTGGTGTTAGTTGGTTATCTCTTTGGAACTTGGTCAATTTCCCTAGCGCTCAGTGATGCTTTTCTGGTGCTTGGTTTCCTTGCTTTGTTGAGGTTGACTTATGTATTTAATTTGGGTCATAGATTTAATGTTGGTATCTATCATTAGGAAGCTTGTGGACCCTGATCTAGTCATTCCTTCAATTGATGGTGGATCTGAAGGCCAATTTGGTTCGGTAGTCTCTTGTAAAAATGTAGTTCTTTGGTTAGAGTTTAGCGGAGTAAGTTTTTGGAGTTAGGAGATAGAAGATAGAAATTAGAGATTGTTGGAAAATCCTCTCATGTTGGAGGACTTCTCTACTTGATTGTAATATCTAGCCTAAACCGGAAAGGCCTTATAGCCTGACATGTATGAATGAAATTGAAGATAATATATGAAAGTATTGCATTCTCTCTCTCACTTGTGTTTTTTCTTCTGCGTGTGATCTCTGCAAGTGGATCTAGTTAGTTTTTTCCTTTGGCCCCTCTCCCTATCTACCCTTGCATTTTTTGGTATTAGAGCGAGGTGAGATCTAGATCTAGGTTTGCGAATCTAGGTTTGAGGGTTCCTTCTTGTCCAACCCTAGTTGAATTTTTTGTGGGGTAGAAGATTGCGATCTTGTCTACAATTATAGAGGGTTTCAAGATGGTTCGTGGGAGGTGAGATCTAGATCAAGGATTGGCAGACATGTTGAGACAACTTGCTGCTAGATTAGAAGTCATTCAAAAAACCAAGAGAAGAGGAAGACATCTTGAAGATGTTAGTGATGATGAAATTGAGGAAGAACAAGGTGATGTAGAACCTTAATGTAGTCAAGAATGGTGGATCCAATTAAGGACTGGCTGACCTTGCAACCAAACCAATATGCAGCAAAAATACACAAGTACAACAGATCTGAGATAAAACAAAATTCTTTATTCATCAAATCACTGATTACATGCAATGTGTCAGGTTGTAAGGCCTTCCTATTTATGGCTAGATACAATGCAAATAACAGTCTACAAGATCTCATAGGATCCAAATCTTTTCCACAACATCAATATTCAACTAGCCCAAGTCTGCAACACACAACACACTAGTAGGCACCCAAGAAAGATCTAAGCTTGTACTCAAACTTCCAAGAAATCTTCCTACTTCTAAGCTCATAGGCTACTAACTTTCCTCTAAATATCTTCTCATGATCCCTAAACAGCTACCCAAGCATCCTATAAATATTGATTCTAAACTAGAAGTCAACTGATGAAACAATAAACCCTTACAAACAAATATTAAATGATAAAACATCAGTCGGCTCTCACATAGCCCCAACGGTCATCAGATCTACATAGAAGAATGAAACATGCTAGATCTAGGTCCCCACAAGTCCAATGGTCAATCCATACTCGAGGAGTGCAACCCAAATCAATGGAACCAGTCGGCCAAGTTGATCCAACAAAACAATCCAGTCGGTAAGCAAGAATACTGAGCAACAGAGGAAATAACCGAGCACTAGTTGACCGACCATGCCAAGCATGACCGAGTAGCACAGTTATCACTGAGTGCTAGTGAACTGACGCCTTCAGTTATCAAGCATTCTTCAGAGACTGAGCAACCTGGTAACCATATAAATCGAGCAACCATTCCCCCAAACCGAGCAAGTACTCCACCAAACCAAGGTCAAACTAAAAATCTACCTTCAAAGACAAACATATTTTTGGTTGATATAGGATTGCCAAGAATCCTTGGATTCTCCTGCATCAGATACCCCAGTTAAGAAGATTTTCTCATAAGGAAATCAAGAACACCTCAAGGGAATCAAAATAGGCATGCCAAATCTATTCTTCACCCATATCACTTCTTTTCCTTCATTCCAAGTAGTCTTCACTTCATTCACTTCTCCCTACAACAAGTTCTTTTGCTTTCCACTTTTCTTATCCTTCCAGTCGACAACTGATAGCAACTGACTTTGAACACTACTGATCACATCAGTGCCTCGGTAAGGTTCATCCCCTCGAGACTCCTCAACCAACTCAGTATCATCTGCATCTCTCTATGTCACAAATGTCACCATCTATTGTACCATCTCTACTAGAAAGACCATCTATTTCTTAATCTCAAAAAACTCTTCAGAGACATCATTCTCCTTCTCCTTCAAACTAGACTTAACAGGAATAGGTTCATCAACCCTCTGCTCCTGAGGTTTGTCAAACCACATAGGTATTAGCATGAACATCAAACAAAACATTTATGTCAATCACCAAGGTCTATCGAGAAATAGATGACAGGAATCCATAGGCAATATATCACACAATATCTCATCATGGTTAGATCCAATCTGAAATTTAACCAAGCATTGTTTATCAATTGTAACCTTAGAAACATCTTGTATCCAACTAATTTGATAAGGATTAGGATGTTTCCTTCTTTCCAAATTCAATTTACTAACCATTTCATCTAAAACAAAGTTCTCAGAGCTACCACCATCAACTATGATATTACATACCTTATTCTTGCACTTACATCTAGATCTAAACAAATTCCTTCTTTGTACCGGTTCATGGACACATGTATTTAACCTCCTAGTGATAAGTGTCTTACCTTTTTTTGCAACATTCACAATATCTTCTTCAACACTCAGTGCCACCCTTTTCTTAGGACAATAAAAAATTCTATGGCCAACTTCACCACAGTTATAACAAGTTCCAGTGAACTCATTCTTCCACCTTCCTCTCTATCCAGCATTCTTAGTAACTTGACCACTGCTAGATCCCACATTAAACTTAGGATTCTCTATCACATTACTTTTAGCAATTGCTTCACCAGTTTTACCACCTCGGTTCCTACTACTTTGTCTACCTTCAAACTTCTTATTCAGCTTCTCTTCAATCTTCAATGCCATCTGATAAGCATCACCAATTATTTTCATCCGCACAATAAGTAACTCTTCCTGAATACTGTGTCTCAAATCATAGACATACCTAGCAACCTTCTCTTTATCAGCTTCAGAATGACCAGTCCTAATCAGGATTCTGTAAAACTCCTTGGTATACTCCTGTACTGATTTTTTAGTCTACTTCAAAGCTTGCATCTTCTTAAACATATTGGATTCATAATCCATTGGAATGAATTTCTTCTTCAACTTGTCAACCATTCGGTTCCACTTAGTGATATTTTCTTTTCCTCTTCTACCTCTTTCCAACTGAACTTCTCCACTAGATATTAGCATGACCCTTAAACTTAGTCTTTGCAAATATAACCCTATCAGGATCTTGTATTTGTTCATACTCAAAGTATTCATCAATCTCATTGATCCAATCAATCAACTTCTTTGGCCTAAGGCTTCCAGCAAATGCATAAACTTCAATCTTAGGTCTTTTCCCAATCTTACGTATATCTTTCAAAATTTGATTCTCCTCAGGATCTCTAGCTTCTTCTACAATTTCTTCATAGTGTTCTTCCTCATATTCATCATCACTATCCTCTTTCAAGGTAGGCTTCTTCTTTCTCAATTCTTCTTGTAGGTCTTGCACTTATTTCTGTAAAGCCCTAAAATCATCAAGACTAAATTCTCCAGTAGTTTCCTCTTCCTCTGCGATCTCACAATTTCTCCTTGGAGGCATCTTCAAATCAAGATCTAGGTGCAAACACACAAGATCCACTGGGATCCAATAGGAATGAACTTCACTCAAATAGGAACCAACTTCACTCTGATACCACTTAATGCAGTCAAGGCTACTAGATCTAATTAAGGACTGACCGAACTTGCAACCAAACCAATATGCAGGGAAAGTAAACAACAACCACAATAGATCTAAGATAAAATAGAAGGCTTTATTCATCAAATAATTGATTACATGCAATGTCCCAGGTTGTAAGGCCTTCTCGGTTATGACTAGATACAAAGAAAATAATAGTCTACAAGATCTCACAGGATCCAAATCTTTTCCACAACATTAGTATTCAACTAGCCCAGGTCTGCAACACACAACACACTAGTAGGAACATAGGAAAGATCTAAATTTGTACTCAAACTTCCAAGCAATCTTCCTACTCCTAAGCTTGCAGGCTACTAACTTTTCTCCAACTATCTTCTAATGATTCCTAAACAACTACCCAAGCATCCTATTGAATAGAGGAAAAATGGAATCACCTCTATTGTATATAATGTATGGGGGAAATATGAGATCCACTCCTAAATCCAAATTCCCAAAGGAGAGATCCAATTTGATAAACCAAAAGGTTAATCCACAATTGAATCAATCTATGGAGAATATGAAAGAGAGAGAAAAACCCTATATTTCCCTATGGAGAATGTGCTTAAAATCTAAAATAATTTAAATACAAATACTAACCTCAAATTAGGGAAAATTTGGAAAATGCCAATTTCTGATGTTTGTGTGTAATTTCAGGCAATTCTGTAACCTGTTTTGGACTGGAAATGTTGAGATGAAGAAAACTCAGAAATGTTTTGTCTTTCTGATAGCAGGTAGTCTTTGACCCTCATAAAAGGTCAAAGGCTACATTCTTTATTTGAAGGTCGATTCTGACTTTGTTCATAGATCCAGAAAGTTCACCGAAAAGGGTATCCAAATCTATTCTCAGATCTAAAATTCCACACCTGTACCTGGAAGAAAAAGAGGGCTTTTATTGTTTGTTTGAGGGGTTTGCCTTGGTCAAACCCCGCTTTGGAATCAACCTTAATATTGAAATTGAAATGAGTATTCTAGCAAGTAGTAGAAGTAGATCTAATAATGAAGCTATGGTATTCGATAGATATGTAATTATATTTCAAATGTAAACAAATGTATTGATATGAAAGCTTGAACACAATAATGGAAAATGTAAATCAAAACCATGAAAGTAAATACAAAACCTCCATGTTTGTATGCTTCGAATCCACCTTGATAGAAGGATGAATGGATCTTGAAGATGAACAAAAGGATCTTGAAGGAATATCACACCATCATGATGGCTAGATCTAGGGTTTGAATGATGAATCTTGAATGCTTGAACCAAATCCCTTCAATGGCTTGAATCCTTGATCTTCAACAAAGAACTTGGATGGATAAGAGGACTTGAATGCTTGAATGGATGCTTTCTTGATCACCTTGAGATCTTGAGAGAGGAGATTGCAAAACTTGATTGCTTGATGGAAAAAGAAGATGATTGAAATGAGAGAGGATGGCCTCCTTTTATAGTAAAGTAGGGAACAATCCTCTAGAAGGGCCACCTTGGAGAATTAAATCCCAACTAGGTCTTAACATTTAAAAAATATACCTATATTAAATGTAATTTGAGGATTTACCATTCTGAAACCCGAAATGGCCGACCCGGAGGAGGGAAAACAAATATCCCTGAAACCCGACACCCAGAAATCAAGGAAATTTGAAATCTAGACAGGGGGTCAAGGATGAACTTGACACTGACCTAGGTGAGGGTTGAGGTCGATCCTGACCAGGTCAAGGTCAAGGTTGACTTTGACCCATAAGGTCAACTTTGACCTTGTGGTCAAAAACCTTAAGATCCTGACCCAGAATGCTAGGAAATGCAGATTGTAGTGAAAATGTGGGACAAATAGAAGCAAAATGAGGAGAAAAAGTATGATCCGAGAAAAGAGCTAATTCCAGGTGCTTGACATGACCCAGACCACTCACTCAGAGGGATAAATGTGTCATGCCCATAATTTAACTAACCAAAAATGCAACAAATTATTTTTTTGAAAAGGTGAAATGTTAGAGCGTAACGTTCAAAGGTTAAGTGTAAGTTGACAACAGTTAAGTTGGCCTCAATCTAGGATCAAGTTTTGGAGAGTGTTAGGCTAAGGAGTTATAATATGACAATGTGGGTCTAGTAGATAAAAGTTCATAACTATTGTCGAAAGAGTCAGATCTCGAATAGTGGAATCCTAGTATGTACAATTTCACTTTAGAACTTCCATTCAATGTATTCAAGGTACCTAGGGGATTAATCATCTATCTAAAACTCCTAATCACCTACTTATACATTATGGTTATCCAAACGTACCAAGAAGTGTTAGCTATACTACCTCCTACACTACATACTAATCACCTTCTAATAAAAAGATTTAATTATAACAAATCAATTATATGTAATTAGGTTTCATCTATCGAGTGTGATTTATTTGACATATCCAATAACTTGTCCGCATAATTAGTTCATGAGTTAACCATGCTATTAATCGAATTATGTTTGACAATAAACCTGATAATGTGAGCTAGCACGAAATGTTATCTAAACATTTGAATATAAATGCTTTTACTAGCCTTTTTAATTTATACTATCATCCCTCTCAAATATTAATTTAATTTAAATGGTTCAATACATTAGGTCATCACCTTATTAACTAATTTCAAATTAATAATCTAAATGAACCCAAGTAATCTATTAAATGATCTCATTTTAATTAAATTTACAAATGAATGCAATAAACTATGATTTTAACAAGATATTTTAACATTGGTTAAATCTAAGACATGTTATCAATAAAACCAGTAATTACTAATTAATTTTATTACATTGAATTTTAATCACAAAATAACATTAATAACAAATAAGTAGAAAATTAGACTAATAAATCAAATCTTTATAAGATGATCCTAGCCAACTAACAATTCTACTAAGCCTACTAACTATTATCAAAGGCCTTAATTTTAACAATATAACATTAGAATAAAATAGTCCATCAATCTTACACATTGCTTTATTAATGGATAAGAACTAAGTCATATTACCCATGTAACTCTTAATTAGTGGTTAAAATTATTAACAAATAGGTTAATCACCAAAATAGAATTATTAGCTATTAGCTAAGACTAAAACTAAAAGGCTATGTCTAATCCTACAATTAGTCCTAATCATGACCTATTAAACCTACTAAGTATAGCCCATACTAGACTATCACATCACCCTACTAACCTACCTAGTTTAACTTGCTAAACTAACTAACCTATAATCTGGTTTACTAACCCAAAGATGAGCAACAATTAAAAAAAAAACTTAATATATCCTATCAAAAGATATCTTACCTAGCATGTGTTGGATTATGGAATAAGAGGACAACTTAGGGCAAGTTTTGGGGTCCCACCAACACATCTCCCCATCTAAATTGCAACCAATACAAGGGTTTTATGCAAGTATACCTAGGAGTGGTGAGTTGATGGAGACATGGGAGTTTGGGTCCCACCCCATACATAACACATGTTCCTAAGTCAAAACCCATGCAAGGTAAGGGATTGGAAACTTGACAAGGGAAAAGAAACATTGAATTCCATGCCAGTCCAAGTACACATGAAGGTAAGGATTTTGGACAAAAAGGGAAAAGGATGTTGTCAAGTCAAAGGCATTAACTATCTGTGCAGCAAGGTCATGTGGGAGGGAATGGATATGGCATAGGTGTAGGTGAGTGGGGCTTTGCCAAAGCTAATAGATGACATCAATAGGTGGATCCCCTTCTAAAGATAATATGCAAGTGAAGTTTCCTTAAATATTTAAATATGTGTTGCATTAAAATCAGCCTTCTCTTTTCTGCACCAATTTTGGGGAAAAAGTGTATGTGTGTGGGGTCCATTAGAATATAGGTGTAAAAGAGAGTCATGTAATAAAGTTTTTTTTTGTTAATAAAGGATTTGATTAATACTAACAAGGTTATCTTGGGGATTAATGTATTAACTCATATTAGGAAAATTTTATTGGGAAGGGAATATTCTCTGTGGTAAGAGAATTTAATTCTCTTCCCATACAAATTCCAGAGAGCATTTTTGCTCTAAAATTTGGAAAGTTTCATTTGTATGGTTTGATATTTAAAATTCTAACTTGTATATTTTTATGCAAATAAAATCAATTCTTTGCAATTATAAAAGGTTGAAGACTTTGTTCCCTTCCTAGTTTATCAATTGTATACAAAAAGTTTTTATCCAAGAGTTTACAAACAAACTTCTCACATACAATTCCTACAACATCTTTATTTTCTTTCCATTGAAATAAGACATTATTCATTTTACAATCAACAATATCTCTTTCAAAATGAATATACCAATGAGAAACTCAAGAGGACTAACATACATAGCTACAATTTTATTCCTTGAAGGGAATTCAAAATAATAACATAATACATTTCCAAACAACATCTCTTTCTCATGGATTTATCACCTATTACAACCATTCTCTCAAGTATCTAAATCAATTAACTTTATTACAAATGTGCAAAGACATTTTCACATACTCCTTGATACATAAATCTACAATTACCAAATACAATACAACATGGAATGTTTCTCATTCCAAAAGATCAACAACATAATACATTGGCTTTCACAAAACACCATAAGAGGTCACTCCAATGCTTCTTCTTCTTGCAACAAGATCATCAATTCCTACAAATGAAAATGAAAAAGGCTTCTCACCTCCCATCCTAGGCTTCTAAGAAGCCACCCCCGAGCTTGGGGAACCATCACAAAGACAAGGAGACAATCAAGCAATCCACAATAATAACATATAAACAAATACACAATGAAAACTCCCTTCCAAGGCTAACATAAAGAGTCTCAAATGACTCAAATGTTGGGGTGAAGGTGGAACCAACTCAAGGGGAGAAAGCACATTTCATGGAAACAAAAGACAAGCCTTCTCTTGACTTTCTCTACACACAAGATACCACAAAAACCCACACAATGAAACTCCTTATGACCCCCAACAAAAATGGCCACATGGAGCCCATACATCCATGTTTTTCCCTCTCCACTACAAGGAGAGACTCTGCACCCATGATTGTCCCAATTTCCCTTCACCCCCAAGGCTACTCTACCCTCCCAAGGGTGAGTGTGGCCTTGAGAAAAACTCCCTTAACAAACAATACAACAAGAATTCACAAGAACAACAAGATTCACATTTACAAAACAATAGGCTTGCACAACAACAAGCACAAGAATTATCATAAACATATTCTACACATCATAACAAGTTTTACAACACAAATACATAATAACACAACTCTACTTTCTCCATACAAGAATAAATTTATTTTTTCCTGAGAGCTCATTCATATTAAAATATAACAAGTAGAAGAATGAATAAAACCAACCTAGAATCTAAGCTTAAGGAATAAAATTGATGAAGAGCTTTCCACTTTCCTAAGTCTTCTCCCAAATTAGAAAATCTCTAAATCTAGAGAGTGGGTGTCAACCCAAATATCCCCCCAAAATTCATACTAAAAGAGGTCCCCCCACCAAACTCCCAACTAACCCTTATTAATAGATATGGCTCAAGGAGATTTTCCATCCATCCTTGTCTCCCTGCATAAATGAGATGGAGACCAAGAATGGGGAAAGAGGAATGGGCTTGTCCTCATTTGCCAACCCTTCAATTTTAAAATTTCACTTGAGAGGTACTTTTCAAGGACCATAAATGAGTTATGGGCTCAATATTGACTCAAATTTAGCACCCAACCCAAGGTACATCAAGTGGGGTGGCTAAAAAAGACCCTAACTACTCCCTAGGGGCTCATTTAGCCTCCCTAAAATTCACTTGAAGTTTGAATTCGGGTTCAACATGGTTTGACTTACTCTAAGGCTTCCTAACCAAAGGTTTACATGGGAATCCTAAAGTGGGTACCATCCTAGGTTAGTGGCATCCAATCCCAAGTGGACATGACATGGCCACAAGCACACACATGTGTCAAGTGACACAAACAAGAAAGACACATCACAAGTCATGTGGCATTTCCACTTGGGCATGCACAACATAAATTAATTTAACAATTAAACATATAAATTAAATACATTCATGCACATTACTTTCATGAATAAAATATGATACAATGAGGTTTTTGGATTCTCACTCGAAGAAACCTTGGTTCGAACTAATTTTCACATTGGTCTCTGTGATGGTTCCCTGAATTTACCATGGCCTATTTCCCTGCACACTCAAGTCCAATATTAGTAGTCCAATGAAATATACATGTAATTCCATAAATTTCATAATAAAATAATTCTCAAGAAATTAATAATAATTAAGTCAAAGTTTCACATGGTATAATTCATTCATTTATAACTTACATAAATCTCATCATGAAATATACAATTCATCACTGAATTAAATTTGAAACATAATCATTGCATACATATATAATTTAATTGCAATTAAAATTCATCATGACATCACAATCATTCATAAAATCCATTTAATTTCACAAAAAGGTTCCAAATAGATGTCATAGTTTCATCAAAATAACATAACTGAATGAGCAACTAAACCCTAAGGTGATAAAAACATAACATAAAATATCACTAAATCCATAGAGCATCAAAATATAATCATCAAATATGTCTATCTCAAATGCAAAACTGAATGGCTATGACAGGCTTGGGGTGAGGCCTCACAAAACACTCTTAACATGGAAGTGCTTCCATTTTAAGATGATACATTAAGCCACCACTTTATCAAGAGTATGGATTTGATGCAAACTCTTTGTAAAGGAGAAGGAAGAAGAGACCCCGATAGATTTGAAGTGAGATAGAATGAAACTTAGTTAGGGACACAAGCCCCTGGGCTAAGGATTCTAACTCAACATACACATACGAGGGTGTGAAAAATGATAGGACACAAAATAGGAGTTAGTACTAAAACAAACCCAAATCAATTAGCACAAGAAACCTTACTAAGAAACACTTCTCATACTAGTATCATATTTGGAAAGCTATTATAAAAGCATAAATGATTACATAAGAAAGACAAGAGCAACACTACAAATAACATAGCTTCATGATCCAGTCCTACTAGCATGAAAGAGAAAAGAGAGAGAGGGAAATGAGTGATTACCTCACCTAGTAAGATGGCCACCTTACCATGAATCACCCTAGAGGGAGATCCCAACAAGTTCACCAATAAACTGTGCTTGCAATTGTAATGTTTCTTCTGATGGCTTTTGGAATAGCCATAGATCCACCTTCTTGTATCACTATGAATATGAAAAATGTATGTCTCTTCAGGATTTAGCAACTTATGTGTGTTACCTTTAGAAGATT
The DNA here is from genome assembly GCA_027943335.1 of Chamaecyparis obtusa. Classification (NCBI taxonomy): domain Eukaryota; kingdom Viridiplantae; phylum Streptophyta; class Pinopsida; order Cupressales; family Cupressaceae; genus Chamaecyparis; species Chamaecyparis obtusa. The sequence goes on from BSBK01010278.1 coordinate 98,807, forward strand.
TAGCATATGAATGTGTGTCTTTTCAGGATTTAACAACTTATGTGCATTACCTTCCAAGATTTAGCATATTTGAAATTGGAAATGTGTGTCCCTTCAGGATTTATAAACTTATGTGCATTACCTTCAGAGGATTTAGCATATTGACAAATTTTGAAAAATGCATGTCTCCTCAGGATTTAGCAACTTATGTGTGTTACCATCGAAAGATTTAGCATATGGATGTGTCTTTTTAGGATTTAGCAACTTATGTGTGTTACCTTCCAAGATTTAGCATGTAAAAATAAAAAAAGATAAAATTAAAAAAAACTATAGTACAAAGGAGGCCCTATATATTCCCCCCTCCTTAATATGGGAAAAACATACTATTTTGATATGTTAAGGAAAGGAAATAACAAGGATAAAGCCTTTTTCAACATCAAGACAATATCCACAAACAACAGCCAATCCAAACCAAGAAGGTCATAGCTCCTATGAGGCCATGGAAGGGACAAATGAAAAGAGATATCATGCAAGAAGTGAAAAGAAAGTAACCCTTATGAGAGATAGCACACTGTTCAATTTCTAGGGTAAGAGATATATCAACCATGAAAACCCAATGTCAAACAATAAAATAGGTTGTGATCAAGGATAAAGATCCTCAATGCAAACCAAAATTTTCATGTATGATTGGATATCACAAAATAGATAGATACTACTTAGCCAAGGAAAGAGGTGAACCCCAGAAAGACAGAAAAGAAGGAGATGACATCCTTGCCCCCCTCCAAGTTTAGGAACAAAGATGAAAGAGGATACCTACTTCAGAATGCAAGGAGATATCCTATTTACAACAATGTAAACCATATCGTTAGTGAGGGATACTGACCCCTACATCCAAGAATATAGATAATCATGAAAAGGACATGTCTCTCATGGAAAAGGATCCTCCAATGAAAAGAGATCTTATCAAGAAGACCCCCACCAAAGAGGAGTGCTTTAGATAAAATATCATCTTGCAATAGCGGGAACAAAGATTCAATGATCAAGCCCCCCTAAAAAGAGGAAGAGGAATCTTTGAAATGAGGGAAACAACTCTAACACCAAAGCAAGGGTGAGAGTTTATAAAGAATATAATTTGCAAAATAGAGAAGAAGTGATGACCTAGGACAACAAAAAAAGGTTATCCATAGTCAAAGCATTTGTCAATATGTTGAAATAATATTGCAATATAAACAAATACCACTAAGCTAAGGAAAGCTTCTCCCTAGACAAAGAGAAAGAAAGACGTACCTTGCCACTCAGAGATAAGGACAAGGGATTCCTTTCCAAAAAAATTGTCTTAGAAAAGATATCTTGAAAAGAAAAGATAGATTCTATGGATGATTAAAAACATAATGCAAAGCCATAGAAAAATAGGAGAGAAAGAATACCAATTAAGCCCATAATAAAAGACCTAATGGATTCTAGGAGACTGGATGAAGATACACCTCTTGCCCCCTAGTCATGAGAAAAGAGGGGAAGAACATCTACATTATATTAGAAGAGGGAGAATCCCGTATATCAAAATTATGAAGGAATTGTAAAACTGCACGAGAGTGAGATATAATTCCTAAAGAAACTCTTTCTCTAACATATAAATTGAAATGTTTACAATCAGTAAGTAAATGTTTGTTACTATAATGAAAAGGACATTTATATTTGTATAAAGCATCTATCAACATAGGTCTAAATATTTCTTTCTTGGAATTCATTAGCTCAACATATACCTTCTTAGCCTCTTCTTGATGAGTATTAGGGTTATCTAAGATAGGTGTGGGGAGAAGAATGTAAAGAGGAGGATGATGTTTAGCATCACCTACCTTAACTTGAGATTTTGAACAACCAACACCATACATATCCAGTTTAGGGGGTATATGAACTGGAAACCTAATACCATGCTCATTAACCCCAAGCCCTAAACCTTTATAACCTTGTTTAGTCACCATATTATATCCAGTAGGGTACATATTATGTAAATCTTCTATAGGAGATGATTGTTTATCATGTTCATGAGTAAAGGCTGCATAAGGTGGGATAATAGGTTTTGAAGAATTTTCTTTACCCTTTCCTTTAATATTATCATGAATTGGAAGAGAAGGTAAATCAAAGAAATCTTACACATCCGCATCTTGAACTATAGCTTGAATCCCATCATAAGTATGGGAAGAGCGAGGATGAATAGATGGAGAATTAGGTATCGAATTAGGATTACAAAGATTAGGATTAGGATTGATAGGATTAGGAATAGGATTGATATAATTAGGATTAGGAAGATGAGGAGATGGTGTATCATCTACCAAATTCTTCACATAATCCAAAAGATTAATAAGGATACCACATAAATCTTTAATGAAGGTTTTTAATGTAGGTAGACTAGTGTCGGTCAACTTCACAAAAGCATAGGCAAGAGCAAAGTGAAGGGTCATCAACATAATGAAGTGAATGATACTCTCATAAACATCACAGGTATTATAAAGAGATGCTAAGAGAAGAGTAATAAAGAACATAACTACACACCAAAGCATCTTAACAATCGCCATAGAAAATGAAATGCAAGAAATATTTTTTGAGTTTATTGAATATATAGATTTTTTTGTATTTTTCAATGCAACAAAAACTAGATCTAATCTAAATGCAAGAAAGGATCTAAAATCTAACACAATAGGGCATCTAATTCCACAAAAGAAAATGGGTAAGTATGTCGAGTTCACCAAAATTAATAGAGGAAAAATGGAATCACCTCTATTTAAGATAATGTATGGGGGAAATATGAGATCCAGTCCTAAATCCAAATTTCCAAAGGAGAGATCCAATTTGATCAACCAAAAGGTTAATGCACAATCAAATCAATCTATGGAGAATATGAAAGAGAGATAAAAAACCTATATTTCCCTATGGAGAATTGTGCTTGAAATCTAAAATAATTGAAATACAAATACTAACCTCAAATTAGGGAAAATCTAGAAAGTACCAATTTTTGATGTCTGTGTGTACTTTCAGGCAATTCTGCAACCTATTTCAGACTGGAAATGCCGAGACAAAGAAAACCTAGATATCTTTTGTTTTTCTGATGCCAGGTAGTCTTTGAACCTCATAAAAGGTCAAAGGCTACATTATTTATTTGAAGGTTGATTCTAAATTTGTTCACAGATCCTGGAAGTTCGCTGAAAAGGGTATCCAAATCTACTCTCAAATCCAAAATTCCACACCTGTACCTACAAGAAAAAGAGGTTTATTTTTTATTTTTTAGGGGTTTACCTTGGTCAAACCTCGATTTGGAATCAACCGTAATATTGAAATTGAAATGAGAATGCTAGAAAGTAGTAGAAGTAGATCTAACAATGAAGTTATGCTATTTGATAGATATGCAATTGTATTTTGAATGTAAACAAATGTATTGATATGAAAGCTTGAACACAATAATGGAAAATGTAAATCAAAACCATGAAAGTAAATACAAAATCTCCATGCTTGTATGCTTGGAATCCACCATGATAGAAGGATGAATGGATCTTGAAGATGAACAAAAGGATCTTGAAGGAAGATCACACCATCATGATGGATAGATCTAGGGTTTGAATGATGAATCTTGAATGCTTGAACCAAATCCCTTCAATGGCTTGAATGCTTGAATCCTTGATCTTCAATGGAGAACTTGGATGGAGAAGAGGACTTGAATGCTTGAATGGATGCTTTCTTGATCACCTTGAGAGCTTGAGAAAGGAGATTGCAAAACTTGATTGCTTGATGGTAAAAGAAGATGATTGAAATGAGAGAGGAAGGCCTCCTTTTGTAGCGAACTAGGGCACAATCCTTTATAAGGGCCACCTTGGAGAATTAAATCCCAATTAGGTCCTAATATTTAGAAAATATACCTAGATTAAATGTAATTTCAGGATTTACCATTCCAAAACCCAAAATGACCGACCCAGAGGCGGGAAAGCAAATATCCCCAAAATGCGACACCCGTAAATCAAGGAAATTTGAAATCTGGATAGGGGATCAAGGATGAGATTAATCTTGACTAGGTTAGGGTTGAGGTCAACTTTGACCTTGTGCTCAAAAACCTTAGGATCCTGACCTAGAATGCTAGGAAATGGAAATTGGAGTGAAAATCAGGGACAGATAGAAGCATAATGAGGAGAACAAGTATGATCCAAGAAAAGAGATGATTCCAGGTGCTTGACATGACCTAGAACACTCACTTAGAGGGCTAATGCTCTTAACATGGAAGTAATTCCATTTTAAGATGATACACCTATAAATATTGATTCCCAACCACATGTTGGCTGATGAAACAATAAACCCTTACAAACAAATATTAAATGCTAAAACATCAGTTGGCTCTCACAGAGCCTGAAAAAATAAATAAAATCTCAAAGATGGCCCTAATGGTCATCAGATCTGCATAGAAGAATGCAACATGCAAGATCTAGAACCCCACATGTCCAATGATCAATCCATAACTTGAGGAGCGCGACCTAAATCAATGAAACTAGTCTGACAAGATGATCTCACAAAATAATCTAGTCGGTAAGCAAGAAGACTGATCAATAGAGGAAATAACTAAGTACCAGTTGACCAACCATGCCAAGCATGACCGAGTAACGTAGTTATCACCGAGCGCCAGTGAGCTGACACCTTTAGTTATCAAGCATTCTTAAGAGACTGAGCACCCTGGTAACCATAGAAAACGAGCAACCAGTCCCCCAAATGAAGCAAGTACTTCACCAAACCAAGGTCAAACTAACAATCTACCTTCAAAGACAAACATATTTTTGGTTGATACAAGATTGACATGAATCCTAGGATGCTCCTGCATCAAACCTGTACCGATGATGGATCAAGGTGAGGAAAGATTGTTGAAAGCTTTGACAAATTTGAAGTTTACACCACACTTTAATCCTCCTGAGTATAGTGGAAAATTGGATTTTGATGAATTGGTGGATTGGATCACTGAGATGGAAAAGTATTTGGAATATGAAAATGTACCTGAGGAAAAGAAGGTGAAAATTGTAAGAACAAAGTTAAAGAGTTATGCATCCTTGTAGTGGGAACATCTGCAGTTGGACAAAAAGAGGAAATACAAAGAAAAAATCAAGGTATGGAGTAAAATGGTGAATAAAGTGAAAGGGAAGTTCCTACCTTGGTATTATCAGATTAACCTAGTTAGGAAAATACAAAGTTTGAAGCATAAAGATAGCTCGGTAAAAGATGAGGTGGAAAGAATCACTAGATACCTGAATGGTTTGAAAGTTTCCATCCAAGAGGAAATAAGTTTGGTCAAATTGGAGAACATTGAAGAGGCTTATCAATTTCTGTTGAAAGCTGAAGATAAATTGAATAAGAGACATGAGAAAAGACAAAGACAACTCTGGATAAAGGCAAGACTGAGTGGAAAGGTGAAAGTTCATCTTGAGCTAGAGGTAGTAACTATCAAGGTAGTTATAACAAAGGTAGTTTCTAAGGAACTTGTTACAATTGTGGAGAAGAAAGACATAGGTCATTTGAGTGTGCACATGCAAGTAAGAAGGTCAGTAACAATAGAAATGCTTTGTTGCAATAGGAGTCATTGAATGAACTTCAGAAGGAAAATAACTTGATGGTAAGGAGAGCACTTTGGAGTGAAATTAATAAGGAAGATCCGATAAGGAAAAGTTTGTTTAAGACCAGATCTAGAGTTTTTGATGAAATTTGGAAGGTAATCATTGACAGTGGTAGCTTGGAGAATCTAGCATTTGAGGAAATGGTCACAAAGTTGCAATTGAAAAGGTTAGATCATCTGAAGCCCTATCAAATTTCATGGATCAAAGATGAGAATACACTCGTGGTAAGTGAACAATGTTATGTGAATTTGAAGATTGGAAAGTACTATGATAAGGTGTTATGTGATATCATGCCTATGGATTGTTGTCATATTTTGTTGGGTAGACCCTGGTAATGTGATAGAAATGCTATATATGATGGGAGATTGCATAAATATACTATTTGAGCTGATGGGAGAAGAAAAATATTGTGACCTTTGATTGAATAACCTATTTGTAATGTTTGCACATTTGTGAAAGTTTTCTTGATGGAAGGAAGAAATTTTGTTAAGGATTTAACAAAGAATGATGTATTCTTTGTTGTGATTCCTAACAAACTGAGTAAGAAAATAGAGGATAGTGTCCCTGAGGAGATTGATAAGTTAATAACCAAGTATAGTGAAATGATTTTTAATAATGTACTTGATGGTTTCCACCGAAGAGAAGCATTGATCATTGTATGGATCTTATCCCTGGAACTAGTTTACCAAATAAGGCACCACATCCGTTGACACCTACAAAGAATCAGGAATTGAATCAACATATTCAAGAATTGTTGTAGAAAGGTTTGAATGAGAGAAAGTTTGAGTCCTTGTGTAGTTCCTACTATATTGGCACCTAAGAAGAATGGAGAATGGTGAATGTGTACTGATTCTAGAGCATTGAACAAGATAACAGTGAAATATAGGTTTCCTATACTAAGAATGGATGACATAATGGATAGTTTGATTGGAGAAAAGTATTTTACCAAAACTGATTTGAAAACTTGGTATGATCAGATCAAAATCAAATAAGGTGATGAATGGAAGACTACTTTCAAGACAAAAGAAGGTTTGTATGAGTGGTTGGTTATGCCTTTTAGTTTAACTAATGCACGAAGTACTTTTATGAGATTCATGAATGATGTTTTGAAGAAATTCTTTGGTAAATGTGTGATTGCATATCTTGATGATATTCTTATATTCAGTAAGAACAAAGAAGAAATTTTTTTGCATGTTAAACAAGTATTGTAGAGATTGAAAGAAGAAAAATAGATGATAAATTTGAAAAAGTGTTCATTCATGAAAGAGGAGATTGTATAAATGGGATTTGTGATTTCAATTGATAGTTTGAAAATGGATCCTAAGAAGGTTGAAGCTATTCTAAATTGACCTACACTTGAGAATGCTAGTTAGGTAAGATAATTTTATGGTTTGGAAATTTTTTACCAAAATTTAATTAGGAATTTCAGTTCAATATGTAATGCTATGACTGAGACTATGAGAGGAGATAAAAGAGAATTCAAGTGGACACATGGAGCTAATAAAAGTTTTGAGACTTTGAAGCAAAAGGTTGCTGAATTTCCTATTTTAGCATTACTTGATTTCAATAAGGTATTTGAATTGGAATGTGATGCAAGTGCTAGTGTAATAGGAGTTGTGTTGAGTCAAGAAGGTAAACCTGTTGATTTCTTTAGTGAAAAGTTGAATGATACAAAAAGGAAATATTCTATGTATGATCAAGAATTCTATGCTATTGTTCAAGCACTGAAGAAATGGAGACATTATTTGATACCGAGTGAATCTGTGGTGTATACTGATCATAATGGTTTATAGTATTTGGGTAGCCAGAATAAGTTGAATCAGAGACATATGAAATGGGTTGAGTATTTTCAGAGTTATATATTTGTTATAAAGCATAAGAGTGGAGTCACTAACCAAGTTGTTGATGCATTAAGTAGAAGGAGATCCTTGATAACTAAGATGAAAATTGAAGTTCTTGGATTTGATGACATGAGAGATTCTTATGAATTTGATCGTGATTTTTTTTAGTCGTGGAGAAATTGCAAAGCACCTATTCAAGATCAATCGAGTACTAAATGGGATGAATATTTTATGGAAGGAGGTATGTTGTTTAAGGTTATTCAGTTGTGTATACCGAGAGGAGCAATGAGAACTAATTTGACAAAGGAGAAACATAGTAGGGGTTTGGCTGGACATTTTGGAGTTGATAAGATATTGAATTTTATTAAGGAGAAATACTTTTGGCCATAGTTGTATAAAGATATTCAGAAATTTGTAAAAAGTTATGGAATTTAACAAGTTGCAAAAGGAGTAAGTCAAAATACTGGATTGTATACACCGATTTCTATTCCTAAGAAACCTTAGAGTGACATCAGTTTGGATTTTGTTCTTGGCTTACTAAAGATAGTAAGAGGTAATGATTCTGTATTTGTTGTTGTGGATAGATTTTCTTAAATGATATATTTTATACATTGTAGAAAGACATCAGATGTAGTACATATAGTAGATATTTTCTTTAAGGAATTTATCAGATTTCATGGATTACCAAGGAGTATTATCTCTGACCAAGATGATAAATTTGTTGGATACTTTTGGAAGACCATTTGGAGAAAGTTTAGCACTGAGTTGAAATATAGTTCTACATTTCACCCACAAACTAATGGATAGACATACGTTGTGAATAGAAGTTTGGGAAATATTTTGAGATGTTTAGCTGGAGACACACCAAGTAATTAGGATTTAGTGTTGGCACAAAAAGAGTTTTCATACAATAATTTAGTGAATAGGCGTACTGGAAAAATACCTTTTGAGATTGTAAATGGCATACAACTGAGAGGTATATTTGACTTGAGGGATATTGCCGATTAAAGAAAGAGAAGTGCTAAAGAAGTGAAATTTTTTGAGTACATGAAGACATTGCATGAAGATGTGAAACATAAGATAGAAGTAGGTAATAAAAAATATAAAGATAGAGTTGATAGATCAAGAAGATATAAGACTTTTGTAGTTGGTGATGAAGTAATGGTTCATTTGAAGAAAGGCCAATTTCCTATTTGAACATATGGGAAGCTAAAAATGAAGAAGTTTGGACCTTGAAAGAAACTAAAGAAATTTGATAGTGGAAATGCATATGAGATTGAGTTACCTAATGACATGGACATATCACCTATATTCAAAATTACTAATTTGTATGAGTATCATACACCTAATGAAGACATGATAGTACTGAGGGATTAAATCCTAAGAAATAGATGGAAGCAGTTGAGAAGATTTTGGAGCAAAGAATTGGTAGAAGTACAAGAGAAAAATAGTGTATGGAATATCTAGAAAAGTGGAAGAATAGACTAATTGAAGACAGTGGATGGATTTCACAATTTGAGTTGGATGTAGCTCATACCATACCTATTTCATGATTTAGACAATCATTTCAAATAACCCTAAGTGTCTGATGCAGGAGCATCTCAGGTCCTTGGTAATCGTGTGTCACTAAAAATATGTTTGAAGGTTTATGTGTTTCTCAGTTCCTTCTTTGACCAAGTTGGTTTGGTGTTGCTTAGTTTCCTTTGTTCACCAGTGTTGGTCATTTATCTCTTTGGCACTCGGTGAATTTCCCTAGCGCTCGGTGATGCTTGTATAATTCTTGGTTTCCTTTCTTATCGACTTCTTTAATTGTGATTTTTGTTGAGGCCAACTTGTACATTTAATTTGGGTGGCAGATTTAATGTTGGTATCTATAATTAGGAAGTGTCTCGACCTAGATCTGGCATTCCTTCCATTGATGGAGGATCTGAAGGCCAGCTTGGTTTGGTAGTCTCTTGTATAAATGTAGTTGTTTGGTTAGAGTTTAGGGGAGTAAGTTTATGGAATTAGGAGATAGAAGATATAAATTAGAGATTGATGGTAGATCCTCACATGTTGGAGGAATTTTGTACTTGATTTTAATTTCTAGCCTAAACTGGGAAGGCCTTACAGCCTAGTATGTATGAATCAAATTGAAGATAATATATGCAAGTATTGAATTCTCTCTCTCACTTGTTATTATGTTGCTTTCGTGTGTGATGCAGGTCAAGGTAGGTGGATCCAATTAAGGATAGTCCAACCTTGTAGCTTCAGAACAACACAGTGGAATAACACAACAATATATGTTTCAAAATATATTTTCCATTAACATGCCCAGTTGTAAGGCCTTTCGAGTTGGGGCCAATTAAAATCAAGAGGTAATTCAACAAGATTAAAAGATCCAATACAACTCCAGCTAGTTTAGTTTTGAAAACTATCAACAACTGATGGAAACCCTAAGGCAGATCTAAAATTATGCTGGCAAGCCACCAAGAAATCTCCTTGTCTCCAAGTATGCAACCACTAGCTCTATACTACAAGCTATCAGATAACAATCTAATCTACAAAATCTCACAAGATCTTTTCCACAACTTCACTTATCTGCTACCCCAAAATTTGATCTCAGAACCCACGATCTGAATGCCTAAAATAAATACCCAAATATCATATAAATACTATTCATCAACCACAAGTTAGCTAGATGAAACAATTAACTCCTACAAACAAATATTAAATGCAATACAAGTTGGCTCTCAAATAGCCTTATTCAATTCAACATGTCTGCCTCCAGATCCACATAGGAGAATGCAACATCAGCTACCAACAATAGATGAACCAAGTGAGCCAACCAAATCACCACAAACTCCAATCGGTACCCAGTCTATCAAGCACTAAAGAATCTACCGAGAACCAGTGAAATAACTGACCAAGCCAAGAAACACACCCATCACTGAGCACCAGTTCCACCAAGCACCAAAAGCTTCACCGAGTTCCCTCAGTGACTGAGCTTCCTTTAGTAATCAAGACCATTGGTTAAGGCTGGAACTGAGTAACACCTATCAAGAAACACACAACCATGCAAATTCACTGAGGACCCAAGAATGCCCCTGCATCAGACACCCTAGGTTTGAAAATATGTTCATATGTGAGAAGAACATCTTCCAAGATTCAGCACATAAACTCTAATCTGGTTCTTCACATACATGTCCTTCACTTTTTCACTTTCCATACTCTTCCACTTTAGCTTCCTCTATCTTTTAAAGTCTTTCCTTAATAACACACAGGTCTATTCTCCAAAATAATCATTCATTTTCTCAAGATGTACCAAACTAAACTCAGCTACCAATACTCAAACTTCTCCTATCAAGTGTTGTATCCAATAAAGGCATCAGGGAAAACTTCCTGTCATCGTTCTCAATAGTAAACACATTCTTCACACAATCATACATAGATCTGCAATCATATTGCCAAGGTCTACTAAGCAATATATGACAACTATTCATCTCCACAATATCACATAACACAAGATCCTTATACTAGCCAATCTAAACATCAACAAAGCATTGTTCTCTTACTTCTAGAGCATGATCATCTTGCAACCAAAAAATCCTATAAGGATATGGATGTCTCATTCTACTCAAACCAATTTTTTGAACCATGTCCTCAATAACAAGGTTATCAGTACTACCACTATCAACAATAGCATCACAAAGTTTACTTCTAGACTTGCACTGAGTCCTGAACAAGTTACTCCTCTAAAAAGGTTCCTTCTTTGTACTGAGCAATGTTTATCAAACCAACAAGTTGACACAAGAGAGGGCCAAGAGGGAAAAAATAATGGCACACCCTAATGATCTAGCCTACTCAACAACATGTGGAAGCAACAACACACAATAGTGAGAGAGAGAATGCAGGGTCTTTCATTAATTTTTCATCAAATAGAATCATACATGCTGGGCTGTAAGGCCTTCCCAGTTAGAGCCATATATTATAATGAATTACATAAGTCCTCAAACATGTGAGGATCTTCCAATAATCTCCAATCTCTTATCTTGTTACTTCTATCTAACTGCCCCTAAACTACAACCAAGAAACTACATTTATACAAGAGTCTACAAAACTGAGTCCACCTTCAGATCCATAATCAATAAAAGAAATGGTCAGATCTAGGACCACATGCTTCCCCATAATGGATACCAACATTAAATCCATGACTCATAATAAATGCACAAGTCAGCCCAACAAAAACTCAAAAGAAACTACTCAGTAAGCAAGGATAACCGAGCAACAGACAAGCATCACAAAGTGCCAGTGGAACAACTGATCATTCAGGAGATAACCGATGACACTCAGTAACCAAAGGAAACTAACCAACTACTGACCATCTCAGTCAAAAGAAGGAACCAAGAAATGAAGACAAACTCCAAAATGTTTTTGGTGACACATGATTTCCAAGGACCTGAGATGCTCCTGTATTAGACACCTGGGGTTATTTTGAAATGATTCTTCAAATCATTTGATAGGTATGATCCGAGTTGCATCCAACTTAGATTGTGAAATCCATCAACTATCTGCAATCAGTCTATTCTTCCACTTTACTAGATATTCCATATATTATTTTCCTCTTGTAGTCTTGCCAATTCTTTGCTCCAAAATCTGTTCAACTTTGGGTGACCCCACAATAATGGGTTACACTTTTTCAGACATGCTAATTTTTGCTGAAATAACACATTTTTAATAAAATATGATGATTTAAGCTTTGAGAGGTTTTATCTGAAGAAATTAATCACAAATGATTGGCTCAAAGTCTCTTACATTAAAAAACATTTATATAACACCTATACTCCTCATTCATACCTATAATGGAGTCTGCTTCGCACCTATTAAAATGCTGACAAAAAATCACTTTGAGTTTATCTTTTGGAACATCAAATTAATCCATTTGAAAAACCTATCTATGTAGAAAGGTAGTACTGAGAAAAAACTTTCCAATGATTATAATGTTAATATATAGTAAGTTTATTATGACTTTGTATTTTTAGTTTTACTAAACATAGATATTTCATTGTATGTCTACCTCTATATTTGATGCTTATGGAAAAATAGTAAATGAGAGAAAAAAAATTCTAAAAAATATCTATGCCCTAGGTATTGAAGTTATCTTTCAATAAAAAATAACATAAATGAAATTCGACAAATAAACGATAAGTTATAAGCTATGTAGTCAACGTAAGTCAAAATTACTATTTAGTCAACTTCAAATGTTAATAAAATATACAATAATATTGATAATGTCATCAAACTAATTGCATGCCCTCCATATGGATGTTACAAAACTAAATTAGAAAGAATCACATTGATATCAATTTTAGAAAAAAAAGTTATGCTATATGAAAACAATGTAACTCTTTGAAAATGACATTTTTAGCAACATACCAATTTTTGTTGGAGAAAGAAAAAACCATTCAAATCAATTCAGAACTAAAAATAAAAAATATATTTAGAATCTAGATAGGAAATCTTAAAAGACTCTAATTTATTTCATCTTCCAATTTCAAATGGTTTAACGACAATATGCATCCGAACCTAAATTTTTTTTTTCAAAATGTAGAGTTCAGTGTCCATTTAGGCAAAAAAGTGTAACCCACTATTGTGGGTTCACCCCTTCCTCTTTCTACTTCTTAGGATATTCCATTGGTACTGCCATGTCTTCATCAGGTTCATGATACTTATACAAATAAATAATGTTGAAAATAGGTGATATGTCCATGTCATCAGGTAACTCAATTTCATATGCATTTCCACTGTCAAATTTCTTCAAAATCTTGCAAGGTCCAATCTTCTTCATCTTCAGCTGCCCATATGTTCCAATAGGAAATCGAGTATCCAAAGAGTCTTCCAAAAGTATCCAACAAATTTACTCGCTCGGTCAAAGATAATACTCCTCGGTAAAACATTCAATTTGACAATTTCCTTAAAGAAAAGATCTACTACATGTACCACATTTGATGTTTTTCTATAGTGTATAAAAATGCGTCATCTTATAAAATCTATCTACCACAACAAATATAGAATCATTACCTCTTACTATCTTCAGTAAGCCAAGAAAAAAATCCATACTTATGTGAATCCAAGGTTTCTCAGGTACAACAATCGGTACATACAATCCAGTATTATGACTTACTCCTTTTTCAACTTGGCAAATTCTACAAATTTTCACAAATTTCTAAACATCTTTATATAACTGCGGCCAATAGTACTTCTCCTTAAGAAAATTCAAAGTTTTATCAATACCAAAATGTCCAGCCAAACCACTCGTATGTTTATCAAATTAGTTCTCATTATTCCTCTCGGTATACACAACTGAATACCTTTAAACAACATACCTTCCTGAATAAAATATTCATCCCATTTAGTGTCTTGTTGATCTTGAACAAGTGCTCTGCACTTTCTCCATGGCTCAGAAAAATCAGGATCAATTTCATTCAAATCTCTTATCTCATCAAAACAAAGAACTTAAATTTTCATCTCGGTGATCAAAGATATTCTTCTACTCAATGCATCAACAACTCGGTTAGTGACTCCACCCTTATGCTTTATCACAAATGAGTAACTCTGCAAATAATCAACCCATTTCATATGTCTCTGATTCAACTTATTTTGACTACCAAAATACTATATAGCCTTATGATCAGTATACAACACAAATTCACTTTGTATCAAATAATATCTTCATTTCTTTAGTGCTTGAACAATAGCATAGAACTCTTGATGATACACAAAATATTTCCTTCTAGCATCATTCAACTTTTCACTAAAGAAAGAAACAGGTTTATCTTGTTGACTCAACACAGCTCCAATATCACTTCCACTTGCATCACATTCTACTTGAAATACCTTACTGAAATTAGGTAATGCCAAGACATGTAATTTAGCAACCTTTTTCTTTAGGGTCTCAAAAAATTTTTTAGCTCCATGTGTCCACTTGAATTCTATTTTATCTCCTCTCATAGGCTCAGTCATAACATTACAAATTCAACTAAAATTCCTTATGAAATTTCGGTAAAAACTTGCCAAACCATGAAATGGTCTTACCTCAATAGAATTCATAGGTGTAGGCCAATTCAAAATAGCTTCAACCTTTTCAATATCCATCTTCAAATGATTAGCTGAGATCAAAATCCCAAATACACAATCTCCTCTTTCATGAATGAACACTTTTTCAGATTTATCAACAACTTTTCCTCTATCAATCTCTGTAAAACTTGTCTAACATGCAAAAAATGTTCTTCTCTGGTCTTACTAAATATCAAAATGTCATCAAGATATAAAATCACAAAATTACCCAAGAATTTTTTCAAAAATTCATTCATCAGCCTCATAAAAGTACTTGGTGCATTAGTTAGACCAAAAGACATAACCAACTACTCATACAAACCTTCTTTTATCTTGAAAGCAGTCTTCCATTCATCACCTTCTCTGATTTTTTTAATGATGATACCCACTTTTAAAATCAATTTTGGTGAAATACTTTGCTCGCGTCAAACTGTCCATTATATCATCCATTCTCGGTATAGGAAACCTATACTTCACTGGTATCTTATTTATTTCTCTAGAATCGGTACATATTGTCCATTCTCCATTCTTTTTTGGTGCCAATACAATAGGTATTACACATGGACTCAAACTTTCTCTGATCAAACCTTTCTCCAGCAACTCTTGAATCTATCAGTTCAATTTCTAATTCTCGATAGGTGTCAACCAATGAGGTGCCTTATTCGATAAAATAGCTCCAGGGATTAGATCCATACAATGATCAATGCTTCTTTTCAGTGGCAAACCATAAGGTACATTATCAGAAATGATATCACTATAATCAGTAACTTATCAATCTCCTTAGGGACATTATCCTCTATTTTCTTACTTGGTTTGTTAGGAATCACACCAAAACATACATCATTCTTTTTCAAATCTTTGAAAAACTTCCTTCCCTCCATCAAACAAAATTTTTCAGATGTACAAACATTACTAATAGGTTCTTACATCAATGGTAACAAGATTTGTTTCTTTCCATCAACCACAATAGTATACTTATGCAATCTCCCATCATATGTAGCATGTCTATCATATTGGCAAGGTCTACCCAACAAAATATGACAACAATCCATAGAGATGATATCACATAACACCTTATCATAGTATTTTCCAATCTTTAAATTCACATAACATTGTTCACTTACCAGGACTGTATGCTCATCTTTGATCCATGAAATCTAGTAGGGCTTCACATGTTCCAACCTTTTCAACTACAATTTTGTGACCATTTCCTCAGATGCTAGATTTTTTGAGCTACCACTATCAATGATTACTTTCTAAACTTTATCAAAAACTCTACATCTAGTCTTGAATTTTTTTTCCCTTACCAGATCTTCCTTTTCGCTCCCATTCAACAGTCCTCTCCTTACCATCAAGTTATTTTCTTTCTCAAATTCATTTATTGACTCTTCTTGCATCAAGGTATTTCTACTACTACCAACCTTCTTACTAGCATGTGTACATTCAAAATATTTATGTCCTTCTTCTCCACAATTTTAACAAGTTCCTCAGAAAATTCCTCTACTATAACCACCTCGGTAGTTACTGTGTCTACCTCTAGATGAAATTTCACCTTTCCACTCAGTCTTGACTTTGTCTAGATTTGTCTTTTCAAGTTCAGATCTACCATTTTCACCATTAGATCTACCTCTTCCTCTATGGAATCTAAAACCTTGAGCTCTTTGTGTTTTCTCATGTCTTTTGTTCAATTTCTCCTTGGCTTTCAATGGAAATCGATATGCCTCTTCAATGTTCTCCAACTTGACCAAAATAATTTCCTCTTGGATGGAAATTCTCAAACCATTCAAGTATCTAGCAATTCTTTAAACATCATCTTCATCATGTCTAGATCTGATATCGAATCTGTAGACTTCCTTAATATATTCCTTTTCTGAGCTATCTTTCTGCTTCAAAATTTGCATTCACCTAACTAGGTTAATCTGATAATCACAAGTTAAGAACTTTCCTTTCAATTTATTCACCATTTTATTCCATACCTTGATTTTTTATTTTCCTTTCCTCTTCCTACTGAGCTGCAGATGTTCCCACCATAAGGATGCATGGCTTTTCAACTTTGTGATCTAGTCCACCAATCCATCAAAATCCAATATTCCACCATACTCAAGAGGATTGAAATGTGGTGTAGACTTCAGACTTGTCAATGCCTTCGAAAATCTTTTTTCAGCTTGATCCATAATAGGTGCAGGTTCTGCATTTGCCTATTCTTCCTACTTTTCATCATCACTAACATGTTCAAGATGTTTTTCTCTTCTCTGGGTTGTTTCAACAGCTTTGAATCTAGCAGCTATTTGTTTTAACATGTCTACCAATCATAGATCCACATCTCTCCTCCCATGAACCATCTTGATAACCCTCTATAATTGGAGGTCAAATCACAATCATCCATCCTACAAGAATTCAACTAGGGCTTCTCAAGAGGAACCTACAAACCTAGATCCGTAGACCGAGATCAAGATCTCACCTCACTTTGATACCACCTTATGCAAGATAGTGCCAAGAGGGGCCAAAGAATGGCACACCCTAATGATCTAGCCTACTCAACAACACACCAAAGCAACAACACAAATAGTGAGAGAGAGAATGCAAGATATTTCATTATTTTTTCATCAAATAGAATCGTACATGCTAGGTTGTAAGGCCTTTCAAGTTAGGGCCATATATTACAATGAATTATAGAAGTCCTCAAACATGTGAGGATCTTCCAATAATCTCCAATCTCTAATCTTGTTACTTCTATCTAACTGCCTCTAAACTACAACCAAGCAACTACATTTATAAAAGAGTCTACCGAACTAAGTCGGCCTCCAGATCCACAATAAATGGAAGAAATGGTTAGATCTAGGACCACACACTTCCCCATGATGGATACCAACATTAAATCCATGACCCATAATAAATGGACAAGTCAGCTCAATAAAAACTCAAAAGAAACTACTCAGTAAGCAAGGATAACCGAGCAATAGAAAAGCATCGCCGAGCCCCAATGAAACAACTGACCATCAAGGAGATGACTGACCACACTTGGTAACCAAAGGAAACTGACTAGCTATCGACCAACTCAGTCAAAATAAGGAACTGAGCAATGCAAACAAACTCCAAAATGTTTTTGGTCACACGAGATTGCCAAGGACCTGAGATGCTCCTGCATCACACATTCTCAAATTTAGGTTCATTCTCAACATTTTCATTCACCATAGTAGCATGTTGGTTACCAAGCTTCTTTTGTGTACACTCAAAAGAATGGTGGCCTTCTTCACCATAGTTATAGCAAGTACCCTTAAAGATAACTCTACCCGTCTTATTCTTCAGTTCTACAGGTTTCTTTTCATCTTCTGCAGTTGGTTTCTCCTTCATCGAGTGATCAATATTTTCCTTCCCTCAGGGATTACCACATTGTTTTCTCTTCAACTTATTTTCTACTTTCAGAGCATATTGATAAGCATCTTCAATAGAATCAATCTTTATCATAGAAAGCTTATCCTAAATATTGAATCTCAAACCATTCACATACCAAGCTACCTTTTCCTTACCAAGTTCTCTATATCCAGACTGAATAGTAAGCTTGTAGAACTTGGTATAATCTTCAATAGTCAAATCCTTCTATTTTAGATTCTAAAACTTCTTAAACAAGTCAAGCTCATAGTTAGCAGGTATGAACTTAGCTTTCAACTTAGTCACCATCAACCTCCACTAATTGATCTTTATTTCACATTCACCTTCTCTATCTCTTTGTAATTATTTCCACCAAAGAGAAGTATGTCCTTTCAGTTTTGTTTGTGCCAACCTCACTCGAAGAGGATCTTCAATTTCTTCTCACTTAAAGAAATATTCAAGCTCACCAATGAAGTCAATCAAGTTCTTGGGCTTCAAAGTACTAGAGAAAGTAGAGACTTCCATTTGGTAACTATTACTTAACTAAGCTCCAGATCTATGTAACCTAGCAGTTTGGTCTTCACCAGATCTATCTCTCCAGTCATCACCACTAGATCCAATAGATTGAAAGTCTTCAGAAACTTCATTGTAACCATCTTCAATACCAACATTCTAAGGTATACCAGTACCAACTCTCATGATCTTGATGACCATGGTATTCTTCATCAACTCCATCTCAAATCTAAAATCATATTTCACCTTCTCTATAATCCTAGATTCTACAGTATCATAGAGATCCGTAATCACTCTAGGGTCCAATCTTCTCTGAGGCATACTTAAAGATAAGAGAAATCCTTTGCAAAAAACCCTACACTGACCACCTTGTGACAACCTCTAAGTTTTATGCAAGTCAGATCACAACCTACCACCTTGCACAAAAAACTAGGCCAAGATTCCACAAGTTCAGTGTCACAGATCCACAATCCAGATCATACGATCTCTTCACCCACAAGATTAACTTTGCAAGCTCAGCCTTGCTGGGTCAACCTTCACTCCATAAGACCAACTTAGCTCTGATACCACTTGACACAGTCAAGGTAGGTGGATCCAATTAAGGACAACTCAACCTTGCAGCTTCAGGACAACACAAAAGAATAATATAACAAGATATGTTTCAAAACATATTTTCCATTAACATGCCAAGCTGTAAGGCCTTCTAAGTTAGGGCCAATTACAATCAAGAATTAATTCAACAAGATCAACAAAATTGAATAAAACTCTAGCTAGTTTAGTTCTGAAAACTATTAGCAACTAATGGAAACCCTAAGGTAGATCTAAACATGTGCTTACAAGCCACCAATCAATCTCCTTGTGTCCAAGTATGAAACCAATAGCTCTTCTTTTATAAACTATTAGATAACAATATGATCTACAAGATCTCACAATATCTTTTCCACAACTTCACTTAACTTCTATGCCCAGATCTTCTCTCAGAACTCATGATGTGAATGCCTAAAACAACTATCCAAACATCCTAAAAATACTAATCATTAGGTAGAAGTCAGCTGATAAAATAATTAACTCCTATAAAAAAATATTAAATGCACTACAGGTCGGCTCTCAAATAGCCTTAAAAATTTAATTCAACATGTCGGCCTCCAAATCCACAAAGTAGAATGTGACATCAGCTACCAACAATAAATACACCAAGTCAGCAAACAAAATCACCAAGAACTCCAATCGGTAACCATACTACCGAGCACCAAAGAAACTACTGAGCATGAGTGAAACAATCAACCAAGCCAAGAAACATTGAGAAACACAGGCATCACCAATCACCGGATCCACCAAGCACCAGAAGCTTCACCAAGTTCATTCAGTGATCGAGCTTCCTTCATCAATGAAGACCATCAGTTAAGGCTGCAACCGAGTAACACTGGCCAAGAAACACACCACCATGCAGATTCACCGAGGACCTGGGAATGCCCCTATGCCAGCGTGTGATCTCTTCAAGGTGGATTAGGTTAGGGTGTGCCTTTGGCTCCTCTACCTATCTACCCTTGCATCAGAAGATAACCGTCATCTGTGCATTAGAAGGGTAATCCCATCTAGCATTATCCCTCCCAAAATCTTTCTTACAATGGTTCAATTTCCCTTCAATCTTTCACTTATCAAGGAAAATAGAGTCCTCCATATTAGAAGGTTCTAACATGTTCCCTTTAAGATGAAGATTATCAAGCATAGATCTTTTAATCTTATGTAATATGACCTTCTCATTGGAAGCCTTGTTTCTGAAAATTCTATCATTCCTTTCTTTCCCAACCCCCAAACAAGTATAGGATAAAATGAAATTGCAGAAATTAATCACACTTTCATTCTTTCAAGGAGGAACCCAAGAAGTGAATGTCCTCTGGAAAGATCTAATCCACATTAAGAAGTTTTAAAAATTTGTCACAAATCTTGTGAACATAATGGAAATGGATGGAAATATGGTCAATAGTTTCCTCATCCTTATTGCGAAAAAACAAAATGTTATCCATACTGACTTCGAATTAGGATACTACTATTAGGGTTCAACTGTGTAGCTTTTGTGTAGTTTCTTATATTTTTAATGAACATTGTAATTCGAATAAAATTCTCAAAGAATTCAATTTCACATACTCATCCTATTTATTGTCAGATAAGAATACCAATTTTTTGTATAATTTGTTGAAGCTTTTTCCATTTTTTTTTGTTTAGATTGTGTCTAACATTTTCAATAAACATTTTTTTATCACACTCTATGATCCATCATGAAGATGATAGAAATCTGAAGGAGGTGAATACAACTTGAGCAAATTCTTCCATGTCAATGATGGATCGAATGTGTTATCTGAAATTTTGATGGAATAATATTGGATACAATCAAAATTAGAAGGAATAGAATCATCTATTTATTGTCAATTTTTTACTTTTGAAACTTAACCAATCTATCATTTGATTTTTGGAAAGTTGTGTTATTTTTCTCTTTTACTAAATAATTTTTCCTAGCCCAATTAAACAACAAAAAAATTATTAAATTTTTAATTTACAAAGGATTTTTCAATGGTTTTGATGTTGAAATTTATTATTATCACTACATTAAGGTATACATGTATTTTGTGGGATCATTAATCAATTTATTTTAGTAAAGATGTTTGATGTTAGATATTGGTCAATGACTTCTAGTTTGAGTCATTAACCACTTTAGGAGCTACGTTTTTTGATTAGTGATATATTTTGTGATGCAGCAATGATTTTCTTTTAATGTTGGATCATTGATTTTTTTTCTATGTACTTTGAGGAATGGTTTAAATTTTTTTTTGAATGTGGGTAATACATTATTATTAAATTTTGCATAGACAAAATTGTCAAAAGATTAGGGAATCGTATGCTCACATTCAATTTTTAGCTTTTATTATTTTCCTATATGGTATATATATAGCATATGAATTTCAATAAATACAGTGTCAACTATTACATAAACTTTATTTGTTGGATCTTATCTCAAACTTGTAGATGGTAAATCTATAACAATTTGTTCGTGTCAATATATTACTAGGTTTGTGCTCTTAGAAATTCCTTATCTTTATTGAATGTAGAAGTTGGTTAGATTTTTTGTTGTAGTATCATATAATAATTAGTATATGTTTAAATCCACTAGATTTATGTTGTAAAAAATTATTGCGGTGACTCTAGTATATTTAATATTTCTAGATTTCTCCTTATAGCAAGCCTTCACTAGGTTTTAGAATTATTGGATAGACAAGGAAGAGAATTTGTTTGTATAAAAAATGGTTGTGTCATAGAAAAGAGCCATAAAGAAACACAGGTTACAATTATAGTGGTTTGATAAATTACCAAATATGAACATAATGGCACAAGGTACCCATAACTAATTATATTTTCATTGATGTGAATGTTAATTCTTTGTTGTAGGTTTCTTAGGATGCTAGTACTTTCAAGTATTTTTTCCAAATTCATCATGTCTTATGATGTGAGTGTAAATTCTTTGATGTAGGTGTGTTAAGATTTTGAATGGCTTTGACTATCAAAATCCCACCTACAATCAAATCTGGAATCCATTTAAGTATTTAGAGAAGATGGTCTAACTCTTATGAAATTTATGAGCCTAAAATTAATAAAAGGATATATGTAGAACTTATTGAATATTAGAATCTATTAATAATGACAATGAGTTTAACATTGTGATTTAGTCAAATTTGAAATGGCATTTTATAAAAGTAGTGAAGGTGGATTCATTGTTGGCAAATACTTGGATTATGTTTCAAGTAATGAGAATGGTGGTTGAATCTTGGTAGATGTTGGATGCTATTTTAAATTAGTGGGCATAGTTTTTTATTTGATATAGTAGTAAACCTCTCTCTTACAACTCTTTGAGGTTGTGATAAATTCTTGCTCAAATATTTGAATCTAATGCTAACAAGTGCAATGATGGATTTTTTCCTTGTACAAATTGGAAACTTGTCCACAACAAATAATAAAGCATTAGAAATAAAGGAGCCTATTTTCACATGGATGGGGTGAGTGTCCATTCTTACTATTTTAATCCATGATGTGTTTGTTTATAAGACTTTATGAGAATTGCATGTGCAAAAAGCTAATATTTTAGTGAATGTAGAAATTTATTAATAAAATTTATTTAATTTCTCATTGATTTTGGAGGGAGATGCCTTCTTTCAAATGCATGAAAACCTTGAACATGTCACCATGATGAAAAGGGTAAATATATGTTTAGTAGAGAATAATGAGTTGTCTACTTGAAAGTTATGTTTCCTTTTTGATATCTCAGGTTTATCATATAACACCATTTAGTTGAACTCTTATACCAAACTTATCCTATCCTCAAAGCAAGATCTACAAAATAATTTAGGCATGGAATGAGATTAAATTTTCATGAAGGAACGTCTTAAAAAATATATATTAAAAGTTGTCAAATGTTTCCTTTTTCTTGTCGTATACATTATAATTTTATACCATTTTTTAAAGTAAAATATTTTCTGATTGAATAGTGCTTTAAAAATTTTTGACTATTTTCACAGAATCTAATAATGGAACACGCTGATCACTCTGGCTACTCATATACTTGTTAGTAGGATTTCTTAAATTATTACAAGGCATGAAAGGTGAAGAGGCTCTCAATCATCCATTGCTAGTGCAAGAATATAAGAAATTTTTGTCTTGCTCAATTCAAAATGCAACAACCATAATTTTTTTGGTACCTATTCGTCACTAGTTATCAATACATAAGATTTAATTGAACTATATTCTTCTATAAGATTAAAAATTTTCACCCCGGTCTTTAATATATTATTTTAATATATCTTCCTAACGATGTAACCATTATCATTACACCTTGTCCAGATGCAATTGCTACTTAAGGTCAGCCATCGATTATGTTTATGCAACTGACAAATCAATGTCTAGCTCTCGTCGTTTCCTCCAACTAATATGTTTTTGCATTTTTTAAGCAATTAATGTCAATATTTCTGTCCCTTCTCTCTAGCATTTTTGATATAGCATATGAAATGATTGGAATCAAAGAGAAGACCATTCCTTTCATTGATATGTCCAAGGAAGGAATCAAAGTGACGACCATTCATTTCAATTAAAAAGAAGAAAAATGATTATGGAAAGATAAAGCACTAGGAATTCTTTTTTTATGTTGTTGTAGCCATACATAATGTCTTCCCTACTACAATTTCCCTTAATGCCCATTGTCACTGAATTTGATCTTCCCATAACCAAGTTTACCAAACTTCCACAATAGTTGGATGATGACAAACTAAGCTACCTTCAAGATCATCCCATGATCGGTAAAGGAGTGAAGTTTTCTGAGTACATGAAGACATTGCATGAAGATGTGAAACATAAGCTGGAAGTAAGTAATAACAAATATAAAGATAGAGCTGATAGATCAAGAAGATATAAGACCTTTTTTGTTGGTGATGAAGTAATCGTTCATTTGAAGGAAGGCCAATTTCCTATTGGAACATATGGGAAACTGAAAATGAAGAAGTTTAGACCTTGAAAGAAAAAGAAATTTGATAGTGGAAATGCATATGATATTTTGTTACCTAATGACATGGAAATAACACCTATATTCAACATTACTGATTTGTATGAGTATAATGCACCTGATGAAGACATGATAGTACTGAGGGATTAAATCCTAAGAAATAGATGGAAACAATTGAGAAGATTTTGGAGCAAAGAATTGGCAGAAGTAGAAGAGGAAAATAGTATATGGAATATCTAGTAAAGTGGAAGAATAGACTGATTAAAGACAGCCCATGGATTTTACAATCTGAGTTGGATGCAGCTCAGACCATAGTTATTTCATGATTCAGAGAATCATTTCAAACAACCCCAAGTATGTGATGCAGGAGCATCTTGGGTCCTTGGTAATTGCGTGTCACCAAAAATATGTTTGAAGTATTATGTGTTTCTCGGTTCCTTCTTTGACCAAGTTGGTTTGGTGTTTCTCGATTTCCTTTGTTGACCGGTGTTGGTGAGTTATCTCTTTGGCACTCAGTAAATTTCCCTAGCGCTTGGTGATGCTTGTCTAATAGTCAGTTTCCTTTCTTATCGAGTTATTTAATTGTGATTTTTGTTGAGGCCGACTTGTGCATTTAATTTGGGTGGCAGATTTAATGTTGGTATCTATCATTGGGAAGTGTGTGGACCTAGATCTGGCATTCCTTCCATTGATGGAGCATTTGAAGGCCAACTTGGTTTGGTAGTCTCTTGTATAAATGTAGTTGTTTGGTTAGAGTTTAAGGGAGTAAGTTTATGGAATTAGGAGATAGAGGATATAAATTAGAGATTGTTGGCAGATCCTTGCATGTTGGAGGAATTTTGTACTTGATTATAATATCTAGCCTAAATCAAGAAGGCCTTATAGCCTAGCATGTATGAATCAAATTGAAGATAATAGATGAAAGTATTTAATTCTCTCTCTCACTTGTTATGTTGTTGCTTTCGCGTGTGACGTAGGTCAACGCAGGTGGATCTAATTAAGGATAGTCCAACCTTGCAACTTCAAAATAGCATAGAAAAATAACACAAAAAGATACGTTTCAAAATATATTTTCCATTAACATGCCCAGTTGTAAGGCCTTTCGATTTAGGGCCAACTATAATCAAGAAGTAATTCAACAAGATCAAAAGATCCAATACAACTCTAGCTAGTATAGTTTTGAAAAGTATTAAAAATTGATGGAAATTATAAGGCAAATCTAAACTTATGCTCTCAAGCCACCAAGAAATCTCCTTGTCTCAAAGTATGCAACCACTAGCTCTTCTACTACAAACTATTAGATAACAATCGAATCTACAAGATCTCACAAGATCTTTTCCACAACTTCTCTTATCCACGAACCCCAGATCTAATTTCAGAACCCATGATCTAAATGCATAAAATAACTACCAAAATATCCTATAAATACTAATCATCAACCACAAGTTAGCTAGATGAAATAATTAACTCCTACAAACAAATATTAAATGAAATACAAGTTGGCTCTCAAATAGCCTTACAAATTTAATTCAACATGTCGACCTCTAGATGTACATAGGAGAATGCAACATCAACTACCAACAATAGATGCACTAAGTTAGCCAACCAAATCACCAAGAACTCCTATTGGTAACTAGTCTACCAAGCACTAGAGAAACTACCGAGAACTAGCAAAATAACTGACCAAGCCAAGCAACACTGAGCAACACAGGCATCACTGAGCACCAGCTCCATTGAGCACCAAAAGCTTCACCGATTTCCCTCAGAGATAGAGCTTCCTTCAGTAATCGAGACCATTGGTTAAGGATGCAACTAAGTAACACCTATCAAGAAACACACCATGATGTAGATTCAATGAGGACCCAAGAATGCCCCTGCATCAGACACCCTAGGTTTGAAAAGATGTTCATATGTGAGAAGAACATCTTTTGAGATTCAACACATAAACCCTGAACTGGTTTTTCACATACATGTCCTCCACCTTTTCACTTTCCATACTCTTCCACTTTAGCTTCCTCTATCTTTTAAAGTATTTCCTTAATAAAATGCAGGTCTATTCTCGAAACTGATCATTCATTTTCTCAGGATCTACCAAACTAAACTCAGCTACCAATACTCAGACTTCTCTTATCGAGTGTTGTATCTAGAAAAGGCATTGGGGAAAACTTTTTGTCATCCTTCTCAATAGTAAACACACTTTTTGTCATCCTTCTATCAATAGTAAACACATCCTTAACATGATCATACATAGGTCTAAAATCATATTGCCAAGGTTGACTGAACAATATATTACAACTATTCATCTCCACAATATCACATAACACAAGATCCTTATACTGGCCAATCTGAACATCAACAAAGCATTGTTCTCTTACTTCTAGAGCATGATCATATTGCAATTAGACAATCCTATAAGGATATGGATGTCTCATTCAACTCAAGCCAAGTTTCTAAACTATGTCCTCAAAAACAAGGTTGTCAGTACTACCACTATCAACAATACCATCACAAAGTTTACCTCTAGACTTCCTCTGAGTCCTGAACAAGTTACTCCTCTGAAAAGGTTCCTTCTTTGTACCGAGCAATGTTCACCGAACCAGAAAGTTCATGCAAGAGAGGGCCAAGAGGGGCCAAACAATGGAACACTCTAATGATCCAACCTACTCAACAACATGTGGAAGCAACAACACACAACAGTGAGAGAGAGAATGCAAGATCTTTCATTAATTTTTCATCAAATAGAATCATACATGTCAGGCTATAAGGCCTTCTCAGTTAGGGCCATATATTAAAATGAATTAAATAAGTCCTCAAACATGTGAGGATCTTCCAAAAATATCCAACTTCTTATCTTGTTACTTCTATCTAACTACCTCAAAAACTACAACCAAGAAACTACATTTATACAAGAGTCTACCAAACTGAGTCATCCTTTAGATCCATAATCAATAGAATAAATGGTCAGATCTTGGACCACACACTTCCCCATGATGGATACCAACATTAAATCTATGACCCATAAGAAATGCACAGGTCGGCCCAACAAAAACTCAAAAGAAACTACTCAGTAAGCAAGGATAACCGAGCAACAGACAAGCATCACCGAGCACCAGTGAAACAACCAACCATCTATGAGATAACCAACCACACATGCAAACCAAAGGAAGCTAACCAACTAATGACCATCTCGGTCAAAACAAGGAACCAAGAAATACAGATAAACTCCAAAATGTTTCTAGTGATACATGATTGCCAAGGACCCGAGATGCTCCTGCATCAGACACCTGGGGTTATTTTGAAATGATTCTTTGAAATCATTTGATAGGTATGATCTGAGCTACATCCAACTCATATTGTGAAATCCATCAACTATCTTCAATCTTCAACTTTACTAGATATTTCATATATTGTTTTCCTCTTGTACTCTTGCCAATTCTTTGCTCCAAAATCTATTCAACTTCCTCTTTCTGCTTCTTAGGATGTTCCATTGTTACTGCCATCTCTTCATCAAGTTCATGATACTTATGTAAATTAATAATGTTGAAAATAGGTAATATGTCCATGTCATTAGGTAACTCAATTTCATATGCATTTTCACTATCAAATTTCTTCAAAATCTTGCAAAGTCCAAACTTCTTCATCTTCAACTTCCCATATATTCCAACAGGAAATTGACCTTTCTTTAAATGAACCCTCACTTCATCACCAACATCAAAAGTATTAGGTGTCCTTGATCTATCAGCTCTGTCTTTATATTTCTGATTACTCTCTTCCAGCTTCAGTTTCACATCTTCATGCAATGTCTTCATGTACTCAACAAATTTCACTCCTTCAGCACTTCTCTTACTTTCATCATTAATGTCTCTCAAATCAAATATACCTCTTTTCTTTATGCCATTCACAATCTCAAATGGTGTTTTTCTAGTACTCATTTTCACTAAAGTATTTTATGAAAACTCTTCTTGTACCAACATAGAATCCCAATTACTAGGTGTGTCTCCAACTAAATATCTCAAAAGATATCCCAAACCTCTGTTCACAACTACAGTCTGTCCATTGGTTCGTGGGTGAAATGTAGAACTATATTTCAACTCAGTGCCAACCTTTCTCCAAAGAGTCTTCCAAAAGTATCCAAAAAATTTACTCTCTCGGTCAAAGATAATACTCCTCGATAATCCATGCAATCTGACAATTTCCTTAAAGAAAAGATCTACTACATGTATCACATTTTATGTTTTTCTATATTGTATAAAATGTGTCATCTTATAAAATCTATCTAACACAACAAATATAGAATCATTACCTCTTACTGTCCTCGGTAAGCCAAGAAAAAAATCCATACTGATGTCAATCCAAGGTTTCCCAAGTACAACAATCAGTACATACAATCCAGTATTCTGACATACTCATTTTGCAACTTGGAAAATTCTAAAACTTTTCACAAATTTCTGAACATCTTTATATAACTGTGGCCAATAGTACTTCTCCTTAAGAAAATTCAAAGTTTTATCAATACCAAAATGTGCAGCTGAACCACTAATATGTTTCTCCTTTATCAAATTAGGTCTCATTATTCCTCTCGGTATACACAACTGAATACCTTTAAACAACATACCTTCCTAAATAAAATATTCATCCCATTTAGTGTCTTGTTGATCTTGAAAAAGTGCTCTGCACTTTCCCCATGGCTCAGAAAAATAAGTTTCAATTTCATACAAATCTCTCATCTCATCAAAACCAAGAACTTCAATTTTCATCTCGATCATCAAAGATATTCTTCTACTCAATGCAACATCAACTCGGTTAGTGACTCCACTCTTATGCTTTATCACAAATGAGTAACTCTACAAATGCTCAACCCATTTCATATGTCTCTGATTCAACTTATTCTGACTACCAAAATACTATAAATCCTTATGATCAGTATACATCACAAATTTATTCAGTATCAAATAATGTCTCCATTTCTTTAGTTCGTGAAAAATAGCATAGAACTCTTGATCATACACATAATATTTCCTTCTAGCATCATTGAAATTTTCACTAAATAAAGAAACAGGTTTATCTTCTTGACTCAACGTAGCTCCAATTTCACTTCCACTTGCATCACATTCTACTTGAAATACCTTACTAAAATAAGGTAATGCCAGGACAGGTAATTTAGCAACCTTCCACTTCAGGGTCTCAAAACTTTTTTTAGCTCCATGTGTCCACTTAAATTCTATTTTATCTCCTCTCATAGTCTCAGTCATGGCATTACAAATTGAGCTGAAATTTCTTATGAACTTTCGATAAAAACTTGCCAAATCATGAAATGATCTTCCCTCACTAACATTCATAGGTGTAGGTTAATTTAAAATAGCTTCAACCCTTTTAGGATCCATCTTCAAACCATCATCTGAGATCACAAATCCCAAATACACAATCTCCTCTTTCATGAATGAACACTTTTTCAGATTTATCAACAACTTTTCCTCTTTCAATCTCTGGAAAAATTGTCTAACATGCAAAAAATGTTCTTCTTTGGTCTTACTAAATATCAGAATGTCATCAAGATATACAATCACAAACTTACCCAAGAATTTTTTCAAAAATTCATTCATCAGCCTCATAAACGTATTTGGTGCATTAATTAGACAAAAAGACATAACCAACTACTCATACAAACCTTCTTTTGTCTTGAAACCAGTCATCCATTCATCACCTTCTCTAATTTTGTTATGATGATACCCACATTTCAAATCAATTTCGGTGAAATACTTTTCTCTAGTCAAACTATCTATTATATCATCCATTCTCAGTATAGGAAATCTATACTTCATTGTTATCTTATTGATTTCTTTGGAATTAGTACACATTCTCCATTCTCCATTCTTTTTTGGTGCCAATATAGGAGTTACTACATACGGACTCAAACTTTCTCTCATCAAACCTTTCTCCAGCAACTGTTGAATCTCTCGGTTCAATTCTTTATTGGCAGTAGGTGTCAACCGATGAGGTGCCTTATTTGGTAAAATAGTTCTAGGGACTAGATCCATATAATGATCAATGCTTCTTTTCACTGGCAAACCATGAGGTACATTATCAAAAATGATATCATTGTAATTGGTGAGTAACTTATCAATCTCCTCAGGGACATTATCCTCTATTTTCTTACTTGGTTTGTTAGGAATCACAACAAAACATAAGTCATTCTTTTTCAAACCTTTGAAAAGCTTCCTTCCCTCCATCAAACAAAATTTCATAGATGTACAAACATTACTAATAGGTTCTTCCATCAATGGTAACAAGATTTGTTTCTTTCCATCAGCCACAATAGTATACTTATGCAATCTCTCATCATAGATAGCATGTCTATCACATTGCCAAGGTCTACCCAACAAAACATGACAACAATCCATAGAGATGATATCACATAACATCTTATCATAGTATTTTCTGAGCTTCAAATTTACATAACATTGTTCACTTACCAGGAGTGTATGCTCATCTTTGATGCATGAAATCTAGTAGTGCTTCAGATGTTCCAACCTTTTCAATTGTAATTTTGTAACCATTTCCTCAAATGGAAGATTTTCCAAGCTACCACTATCAATTAAATTACCTTCCAAACTTTATGAAAAACTCTACATCTAGTCTTGAACAAAATTTTCCTTACCAGATCTTCCTTTTTGCTCTCATTCCACAGTGCTCTCCTTACCATCAACTTATTTTATTTCTCAGATTCATTTGGTGACTCTTCTTACACCAAGGCATTTC
Source organism: Chamaecyparis obtusa (assembly GCA_027943335.1). Lineage (NCBI taxonomy): Eukaryota > Viridiplantae > Streptophyta > Pinopsida > Cupressales > Cupressaceae > Chamaecyparis > Chamaecyparis obtusa. The sequence continues at coordinate 129,553 of BSBK01010278.1, forward strand.
TACTACTACTATCCTTCTTACTAGCATGTGTACATTCAGAAGATCTATGTCCTTCTTCTCCATAATTTTAACAAGTTCCTCAGAAACTTCCTCTGCTAGAACCACCTTGGTAGTTACTGCCTCTCCCTCTAGATGAACTTTCACCTTTCCACTCAGTCTTGACTTTGTCCAGATTTGTCTTTTCAAGTTCAAATCTACCATTGTCACCATTAGATCTACCTCTTCCTCTAGGGAATCCAGAACCTTGACCTCTTTTTGTTTTCTCATGTCTTTTGTTCAATTTCTCCTTGACTTTCAATGCAAATTGATATGCCTCTTCAATGTTCTCCAACTTGACCAAACTAATTTCCTCTTGGATGGAAACTCTCAAACCATTCAAGTATCTAGAAATTCTTTAAACATCATCTTCATCATGTCCAGATCTGATATCTAATCTATAGAATTCCTTAATATATTCCTTTTCCAAGGTATCTATCTTCTTCAAACTTTGCATTCGCCTAAGTAGGTTAATCTGATAATCACAAGGTAAGAACTTTCCTTTAAATTTATTGACCATTTTGTTCCATACCTTGATTTTTTCTTTGCCTTTCCTCTTCCTATCTAGCTGCAGATGTTCCCACCATAAGGATGCATGGCTTTTCAACTTTGTGATTGCAATCTTCACTTTTGTCTTTAGGAATGTTTTCATACTCAAAATACTTTTCGATCTCGGTGATCCAGTCCACCAATTCATCAGAATCCAATTTTCCACAATACTCAAGAAGATTGAAATGTGGTGTAGACTTTAGACTTGTCAATGCCTTCAAAAAATTTTTTTCACCTTGATCCATAATAGGTGCAGGTTCTACATTCACTTGTTCTTCCTACTTTTCATCATCACTAATATCTTCAAGATGTATGCCTCTTCTCTGGGTTGTTTCAACAACTTCTAATCTAGCAGTTATCTTTTTTAACATGTCTGCCAATCTTGGATCCACATCTCTCCTCCCACGAACCATCTTGATAACCCTCTACAATTGTAGGTTAGATCGCAATCTTCCACCCTACAACAATTCAACTAGGGCTTCTAAAGAGGAACCTGTGAAGCTGGATTTGTGGACCTAGATCAAGATCTCACCTCACTTTGATACCACCTAATGCAAGAAAGGGCCAAGAGGGGCCAAAGAATGACATGCCCTAATGATCTAGCCTACTCAACAACACACAAAAGAAACAACACACAACTGTGAGAGGGAGAATGCAAGATCTTTCATTAATTTTTCATCAAATAAAATCATACATGTTGGGCTGTAAGGCCTTCTCCATTTGGGCCATATATTAAAATGAATTACAGAAGTCCTCAAACATGTGAGGATCTTCCAATAATCTCCAATCTCTAATCTTGTTACTTCTATCTAACTGCCTCTAAACTAAAACCAAGCAACTACATTTATAAAAGAGTCTACTGAATTGAGTCAGCCTTCAGATCCACAATCAATGGAAGAAATAGTCAGATCTAGGACAAAACACTTCCCCATGATGGATACCAACATTAAATCCATGACCCATAATAAATTCCCAACTCGGCCCAATAGAAACCCAAAAGAAAATACTCAGTAAGAAAGGATAACTGAGCAATAGACAAGCATCGCCAAGCACTATTGAAAAAAATGACCATCCAAAAGATAACCAACCACACTCAATAACCAAAGGAAACTAACCAGCTACCAACCAACTTGGTCAAAATAAGGAACCAAGCAATGGAGACAAACTCCAAAATGTTTTGGGTGACACAGGATTGCCAAGGACCCGAGATGCTCCTGCATCACAAGTTCTCAGATTCAGGTTCATTCTCAACATTTTCATTCACCACAGTAGTATGTTGGTCACCAAGCTTCTTCTATGTACACTCAAAAGAATGGTGTCCTTCTTCACCACAGTTATAGAAAGTACCCATAAAGATAACTCTACCTGTCTTATTCTTTGGTTCTATAGGTTTTTGTTCATCTTCTACAGTCAATTTATCCTTCACCTAGTGATCAATATTTTCCTTCCCTCAGGGATTACCATGTTTTTTCCTCTTCAACTTATCTTCTACCTTTAGAGCATATTGATAAGCATTTTAAATACAATCAATCTTTAGCATACCAAGCTTATCCTGAATATTGAATCTGAAAACATTCACATACTGAGCTACCTTTTCCTTACACAGTTCTCTATGTCCAGACCGAATAGTAAGTGTGTAGAACTCCTCGGTATAATCTTCAACAGTCAAATCCTTCTATTTTTTATTCTAAAACTTCTTAAACAAGTCAAGCTCATAGTTAGTAGGTACAAACTTAGCTTTCAACTTAGTCACCATCAACCTCCACCGATTGATCTTCATTTCACCTTCATCTTCTTTATCTCTTTGTAATTATTTCCACCAAAGAGAAGCATGTCCTTTCAGTTTTGTCTGTGCCAACCTCACCCAAAGAGGATCTTCAATTTCTTCTCACTCAAAGAAATATTGAAGTTCACCAATCGAGTCAATCAAGTTCTCAAGCTTAAAAGTACCAGAGAAAGTAGAGACTTGCATTCGGTAACTATTACTTAACTGAGATCCAGATCTATGGAACCAAGAAGTTCAGTCTTTACCAAATCTATCTCTCCAATCATCACCAGTAGATCCAGCAGATTGAAAGTCTTCATAAGCTTCCTTGTAACCATCTTGAGTACCAACATTTTGAGGTATACCAGTAACAACTCTCATGATCTCCGTGACCATGGCATTCTTCATCAACTCCATTTCAAATCTAAAATCATATTTCACATTCTCTGTAATCCTAGATTCTATAGTATCATAGAGATCCACAATCACTCTAGGGTCCAATCTTCTCAGACGCATCCTTAAATATAAGATAAACCCTCTACAACAAACCCTACATTGACCACCTTGTGACAACCTCTAAGTTTTATGCAATCACAACCTTCCACCTTGCACAAAAAACTAGGTGAGAATTCCACAAGTTCAGTGTCACAGATCCACAATCCAGATCATATGATCTCTTCGCCCACAATATTAACTTTGCAAGATCAGCCTTGCTAGGTCAACCTTCACTCCACAAGAACAACTCAACTCTGATACCACTTGACGCAGTCAAGGTAGTTGGATCCAATTAAGGACAACTCTACCTTGTAGCTTTAGAACAACACAGTAGAATAACATAACAAGATATGTTTCAAAACATATTTTCCATTAACATTCCTAGCTATAAGGCCTTTTGGGTTAGGGCCAATTACAATCAAGAATTAATTCACTGAGATCAACAAGATCGAATACAACTCCAACTAGTTTAGTTCTAAAAATGATTAGCAATTGATGAAAACCCTAAGGAAAATCTAAACATGTGCTTGCAAGCCACTAATCAATCTCCTTGTCTCCAAGTATGCAACCACTAGCTCCACTTTTACAAACTATCAGATAACAATCTGATCTACAAGATCTCGTAGGATATTTTCCACAACTTCACTTAACTTCTACGCCCAAATCTACTCTCAGAACCAGTGATGTGAATGCCTAAAACAACTATCCAAATATCCTAAAAATACTAATCATCTACCACAAGTCAGCTGGATAAAATAATTAACTCCTAAAAACAAATATTAAATGCACTACAAGTCAGCTCTCAAATAGCCTTACAAATTTAATTCAACATGTCAGCCTCCAAATCCATAGAGGAGAATGTGACATCAGCTACCAACAATAAATGCACCAAGTTAGCCAACCAAATCACCAAGAAATCAACCCGGTAACCATACTACCGAGTACTAGAGAAACTACCAAGCACTAGTGAAACAACCGACCAAGCCAAGAAACACCGAGCAACACAGCCATCACCGAGCACCGGTTCCACTGAGCACTAGAAGCTTCACTGAGTTCCTTCAATGACAGAGCTTCCTTCAATAATTGAGACCATCAGTTAAGGTTGCAACCGAGTAATGTTGGCCAAGAAACACACCACCATGTAGATTCACCGAGGACCCAAGAATACCCCTGCATCAGCATGTGAACTCTTCAAGGTGGATCTGGTTAGGGTGTTCCTTTGGATCCTCTCCCCATCTACCCTTGCGTCAGAAGATAACGTTCATCTATGCATTGGAAGGGTAATCCCATCTAGAACTATCCCTCACAAAATCTTTCTTACAATGGTTCAAATTCCCTTTAATCTTTTACTTATCAAGGAAAATAGAGTACTCCATATTAGAAGGTTCTAACATGTTCCCCTTAAGATAAAGATTCTCAAGCATAGATCTTTTAATCTTATGGAATATGACCTTCTCATTGGAAGCCTTGTTTCTAAAAATTCTATCATTCCTTTCTTTCCCAACCCCCAAATAAATATAGGATAAAATGAAATTGCACACATTAATCACACTTTCATTCCTTGAAGGAGGAACCCAAGAAGTGAACAAACTCTATAAGTCCTCCAGAAAGATCCAATCCACATTAAGAAGTTTCAAAAATTTGTCCCAAATCTTGCGAACATAATGGAAATGGATGGAAATATGGCCAATAGTTCCCTCATCCTTATTGCAAAAAAAATAAATTGTTATCCATACTCACTTCAAATTAGGATACTACTATCAGGGTTCAACTGTGTAGCTTTTTGTGTAGTTTCTTATATTTTTAATGAACATTGTAATTCCAATTACATTCTCAAAGAATTCAATTTCACATACTCATCCTATTTATTGTCAGATAAGAATACCAATTTTTTGTATAATTTGTTGACATTCTTTCCATTTCTTTTTGTTTAGACTGTTTCTAACATTTTCAATAAACATTTTTTATCACACTCTATGATTCATCATGAAGATGATAGAAATCTGAAGGAGGTGAATACAACTTGAGCAAATTCTTCCATGTCAATGATGGATCCAAAGTGTTATCTGAAATTTTGATGGAATAATATTGCATACAATCAAAATTAGAAGGAATGGAATCATCTATTTATTGTCACTTTTTTATTGTTGAAACTTAACCAATCTATCATTTGATTTTTGGAAAGTTGTGTCATTTTTCTCTTTTAGTAAATAATTTTTCCTAGCCTGATTAAACAAAAAAAAATGATTAAATTTTTAATTTACAAAGGATTTTTCAATGGTTTTGATGTTGAAATTTATTATTATCACTACATTAAGGTATACATGTATTTTATGGGATCATTAATCAATTTATTTTACTAAAGATGTTTGATGTTAGATATTGGTCAATGACTTCTAGTTTGAGTCATTAACCACTTTAGGAGCTACATTTTCTGATTAGTGATATGTTTTTGTGATGCAACAATGATTTTCTTTTAATGTTGGATCATTGATTTTTTTTGTATGTACTCTAAGGAATGGTTTAAAAATTTTGTTGAATGTGGATAATACATTATTTTTAAATTTCGCATAGACAAAATTGTCAAGAGATTAGGGAATCATATGCTCACATTCAATTTTTAGCTTTTATTATTTTCCTATATGGTATAGATATAGGATATGAATTTCAATAAATACAATGTTAACTATTACATAAACTTTATTTGTTGGATCTTATCTCAAACTTGTAGATGGTAAATCTATAACATTTTGTTCATGTCAATATATTACTAGGTTTGTGCTCTTAGAAATTCCTTATCTTTATAGAATGTAGAAGTTGGTTAGATTTGTTGTTGTAGTATCATATAATAATTTTTATATGTTTAAATCCACTAGATTTATGTTGTAAAAAATTATTGTGGTGACTCTAGTGTATTTAATATTTCTAGATTTTTCCTTATAGGAAGCTTTCACTAGGTTTCAGAATTATTGGATAGACAAGGAAGAGAATTTGTTTGTATAAAAAATAGTTGTATCATAGAAAAGAGCCATAAAGAAACAAAGGTTACAATTATAGTGGTTTTATAAATTACCAAATATGAACAGAATGGAACAAGGTACCCATAACTCATTATATTTTCATTAATGTGAATGCTAATTCTTTGTTGTAGGTTTCTTAGGATGCTAGTACTTTCAAGTATTTTTTCCAACTTCATCATGTCTTATGATGTGAGTGTAAATTATTTGATGTAGGTTTTTTAACATTTTCAATGGCTTTGACTGTCAAAATCCCACCTACAATCAAATCTGGAATCTATTTAGGTATTTAAAGAAGATGGTCTAACTCTTATCAAATTTATGAGCCTAAAATTAATAAAAGGATATATGTAGAACTTATTGAATATTAGAATCTATTAATAATGACAAAGAGTTTAACATTGTGATTTAGTCAAATTTGAAATGGTATTTTATAAAAGTAGTGATGGTGGGTTCATTGTTGCCAAAAGTTTGGATTATGTTTCAAGCAATGAGAATGGTGGTTGAATCTTGGTAGATGTTGGATGCTATTTTAAATTAGTGGGAATAGTTTTCTATTTGATATAGTAGTAAACCTCTCTCTTACAACTCTTTGAGGTTGTGATAAATTCTTGCTCAAATATTTGAATCTAATGCTAACAAGTGCAATGATGAATTTTTTCCTAGTACAAAGGAGCCTATTTTGACATGGATGGGGTGAGTGTTTATTCCTACTATTTTGATGCATGATGTGCTCATTTATAAGACTTTATGAGAATCGCATGTGCAAAAAGAAAATATTTTAGTGAACGTAGGAATTTATTAATAAAATTTATTTTATTTCTCATTGATTTTGGAGGTAGATGCCTTCTTTCAAATGCATGAAAACCTTGAACATGTCACCATGATGAAGAGGGTAAATATATGTTTAGTAGAGAATAATTAGTTGACTACTTGAAAGTTATGTTTCCTTTTTGATATCTTGGATTTATCATATAAGACCTTTTAGTTGAACTCTTATACCAAACTTATCCTATCCTCAAAGCAAGATATGCAAAATATTTTAGGCATGGAACAAGATTAAATTTTCATGAAGGAACATCTTAAAAAAAAAATATTAAAGTTGTCAAATGCTTCCTTTTTCTTGTCTTATACATTATAATTTTATACCATTTTTTGTAAGTAAAATATTTTCTGATTGAGTAGTGCTTTAAATTTTTTTTACTATTTTCACAAAATCTAATAATGGAACACACTGATCACTCTGGCTGCTCATATACTTGTTAGTAGGATTTCCTAAATTATTACAAGGCATGAAAGCTGAAGAGGCCCTCAATCATCCATTGCCAATGCAAGAATATAAGAAATTTTTGTCTTGTTCAATTCAAAATGCAACAACCATATTTTTTTTGGTACCTATTCATCACCAGTTATCAATACATAAGATTTAATTGAACTATCTTCTTCGATAAGACTAAATTTTTTCTCCCTGCTCTTTAATATATTATTTTAATATATCTTCCTAACGATTTAACCATTATCATTACACCTTTTCCGGATGCAATTGCTACTTAAGGTAGCCCATCAATTATTATTATGCAGCTGACAAATCAATGTCTACTTCTTGATGTTTCCTCCAACTAATATGTTTTTCCATTTTTTAAGCAATTAATGTCGATATTTCTTTCCCCTCTCTGGCATTTTTTCTACAGGATATGCGATGATTGGAATCAAAGAGACAACCATTCCTTTCAGTGATATGTCCAAGGAAGGAATCAAAGCAATGGCCATTGCTTTCAATTAAAAATAAGATAAATGATTATGGAAAGATAAAACACTAGGAATTCTTCTATTCTATTGTTGTAGCCATACATAATGTCTTCCCCGCTGCAATTTCTCATAATGCCCATTATCACTAAATTTGATCTTATAGTTGGATGATGAAGAACTGAGCTGCCTTTGAGATCATCCCATGAATAGTAAAGGAGTGAATTTTTCTTAGTACATGAAGACATTGCAAGAAGATGTGAAACATAAGGTGGAAGTAAGTAATAAAAAATATAAAGACAAAGCTGATAGATCACGAAGATAGAAGACTTTTGTAGTCAGTGATAGAGTAATGGTTCATTTGAAGAAAGGCCAATTTCCCCATTGGAACATATGGGAAACTTAAAATGAAGAAGTTTGGACCTTGAAAGAAACTGAAGATATTTGATAGTGGAAATGCATATGAGATTGAGTTACCTGATGACATGGACATATCACCTATATTCAACATTACTGATTTGTATGAGTATCATGCACCTGATGAAGACATGATAGTACCGAGGGATTAAATCCTAAGAAATAGATGGAAGCAATTGAGATGATTTTGGAGCAAAGAATTGGTAGAAGTAAAAGAGGAAAATAGTATATGGAATATCTGGTAAAGTGGAAGACTAGACCGATTGAAGACAGTGCATGGATTTCATAATCTAACTTAGATACAACTCAAACCATACCTATTTCATGATTCAGACAATCATTTTGAACAACCCCAAGTGTCTAATGTAGGGGCATCTTGGGTCCTTGGTAATTGTGTGTCACCAAAAATATGTTTGAATTTTTATGTGTTTCTCGATTCCTTCTTTGACCGAGTTGGTTCGGTGTTGGTTGGTTTCCTTTATTGACTAGTGTTGGTTAGTTATGTCTTTGGCACTCGATGAATTTCCCTACCACTCAATGATGCTTTTCTAATGCTCGGTTTCCTTTCTTATCGAGTTCTTTAATTGTCATTTCTATTGAGGCCGACTTGTGCTTTTAATTTGGGTGGTGGATTTAATGTTGGTATCTATCATTGTGAAGTGTGTGGACCTAAATCTAGTCATTCCTTCCATTGATGGGGGATCTCAAGGCCAACTTGGTTTGGTAGTCTCTTGTATAAATTTAGTTGTTTGGTTAGAGTTTAGGGGAGTAAGTTTATGGAATTAGGAGATAGAAGATATAAATTGGAGATTGTTGGTAGATCCTTGCATTTTGGAGGAATTTGTTACTTGATTGTAATATCTAGCCTAAATCAGGAAGACCTTATAGCCTAGCATGTATGAATAAAATTGAATATGATATATGAAACTATTGAATTCTTTCTCTCACTTGTTATGTTGTTGCTTTCACCTGTGACACTAGTCAAGGTAGATGGATCCAATTAAGGACAGTCCAACCTTGCAGCTTCAAAACAACACAACAGAATAACACAAAAAAGATATGTTTCAAAATATATTTTCCATTAACATGCCCAGTTGTAAGGCCTTTCAGGTTAGGGCCAACTAAAATCAAGAAGTAATTCAACAAGATCAAAAGATCTAATACAAATCTAGCTAGTTTAGTTTTGAAAACTATCAACAACTGATGGAAACCCTAAGGTAGATCTAAAATTATGCTCACAAGCCACCAAGCAATCTCCTTGTCTCTAGTTATGCAACCACTAGCTCTACTACTATACACTATCAGATAACAATCTAATCTATAAGATCTCACAAGTTCTTTTCCACAACTTCACTTATCTGCTACCCCCAGATCTGCTCTTAGAACCCATGATTTGAATGCCTAAAAGAACTACCCAAATATCCTATAAATACTTATCATAAACCACAAGTTAGCTAGAAGAAATAATTAACTCCTACAAACAAATATTAAATGCAATACAAGTTGGCTCTCAAATAGTCTTACAAATTTAATTCAACATGTCAGACTCTAGATCCACATAGGAGAATGCAACATCAGCTACCAACAATAGATCCACAATAGAATGTCGGTAACCAATCTACTAAGCACTAGAGAAACTATCAAGAACTAATGAAATAATCGACGAAGCCAAGAAACACTAAGCAACACAGGCATCACTGAGCACCAGAAGCTTCACCGAGTTACCTCAACCACCGAGCTTCCTTTAATAATCAAGACCATCGGTTAAGGCTAAAACTAAGTAACACCTATTAAGAAATACACCACCATGAAAATTCATCAAGGACCTAAGAATGCCCCTGCATCAGACACCCTAGGTTCAAAAAGATGTTCATATGTGAGAAGAACTCCTTTCGGGATTCAACACATAAACCCCGAACTAGTTCTTCACATACATGTCCTCCACCTTTTCACTTTCCGTAGTCTTCCACTTTAGCTTCCTCTATCTTTTAAAGTCTTTCCTTAATAACACATAGGTCTATTCTCCAAACTGATCATTCATTTTCTTAGGATCTACCAAACTAAACTCAGGTACCAATACTCAGACTTCTCCTATCGAGTGTTGTATCTAGCAAAGGCATTGGGGAAAACTTTCTATCATCCTTCTCAACAGTAAACACATTCTTCACACAATCATACATAGGTCTGCAATCATATTGCAAAGCTCTACTAAGAAATATATGACAACTATTCATCTCCATAATATCACATAATACAAGATCCTTATACTGACCAATATGAACATCGACAAAGCATTGTTCTCTTACTTCTAGAGCATGATCATCTTACAACCCAAAAATCCTATAAGGATATGGATGTCTTATTCTACTCAAACCAAGTTTTTGAACCATGTCCTCAGCAACAAGGTTATCAGTACTACCACTATCAACAATAGCATCACAAACTTTACCACTAGACTTGCACCGAGTCTTGAACAAGTTACTCCTCTGACAAGGTTCCTTCTTTGTACCGAGCAATGTTCTCGAAACCAACAAGTTGACGCAAGAGAGGGCCAAGAGGGGAAAAACAATGGCACACCCTAATGATCTAGCATGCTCAACAACTATTGGAATTAGGAGAGATAGGTACTGAGAGGGGAGGGGTGAATCGGTGCCTTCAAAACTTTACTTGTAACAACCTTTCTGATATATAACTGAATACTATAATAACTGATCAAAATAACTTGAATCTAATTGCATAAATCAATCATCTAGTTAACTTAAGAATGTAAACAACATGAAATCAATATGACAATCACATAACACAACTATTTTGGTAATGTAGAAACCCTTGTTAGAAGGTAAAAACTGTGGTAGGGATGACACCCACAAATTCTTCACTACTGCAGATAGAAAATGTTTTTTTAGTTAAGGCTACAAGTTTTGATCACTTCTGGTGATCTTACCCTATTAGGAGTAACATATTAGATCAGCTAGATCTACCTAGTTATAGGATTTAACAACACTAAATGAAGTGTGTACTTGGTTAAGAGATTTATACAAAGACTGTTAAGTCTACTCTGTTAAGAGATTTATCAAAAATCTATCACAATTGTCAGAAAGTAATAGGTAAACCATCTTCTAGTTGACAAATCACTTATCTGAAATAGATCTATAAGTGCTTATCAAAATATCATCTTATTTGTGAAGGTTCTCAGCTCTATTCTGCTCGATAGCCTTGTTTGATTATGCTCAATATGATAACCTCTGTACTTTGTTCTACTTAGTAGACTGATTGTCTTGAAGATAGGTAATTTCTTCAAGTGCTCTATGATTCATACATATTAGTTCAAGAACATCATGAAAATGGTGCCAACAAACAAAATATACAGTGTTCTATTTTACTGCCTTAGCAAAAATTAGGTTACAAAAATAATCATAACCCTAAGATCAATGGTGCAAAATAACCTAGATCAACTAATACAAATAAGATAATAATTGCATTTAATGAATATCTTTTACAATAAATGCTCCTCAATCTTGGTAAGCTATTTTATGATCTGTTATAATCATTTGCATAGAATAATGTGCCATTTCTAATTACTATGACATTTTCTATGATCATCAGTAAACACTATATAATCTACTCGGTGTATACTACAATACTCAGTGTTTACTAACCGTCGGTGTCGGTGTCGCTGGTGCTTGGTTAAATGTGTGATGCTCGGTGTAACATGCTTTACCAACTGCTCTGTCTTACTTCTAGTTACTGATTGTCTCAATATAAGTAACTGACTGACCTGTTTACTGTCCTTTGATACTAATGACAACCTTAAATGCTCAATAGAGATTAACAACAACATGCGAAAGCAACAACACACAACAGTGAGAGAGAATGCATGATCTTTCATTAATTTTTGATCAAATAGAATCATACATGCTGGGCTGTAAGGCCTTCATGATTAGGGCCATATATTATAATGAATTACATAAATCCTCAAACATGTGAGGATTTTCTAGTAATCCCCAATCTCTTATCTTGTTACTTCTATCTAACTCCCTCTAAACTACAACCAAGAAACTACATTTATACAAGATTCTACCAAACTAAGTTGGCCTTTAGATCAACAATCAATGGAAGAAATAGCCAGATCTAGGACCACACACTTCCCCATGATGGATACCAACATTAAATCCATGACCCATAATAAATGCACAAGTCGGCCCAACAAAAACTCAAAAGAAACTACTCGGTAAGCAAGGATAACCGAGCAATAGAAAATCATCACCAAGTGCCAGTGAAGCAACCAACCATCTAGGAGATAACTAACCACACTCGATAACCAAAGGAAACTAACCAACTACCAACCATCTTGGTCAAAAGAAGGAATTGAGAAATGCAGATAAACTCAAAAATGTTTCTAGTGACACATGATTACCAAGGACCCGAGATGCTTCTACATCAGACACTTAGGGTTATTATGAAATGATTCTTTGAATCATTTGATAGGTATGATCCGAGCTACATCCAAATCAGATTTTAAAATCCATCAACTATCTTCAATCGGTGTATTCTTCCACTTTACCAGATATTCCATATATTGTTTTCCTCTTGTACTCTTTCCAATTCTTTGCTCTAAAATCTGTTCAACTTCCTCTTTTTTCTTATTAGGATATTCCAATGGTACTTCCATGTCTTCATCAGGTTCATGATACTTATACAAATCAATAATGTTGAAAATAGGTGATATGTCCATGTCATCAGGTAACTCAATTTCATATGCATTTCCACTGTCAAATTTATTCAAACTCTTGCAAGGTCCAAACTTCTTCATCTTCAGCTTCCCATATGTTCCAATAGGAAATTGACCTTTTTTTAAATGAACCATCACTTCATCACCAACATCAAAATTCTTATGTCTCCTTGATCTATCAACTCTATCTTTGTATTTCTGATTACTCTCTTCCAGCTTCAGCTTCACATCTTCATGCAATGTCTTCATGTACTTAGCAAATTTCACTCCTTTAGCACTTCTCTTACTTTCATCAGTAATGTCTCTCAAATGAGATATACCTCTTTGCAGTATTCCATTCACAATCTCAAATGGTGGTTTTCCAGTACTCCTATTCACTGAATTATTGTATGAAAACTCTTCTTGTGCCAACACAGAATCCCAATTACTAGGTGTGTCTCCAACTAAAGATCTCAAAAGATTTCCCAAACCTCTATTCACAACTTCAGTCTGTCCATCAGTTTGTGGGTGAAATGTAGAACTATATTTCAACTTAGTGCCAAAATTTCTCGAAAGAGTCTTCCAAAAGTATCCAACAAATTTACTTTCTCGCTCAAAGATATTACTCCTTGGTAATCCATGCAATCTGACAATTTCCTTAAAGAAAAGGTCTACTACATGTACTGGATTTGATGTTTTTCTACAGTGTGTAAAATTTGTCATCTTATAAAATATATCTACCATAACAAATATAGAATCATTACCTCTTACTCTATTTGGTAAGCCAGGAATAAAATCCATACTGATGTCAATCCAAGGTTTCTCAGGTACAACAATCAGTACATACAATCTAGTATTCTGACTTAGTCCTTTTGCAACTTGGCAAATTCTACAACTTTTCACAAATTTCTGAACATCTTTATATAACTGTGGCCAATAGTGCTTCTCCTTAAGCAAATTCAAAGTTTTATCAATACCAAAATGTCCAGCCAAACCACTAGTATGTTTCTCCTTTATCAAATTAGTTCTCATTATTACTCTCGGTATACACAACTGAATACCTTTAAAAAACATACCTTCTTGAATAAAATATTCATCCCATTTAGTGTCTTGTTGATCTTGAACAGGTGCTCTAAACTTTCTCCATGGCTCAGAAAAATTAGGATCAATTTCATAAAAATCCCTCGTCTCATCAAAACCAAGAACTTCAATTTTCATCTAGGCCATCAAAGATATTCTTCTACTCAATGCATCAGCAACTCAGTTAATGACTCCACTCTTATGCTTTGGCACAAATGAGTAAATTTCCAAATACTCAACCCATTTCATATGTCTCTGATTCAAGTTATTTTGACTACCAAAATACTGTAAAGTCTTATGATCAGTATACAACACAAATTCACTTGGTATCAAATAATATCTCCATTTCTTCAGTGCTTGAACAATAGCATAGAACTCTTGATCATACACAAAATATTTCCTTCTAGCATCATTCAAATTTTCACTAAAGAAAGCAATAGGTTTATCTTCTTGACTCAACACAGCTCCAATTTCACTTCCACTTGCATCACATTCTACTTGAAATACCTTACTAAAATCAGGTAATGCCAAGATAGGTAATTTAGCAACCTTTTGCTTCAGGGTCTCAAAAGTTTTTTCACCTCCAAGTGTCCACTTGAATTTTATTTTATCTCCTCTCATAGTCTCAGTCATAGCATTACAAATTGAATTGAAATACCTTATGAACCTTCGGTAAAAACTTGCCAAACCATGAAATGATCTTACCTCACTAGCATTCATAGGTGTAGGGCAATTCAAAATAGCTTCATCCTTTTCAGGATCCATCTTCAAACCATCATCTGAGATCAAAAATCCCAAATACGCAATCTCCTCTTTCATGAATGAACACTTTTTCAGATTTATCAACAACTTTTCCTCTTTATATCTCTGTAAAACTTGTCTAACATGAAAAAAATGTTCTTCTCTAGTCTTACTGAATATCAGATTGTCATCAAGATATAAATTTACAAACTTACCCAAGAATTTTTTCAAAAATTCCTTCATCAGCCTCATAATAGTACTCGGTGCATTAGTTAGGCCAAAAGACATAACCAACTACTCATACAAACCTTCTTTTGTCTTGAAAGTCATCTTCCATTCATCACCTTCTATGATTCTATTATGATGATACCCACTTTTCAAATCAATTTTGGTGAAATACTTTGCTCTAGTCAAACTATCCATTATATCTTCCATTCTTGGTATAGGAAACCTATACTTCAATATTATCTTATTGATTTCTTTGGTATTAGTACACATTCTCCATTCTCTATTCTTTTTTTGTGCCAATAAAGTAGGTACTACACATGGACTTAAACTTTCTCTGATCAAACCTTTCTCCAGCAACTCTTGAATCTATTGGTTCAATTCTTGATTCTCGGTAGGTGTCAACCGATGAGGTGCCTTATTTGGTAACCTAGCTCTAGGCATTAGATCCATACAATGATCAACACTTCTTTTTGGTAGAAAATCATGAGGTACATTATCAGAAATGATATCACTATAATTGGTGAGTAACTTATCAATCTCCTCAGGGTCATTATCCTCTATTTTCTTACCTGGTTTGTTAGGAATCACAACAAAACATACATCATTCTTTTTCAAATCTTTGAAAAACTTCCTTCCCTTCATCAAAAAAAATTTCATAGGTGTACAAACATTATTAACAGCTTCTTCCATTAATGGTAACAAGATTTGTTTCTTTCCATTCTTCACAGTATTATACTTATGCAATCTCCCATCATATATAGCATGTCTATCATATTGCCAAGGTCTACCCAACAAAATATGACAACAATCCATACAGATGATATCACATAACACCTTATCATAGTATTTTCCAATCTTCAAATTCACATAACATTGTTCACTTACGAGGAGTGTACACTCATCTTTGATCCATGAAATCTGGTAGGGCTTCAGATGTTCCAACCTTTTCAACTATATTTGTGTGACCATTTCCTCAGATGCCATATTTTCCAAGCTACCACTATCAATGATTACCTTCCAAAATTTATCAAAAACACTACATCTAGTCTTGAATAAACTTTTCCTTACTAGATCTTCCTTTTTTCTCTCATTCCACAATGCTCTCCTTACCATCAAGTTATTTCTTTCTCAGATTCATTTGGTGACTCTTCTTGCACCAAGGTATTTCTACTACTACCAGCCTTCTTACTAGCACATGTACATTCAAAAGATATATTTCCTTATCCTCCACAATTTTAACAGTTCCTCTGCTATAACCACCTCGGTAGTTACTACCTCTGCCTCTAGATGAACTTTCACCTTTCCACTTAGTCTTGACTTTGCCTAGATTTGTCTTTTCAAGTTTAGATCTACCATTTTAACCATTAGATCCACCTCTTCCTCTAGGGAATCTACAACCTTGACCTCTTTGTGTTTTCTCATGTATTTTTTTCAATTTCTCCTTGGCTTTCAATGCAAATTGATATGCCTCTTCAATGTTCTCCAACTTGAACAAAATAATTTCCTGTTGGATGGAAACTCTCAAACCATTCAGGTATCTAGCAATTCTTTAAGCATCATCTTCACTTTCTCATCTTGAGGAATGTTTTCATACTCAAAATACTTTTCCATCTCGGTCATCTAATCCACCAATTCATCAAAATCCAATTTTTCACCATACTAAGGAGGATTGAAATGCGGTGTAGACTTCAGACTTGTCAATGCTTTCAAAAATCTTTTTTCACGTTGATCCATAATAGGCGCAAGTTCTGCATTCGCCTGTTCTTCCTACTTTTCATCATCACTAACATCTTCAAGATGTCTGCCTCTTCTTTGGGTTGTTTTAACAGCTTCCAATCTACCAGCTATTTGTTTTAACATGCCAATCCTGGATCCACATCTCTCCTCCCACGAACCATCTTGATAACCCTCTACAATTGTAGGTCAGATCACAATCTTCCACCCTACAACATTTCAACTAGGGCTTCTCAAGTGGAACCTACAAACCTAGATTCACAGACCTAGATCAAGATCTCACCTCACTTTGATACTATCTAATGTAAGACAAGGCCAACAGGGGCCAAAGAATGGCATGCCCTAATGATCTAGCCTACTCAACAACACACAAAAGCAACAACACAATAGTGAGAGAGAGAATGCAAGATCTTTCATTAATTTTTCATCAAATATAATCATACATCCTGGGCTATAAGGCCTTCCTAGTTAGGGTCATATATTACAATGAATTAAATAAGTCCTCAAACATGTGAGGATCTTCCAATAATGTCCAATCTCTAATATTGTTACTTCTATCTAACTGCCTCTAAACTACAACCAAGCAAGTAGATTTATAAAAGAGTCTACCAAACTGAGTCAACTTTCAGATCCACAATCAACAGAAGAAACACTCAGATCTAGGACCACATGATTCCCCATGATGGATACCAACATTAAATCAATGACCCATAATAAATGCACAACTCGGGCCAACAAAAACTCAAAAGAAACTACTTAGTAAGAAAGGTTAACCGAGCAATAGACAAGCATCACCAAGCGCTAGTGAAACAACCAACCATCTAGAAGATAACTGACCACACTCAGTAACCAAAGGAAACTAACTAGCTATCGACCAACTCGGTCAAAATAAGGAACCGAACAATGCAGACAATTTTCAAAATGTTTTTGGTGACATAGGATTGCCAAGGACCTGAGATGCTCTTGCATCAAAAGCTCTCAAATTTATGTTCATTCTCAACATTTTCATTCACCACAATAGTATGTTTGTGTTAGAATAACTAAGAGGGGGATGAATCAGTTATCTAGTGTCCCAACACAAAATGTATAATTCAAAACAACTTCTCTAATTTCTGATCCTCGGTAAATAATAAAACATTCACTATCTATGCTTTTACCAATTACCAATTTAATACTTTAAGAGTTACTGATCAAATCTAACATGTAACATGTAAAGAATGATAACAAACAAATATCACAATCAACACATAACACAAGAGATTTAACGTGGAAACCCTATAAGGGTAAAAACCACCTAGGAACGACAACCCAAAATTGTTCACTCTTCTGAAGTGAGGTCAGTTAAGACCCAACCCTATTAAAGGTTTACTAACACACTGTCAGGTGTGACCTTGTTAGAGGATTTTAGACTAGAAGTTATCATCCAACTAGCATTCACTATGGGGTTGATAGGATAACAATGTTCATTCTATGAATGATACATCATAAGACTTTCAGAGTCCACTCGGTTAAGAGATTTTGACTGTATACAATGGTTAAATATGTAACAGTAAATGACTTGCCTTGTTACAAGTAGTGGTTGTCATTGCACCAAAAGATCAACTTGTTAATGCTAGATACAACCACTAGACTTATAGAAGACATAGGAGGCTTTTAAACCATGTCACAAATCTTGAGGGGAGTGCTAACCATTTTTTCAACAATCTCCCCCTCAGCGTTACTTGAGGGGATTTGAACCTGTGACCAAGCTCTGATACCAATTTTTACAAGTAGTGGTTGTCGTTGCACCAAAACATTGACCTGTTAATGCCCGATACAACCACTAGACTTATAGAAGACACAGGAGGTTGTTAAACCATGTCACAAATCTCGAGGGGAGTGCTGACCATTTTTCCAACATGCCTTAATACAACTTCAATTACAGATTACAAATCAATATTTAGTCCATACAAATCCTTCTAATCAATATTTCACTTTAGATTTAATACTATATCAACTTACTGTCTATCGGTAATTGTTTTGTAGCTCAGTTCTTACTTAACCAGTATGATCAGAATGCATGAAAACCTTGTTCACATAATATTCCTGCAATATCTACTACTTCCGACATATTTCTATTAAGAAATTTTGTTCTCTTATATAGATGAGTAAATCATTTTCTTCTCTACCATCAAATTTTTCCTCTTAACCACATTCATAGATTTTTCTGCCTCAAAATTTCTTAGTACTTGTGTCAATAACACGCTTGATCCTCATCCTTTAGATCTTTCCTTAATTTTGTCATCCGTCGATCTATGTAACAAACATTATCTGTTAGCTCGATGTTATACTCTTGCCAGCTCATCAATCTTATTGGCTAAACTAATCATTTAATTTATTCTGTTCTACTCAGTTAACAAAGAAATGCGTCAGTGACCACTACTCAGTTAATACTGTGATCGATATACACTACACTCCGTCAGTGTATAGTAGAAATGCTTCATTTACTGACAACACTGCTTTGTGTCTTTCATCTCTATACTTCATCATAGATGAATGCAACATAATAAAGTCAATATCATCAAGTCATAGACACATCAACAAGTTACTCAATGTGTTCCTCATCCTCATCTATCATGTACATCTTTCCTCATGTAGATTTCTCTATTCTTCATCTTTTTCACCTTTCTTCAGATGTCTCGGTATAGTAACTTACAAAATAAGTGCTATCAAACTAGTTGACATCAATGACAACATAATACTAATTTAATCATATTACATATCTAATCAGCAACTCCTCAGTGATCTTGTAATCACAAATTCTTCATTTAGATTCCAAATCAGTTGTAGCTCAACAATCTCTCCCTTTGGCATTGATGGCAACTCAAGTAATATGAAATGTACCATACACGTACCAAACATATATTCTACAAATTTGTGAACAAAATGTTATATAAGTCAAATAGACTTAATATGTTTAATCACTATGTTACTAAACAACATTAGATAATACAACTTTACCATTTTGTAGTTGTGATCTTTTCAGTTTTCTTGTTCCTGCTTCTGTTATCTGTAACTGATCTTCAATACTCTGTCTCATTTAGATTTTCTCTCGCTTAGATAATTCTTGTCGATGCTTTTTCCTTTTCATATTGTTTATATCTCCCTTTGACAACAATGCCAAAGAAACAAATAAACAAACAAATCTGTCATCCTCTATATCTTTGAATTCTAATATTCCAATCGGTTCAAGTTCTCAAACTTAATCACAACCTTGAACATGATTCAAAGTGTGAACTATGATACATCAACATGAATGATCTTCTAATATAAGTAGGCTGATGCAACAACTAGATCACATTAGTGACCGATAGATAGGGGATGGACCCCAAGTCTAGTCCTTAAGTATTCAAATGTGTCCTTCAGTAGAGACTTTGTAAAAAAATCTGCAAGTTGTTCTTTAGATGTGAAAAATTCTAACTTCACTTTCTTCTTTTGCACTTGTTCTCTTAAGTAATGATACTTAATAGACATATGCTTTGTCTTAGAGTGCATCACATGATTCTTTGAAATATTAATAGCACTAGTGTTGTCACAATATATAATCACTGGGTTAGTGATTACCTCATTCATTCCTTCCAACACTTGTTTGATATATGCAATATTTGAACAGTTAGTAGCAGCAACAACATACTCTGCTTCAGCTATAGACTAAGAAATACAAGCCTACTTTTTACTTGTCCAGGTTACAAGTCTTTCACCAAAGAAAAATGCTCCTCCGGTGGTGCTTTTTCTATCATCTACATTTCCAACCCAATTAGCATCGGTGTAAACTTTCAGTTCAAAATTTCCTTCCTTAGGATACCATAATCCATAATTCTTTGTTTTCTTCAGGTATCTTAAGATCTTTTTTGTAGCTATCATGTGTGATTCTCTAGGATTAGCAAAAAATCTTGCAACAATACCCACAACATGTGCTATATCTAGTCTACTGTGAACTACGTACATTAATTTACCAATAATGGATCGGTAAAGTGTCTGGATTACCTTTGTAGTTTCATCCTCCTTTGTCAATTTGCATACAGTAGCCATTGGTGTTCCCATAGGTTTAGCATCTTCCATGCCAAATGTCTTCAGTACTTCCTTTATGTATTTAGATTGTGTGATGAATATTCCATCACTTTGTTGAATAACTTGTAGTCCAAGAAAGAACTTAATCTCTCCAAACATAGAAATTTCAAATTCCTTTTGCATTTCATCAAAAAATGCCTTGCAGACAAGATTTGAGCCTCCAAAAATAATATCATCAACAAATATTTCAGCAATGATAATAGTATCATCAGTATCAGCTTTCACATACAGATTATTGTTTTCACTTGTTCTAACAAATCCAATACTTAACAAGTAAGTATGTAGTCTTTCACACCATACTCTCGGTGCTTGCTTTAATCCATATAAAGCTTTATGTAATCTACATACCATGTCTTTATTGTCAGGATCAACAAATCCTTCAGGTTGTTCAATGTAGACCTCTTCTTCAAGTATACCATTTAAAAATGTTGACTTCACATCCATTTGATAGACTTTGAATTTCATGTGTGTAGCATTATAACTCCTTATAATCTAGCAATAGGTGCAAATGTTTCACCATATTCAATGCCTTCTTCCTGTGCATATCCATTGCATACCAATCTAGCTTTATTTCTTGTGACTTCACCATTCTAACTCAATTTATTCCTGTATATCCACTTAGTACCAATAACATTCTTATCTTTTGGTCGGGGTACTAAGGACCAAGTTTTGTTCTTCTCTATTTTCTCTATTTCTTCCTTCATTGCATTAACCCATTCTTCATTCTCTAATGCAACTTTCATAGTTTTAGGTTCAAATTCACAAATTAAACATGTACCTTATCTTCTTTTGCTTCTAGTTTGCATTCCAGCATGTCTGTCTCCAATGATTTGTGTCTCAAGATGATGTCTTCTGACAAAACTAGCCAAAACTTGATTTCTCCTTTCTTGCTCATCCTTCTCAGGTTCATTTCCTTGCTCGGTAGATCCATCTTGTTCCTTAGTTTGTGTTGCCTGTTGTCCTACATTATTTCCCTACTGACCGGTTGTTACAGTTTTCAATGTCGGTAGATACTCTGGATGTTCAATGTAAGTGAATCTATCGTAGTCTTTTGGTTCCTTTGTACTTTCCTCCATGTACTTATCATCAAACTCATCAACACAAACATTAGTATTTTCAACTATCTTATTTGTAATCTTATTCAAACATTTATATGTTTTACTTGTAGTGGAATATCCCAGAAATATTCCTTCATCTCCTTTAGAATCAAATTTTCCATTTCTTTCATCTTTCAAAATAAAGCATTTACTTCCAAAAATTTTAAAATAACTTACAGTAGGTTTTTGTCCAAACCATTGTTCATAAGGTGTTTGGTTGGAGTCCTTCTTCAGTTGTACTTAGTTAAGAACATACACAGCTGTACTGACAGTTTCCCTCCAATATGTCTAAGCAACATTATTTTGTATCATTAATGTTCTTGCACAGTCAATTATAGACCTATTTCTTCTTTCAACGATGCCATTTTGTTGAGGTGTCCTCGGTGCAGATACCTATCTTTTGATTCCATGCTCATTACAAAAATTAGTAAAATCATCAAAGATAAATTCACCTCCTCTATCAGATCTTAAGAATTTAATTTCCTTTTTAGTTTCTTTCTCTACCTTAGCTTTATACCACTTAAACATTTTGAAAGCTTCAAATTTCTCTTTTAGGAACATAACAGTCATCATTCTAGTATAGTCATCAATAAAAAGAATAAAATATCTATCACCAGAACAATTCTGAGTTCTCATAGGATCACATAGATCGGTATGAACCAACTCAAGTATCTTCTTTGTTGAATAGTCTTTGCTTTTAAAAGTAGACTTAGTCATCTTACTCTTTTGACATTCATGGCACATGACATGATCAAGTTTTGTCAAGTTAGGCAATCCTCTAACTCTTTTCTTTCTACTAATCTTGATCATGTTGTCAAAGTTCACATGGCATAACCTTCTGTGCCACAACCAAGCATCTTCATCCTTTATTAACAAACAAGAAGACTGATCCATATCAAGATAGAATAGATTACCTCTGGATTGTGTACCAGTTCTGACAAGTCTTCCTCCATCATCATAGATCTTCACCTTTTTATTCTCAAAAGATAGCTAGTGGCTTGAATTGTTCAGCTGAGCCACACTTAATAGATTATAATTTAGTCCATCTACCCAATATGCATTTTCACATTATAATCTATCATTGATCATCAGTGAGCCTTTACCTCTTACCATACAAGGTGCATCATTTCCCATTCTCACAGATCTTCCATTATATTCAACAAGATGATTAAACTTCTCTACATCACTGGTCATATGATGTGTACAGCCACTGTCTATGATCCATATATTAGTTCTGCTTACTTTAGAGAGAAGTGTTGTCTCTTCATGTTTCTCTTCTTCCTCTGAGTCATCTTTCATAGCAACAAATACAACTTCTATATCATCATCAGAATCAGATTCAGTTTCAATATCTTTGGCTATGTAACATACCTTTTTGCCTTTTTCATCTTGGTTGTGTCTATTGTTGTGTCGGTAGGCTCTGTTGACTCTCCTCCCATAGCTTCCTTTAGATCGGTCTTTGGATCTATCATCATCTTTCTTCTAAGGACATCTAGTAGCAATGTGACCAACTTCTTTACAATTAAAGCATGCCAAAGGTAGCTTACCTCTATACCTTCCTTTTCCTTTGGGAAATCTTCTAGCCATAAGTGCTTCAAGCTCATCAAGTTCATCATCAGTATTGTCATCGCTATCACAATTCTTACTATTCCTGCTAGACTTTCCAATCTTCAAAGAAGACATGAAAGTAGATTCAATAGAAGGAACAACTCTATGATCAAAGTTGTTTAATTCAAAGGTTGTAAGTTTACCAATCAGAGTGTCAAGAGTAAGGTTGGATGTAGCTCTTGTTTCATGAATTATAGAAATCCTGATTGCATTAACTAGTAGCAAAGTTTTGAGAATCTTGCTTATCATTGTTTCATCATCAATTACTCCATCAGATGCTCTAATAGCATGTACCACCTCTTTGAGTCTATTTGAATATTGGACAATGTTCTCACCTTCTTTCATTCTCATATCATCAAATCTGCCTCTCAAACTTTCAGCTCGAGCTCTTTTGACATTCAAATCTCCACTATATATTTGTGTTAATTTATCCCACATTCCTTTAGCAGTCATGCATGTCTTGATATCTTCAAATTCAGGATTGGTATAGGTAGCAGCAAGTTCCATCATAGTAACATTTTATTCATGCTTTTCCTTCAATTGGTCAAGAGTTAAGGGACCAGTGGGCGGTTGTATGTAGCCATTCTCCATCAGATCTAGTGCAGAGTTCTTGATTCCAGATATGTCAAGCTTCATTTTGCTTTGCCATACTGTGAAGTTCTCTTTGTTAAATTTTGGTACTTCCCTCTTATACATCTTGAGATCTTTATGCTTAAGTCCTTACAACTTTTTTCCAAGCAACCAGTGCTCTGATACCAATTGTTAGAATAACTGAGAGGGGGGTGAATCAGTTATCCAGTATCCCAACACAAAATGTATAATTCAAAAAAAATTCTCTAATTTTTGATCCTCGGTAAACAATAAAACTTTCACTGTCTGTGGTTTTACCGATTACCAGTCTAATACTATAACAGTTAGCGATCAAATCTAACATGTAACATGTAAATAATGATAACAAACAAATATCACAATCAACACATAATAGAAGAGATTTAACATGGAAACCTTGTAAAGGGAAAAACCACCTGGGACTGGCAACCAAAATTGTTCACTCTTCTGAAGTGGGGTCAGTTAATACCCAGCCAAGCTATTAAAGGTTTACAAACACACTATCAGGTGTGATTGTGTTAGAGGATTTTAGACTAGAAGTTATCATCCAACCAACATTCACTATGGGGTTGACAGGATAATAATGTTTATTCTATGAATGATACATCATATGACTTTCAGAGTCCACTTGGTTAAGAGATTTTGACTGTATACAATGGTTAAATATGTAATAGTAAATGACCTACCTTAATACAACTTCAATTGTAGATTATAGATCAATATTCAATCCATACAAATCCTTCTGATCAAAATTTCACTTCAGATTTAATACTGTATCAACTTACTATCTGTCGGTAATTGCTCTCTATAGCTTAGTAATTATTTTGTAGCTCGGTTCTTACTTAACTAGTATGATCAAAATGCATGAAAACCTTGGTTATGTGATATTATTGTAGTATCCACTACTTTCGGCATATTTCTATTAAGAAATGTTTTTCTCTTATATAGATGAGTAAATCATTTTCTTCTCCACCATCAGATTTTTCCGCTTAACCACATTCATAGATTTTTCCACTTCAAAATTTCTTGGTACTTGTGTCAATAACATGTTTGATCCTTATCCTTTAGATCTTTCTTGAATTTCATTAGTCGTCGATCTATGTAACAAACATTATCTGTTACCTTGATGTTATACTCTTGCCAGCTCATCAATATTGTCGACTAAACTAATCATTTAATTCATTCTGTTCCACTCGGTTAACAAAGAAATGCATCGGTGACCACTCCTCGGTTAATAATGCAATTGGTATACACTACACTCCATCGGTGTATACTAGAAATGCTTCATTTACTGACAACACTACTTTGTGTCTTTCAGCTCTATACTTCATCATAGATGAATGCAACATAATAAAGTCAATATCATCAAGTCATAGACACATCAACAAGTTACTCAATGTTTTCCTCATCCTCATCTGTCATGTACATCTTTCCTCATGTAGATTTCTCTGTTCTTCATCTTTTTCACCTTTCTTTAGATGTCTCGGTATAGTAACTTACAAGATAAGAGCTGTCAAACTAGTTGACATCAATGACAACATAATACTGATTTAATCATATTACATATATAATCAGCAACTCCTCAGTGATCTTGTAATCATAGATTCTTCAATTAGATTCCAAATCAGTTGTAGTTCAACAGTTGGTCACCAAGCTTCTTCTGTGTACACTCAAAAGAATGGTGTCCTTCTTCACCGTAGTTATAGGAAGTACCCATAAAGATAACTCTACCTGTCTTATTCTTTGGTTATACAAGCTTCTATTCATCTTCTACAGTCAATTTATCCTTCACTGAGTGATCAATATTTTCCTTCCCTTGGGGATTACCATGTTGTTTCCTCTTCAACTTATCTTCTGCCTTCATAGCATACTAATAATAATCTTCAACAGAATCAATCTTTAGCATATTAAGCTTATTATTAGCTTTTATTATTTTCCTATATGGTATATATATAGGATATGAATTTCAATAAATACAGTGTCAACTATTACATAAACTTTATTTGTTGGATCTTATGTCAAACTTGTAGATGGTAAATCTATAACAACAAATCTTAGAAATTCCTTATCTTTATTGAATATAGAATTTGGTTAGATTTGTTGTTTTAGTATCATATAATAATTTGTATATGTTTAAATCCACTAGATTTATGTTGTAAAAAATTATTGTGGTGACTAGTATATTTAATATTTCTAGATTTGTCCTTATAGGAAGCTTTCACTAGGTTTTAGAATTATTGGATAGACAAGGAAGAGAATTTGTTTGTATAAAAAATTGTTGTGTCATAGAAAAGAGCCATAAAGAAACAAAGGTTAAAATTATAGTGGTTTGATAAATTACCAAATATGAATAGAATGGAACAAGGTACCCATAACTCGTTATATTTTCATTGATGTGAATGTTAATTCTTTGTTGTAGGTTTCTTAGGATGCTAGTACTTTCAAGTATTTTTTCCAACTTCATCATGTCTTATGATGTGAGTGTAAATTCTTTGATGTAGGTTTGTTAAGATTTTCAATGGTTTTAACTTGCAAAATCCCACCTACAATCAAATTTGGAATCCATTTAAGTATTTAGAGACGATGGTCTAACTCTTATCAAATTTACGAGCCTAAAATTAATAAAAGGATATATGTAGAGCTTATTGAATATTAGAATGTATTAATAATGACAAAGATTTTAACATTGTGATTTAGTCAAATTTGAAATGGTATTTTATAAAAGTAGTGAAGGTGGGTTCATTGTTGCCAAAAGCTTGGATTATGTTTCAAGCAATGAGAAAGGTGGTTCAATCTTGGTAGATGTTGGATGCTATTTTAAATTACTAGGAATAGTTTGTTATTTGATATAGTAGTAAACCTCTCTCTTACAATGCTTCGAGGTTGTGATAAATTCTTGGTCAAATATTTGAATCTAATGCTAACAAGTGCAATGATGGATTTTTTCCTCATACAAATTGGAAACTTGTCTGCAACAAATAATAATCCATTAGAAATAAAGGAGACTATTTTGACATGGATGGGGTGAGTGTTTATTCTTACTATTTTGATGCATGATGTGTTTATTTATAAGACTTTATGAGAATTTCATGTGCAAAAGCTAATATTTTAGTGAACGTAGGAATTTATTAATAAAATTTATTTAATTTCTCATTGATTTTGGAGGGAGATGCATTATTTCAAATGCATGAAAACCTTGAACATGTCACCATGATGAAAAGGGTAAATATATGCTTAGTAGAGAATAATGAGTTGACTACTTGAAAGTTATGTCTCCTTTTTTATATCTCGAATTTATCATATAAGACCTTTTAGTTGAACTCTTATACCCAACTTATCCTATCCTCAAAGCAAGATCTACAAAATATTTTATGCATGGAATGAGATTAAATTTTCATCAAGTAATATCTTAAAAAAAAAAAATATTAAAGTTGTCAAATGCTTCCTTTTGCTTGTCGTATACATTATAATTTTATACCATTTTTTGTAAGTAAAATATTTTTTGATTGAGTAGTGCTTTAAACATTTTTGACTATTTTCACAAAATCCGATAATGGAACATGTTGATCACTCTAGTTGCTCATATACTTGTTAGTAGGATTTCTTAAATTATTACAAGGCATGAAAGCTGAAGTGACCCTCAATCATCCATTGCCAGTGCAAGAATATAATAAATTTTTGTCTTGTTCAATTCAGAATGCAACAACCATAATTTGTTTTGGTACCTATTCGTCACCAGTTATCAATACATAAGATTTAATTGAACTATCTTCTTCTATAAGATTAAAATTTTTCTCCCCACTCTTTAATATATTATTTTAATATATCTTCCTAACGATGTAACTGTTGAGAATATGTGTCTCAACCTTGCAATCTTTTTCTGGAAAATTCCAGAATTTGTTTGTGGTAGTTTTCCACATATTTATGCATTGGAAAATGGTTAATGAGTTGTAAAAAATGAGTCTTGTCCATAGTAGAATATATATAGGTCATTTTTAGAGCCTCGATGACTCATTTTGTGACTTTTATGTGGGTCTAAACTAGAGGACAAAATTATGGATGGGATTACTATTCCAACCTGGTTGTTTTTCCATCTTGGAAATGTAAATGTAAAAAATGGGCAACATGTGGCATGGTGGTCAAGCCCATGGTTTTGTAAAACCACAAGTTGTTTCCAGGTTGTAAAATCACTATAAAAGGAGGGCTTGGGGAGGTGTTTGGATCATTGAGTTTTTGCAAGATTGGATGCTAGAAGGAGTCTCTCCAAGTTCAAGTTGTGGTAATGTTCTCCTGTAAGAACTTACATTGCAAGTGTATTGTAATCATCTTCATTTGATAATACATTGTGTGGGTTTTGGAGGGTGGGGTTTTTCTCCAAAAAGGGTTTCCCCATGGTAATCACTCTGTTATGTGTTCATTGTTATTTTGTTTATGCTTTATTGTGCATTTCTTGAGATCTTTGTGATATTTAAGTTGAAATTTTCATAAATGTCCTCTCAAGATTAGCGAAGGAAGCGTTTCCACACACCTTTGCTTCCTTACAAGTGGTATTAGAGCCTGGCCAGTTTTGGTTCTATTTGTTGGGTATAGGGTTTTTTGAGCTAATTAAGATTTGAGTGGAAGCTTGTGTAGAGTATTTGATATCTGTATTGCAAGATTGAAAAGATGGCAAGCATTTCAGCGAGAATTAATGTAGAGAATTTTTTTGGCACAAACTTTGAGATGTGGAAGCTGAAGATTGAAGATCTGTTGATTGATCAGGATCTATGGGATGCAATTGATGAGAATAAGCAGAGGCCCCCAGATCCAACTTTAGTTGTACAGTATGATGTGACTGATAGAAAAGATAAAGGTCTCATCAGATTGTATCTTGTAAACTCTATTTTGATAAATGTCCATGAAGAATCTTCTGCAAAGAAGCTTTGGAAGAAGCTGAGTGAGATCTATCAAGCGAAATCACTTGTGAACAATATCTTCTTAAGGAAGAAATTGTATTCTTTGAGAATGGAAGAAGGTGGGCGAATCTCTGAGCATCTGGAAAGCTTTAATATGTTGTTGATTCAGTTGACCTCAGTAGGGGTGCCAATGGATGAAGAAGAAAGATGTCAAATCTTGCTATGTTCATTGCTAGACTCATGGGACAGCCTTGTCATAGCCATAGGGAGCACTTGAGTCATCTTGAAGATGGAGGATGTTGTTGGTTCTCTACTTTCTACAGAGATGATAAGGAAGGTGTCTCTAAATGCTAAAGAGGCTTTGAGTGTTCAAGGAAGACTAGAAGAAAGAGGCAAGAATGAAAAGAAACATGGCCATTCTAAGTCCAAGAATAAGGGGAGATCAAAATCTCCTAGTAAGTCCAAGGCAATCTGCTTGAATTGTGGCAAACCTAGACACTTCCGAAAGGACTACAAAGAGGAGAAGAAGAAGAAGAAGAAGAAGAAGAAGAAGAAGAAGAAGAAAGATTCTGATTCTAATTCTAAGTCTGAGAAGGAAGATGGAGATTCTTTCATCGTAGCCTTGGCCACTCATGTAGGTGAAAATGCATGGTTAATAGACTTAGGTGCATCTTTCCACATTACTCCTAATAGAAACTGGTTTAGTAAGTATGAAAATTTTGATGGTGGTAAGGTGTATTTGGGTGATAACTCAGTACTTGATATTGTTGGTCATGGAAGTATTCGTGTGAAATTTTCTAATGGTAGAATGAGATGATTTGATGGTGTCTTACATATCCTAGGACTAGCAAGGAATCTGTTATCTATTAGCAAGCTAATAGATGCAGGTGTGCATGTATAGTTTTTTGAAGTAGGTGTGAAAATGGTGAGAGGTACTATGGTAATAGAAAGAGGAAGTAGATTGGGTACATTGTACCAGCTTGATGCATGCATAGTTGAGTGCAATAGTACTTTAGATAAGAGTTTAAAAAAGACTACTCAGTTGGAAAAGGAGAGGGTTTCTCTTTCAATAGATGGTCATGGTTTTTGGGTACCCAAGGGTGCTCTGTCTACTGAATCAAAGTTGCCTATAGAGAAGACCATGTTATGGCACCAAAGACTTGGCCATATAGGTGAGAAAGGTCTACGGACCTTGAAAAATATGAACCTTGTCGATGGGTTGAATGATTGCAATCTTGAATTTGATTTTTGTGAGCACTGTATCTATGGTAAGCAAAACCGCATCCAGTTTTACTTGAGTTCTCATAAGTCCTCATGTATTTTAGATCTAATCCATTCGGATGTATTTGGTCCAGTTGATGTTCGTTCTATTGGTAGATCAGTTTATTATGTTTCTTTCATTGATGATTTCAGTAGAAGAACATGAGTTTATTTTCTTAGGAGTAAAGATGAAGTTTTCAATCATTTCAAATAATTTAAAGCAATGGTTGAGTTGCAGACTAGAAAGAAAATAAAATGTTTGAGAACTGATAATGGTGGTGAATTTTGCTCCAATGATTTTTACACATTTTTTAAAGATTGTGGTATTAAAAGAGAGAAGACAACTCCGTATTCTCCACAACAGAATGGAGTTGCAGAAAGAATGAACATGACCCAGATGGAGAAGGATAGAAGTATGCTGAGTGGTGCTGGACTAGAACAAAAGTTATGGGCTGAAGCTCTAGCCACTGCCTGCTACCTAATAAACAAGTCTCCTACATCATCTCTTGGTGATAAGACACCAATGGAAGCATAGTTGGGCCACAAGACTTCACTTAGACATCTGAGAGTGTTTGGTTGTGAAGCATATGCTCATGTGCCAAAGGAGAAGTGGACTAAATTGGATAACAAAGCTGTCAAATGTATTTTCATTGGATACAGTTATGGTGTGAAAGGATACAAGATTTGGAATCCTATTGAACAAAAGGTATTTTATTCAAGAAGTGTAATTTTTAGAGAAACTAAGCCTTCTTCTGTTACAGTGCAGCCAGAAAAAACAAAAGAAAATAAAGATGTGATTCAACTACTTTCTACACCGGAGAAAGTTGAGTCGAGGCCCTTAGAGAGACAAGAAGTCGAAGAGAGCTCTATGAGTTTTGAATCATCAGAGGAAGAAGAGGTACCTGAAACTAAGGCTGAACCTGAACCAGATCTTGCTCGAAGGTCTACTAGACAAAGGAAACTACCTGAAAGGTATGGGTATTCTCCTAATGATTGGAGATGCATATTTGCATTAAATGCTAATATTGATGAACCAAGATCTATAGAAGAGGATCTTGGTATGAATGATTCATAGTGTTTGAAAATAGCCATGGATGAAGAAATGGTAGCTCTTAAGAGGAATGAAACATGGGACCTTGTACCATTGCCTGAAGGATGAAATCCTGTTGGTTGTAAATGGGTGTTTAAGAAGAAGATGAGTTCAGATGGAAGCATTGAGAAGTATAAAGCACGTTTGGTTGCAAAAGGTTACTCTCAAGCTCAGGGAGTAGATTTTGGTGAGATTTTTTCTCCAGTAGCCAAAATGACATCCATTAGATTTTTACTTTCTATTGCACCTGCTTATGATTTAGAGATTGAGCAAATGGATGTGAAAACAACTTTTCTTCATGGAGATTTGGAGGAGGAAATTTACATGACACAACCAGAGCACTATGTGGTGAAAGGTAAATGTCATTTGGTCTGTAAGTTGAAGAAATCCTTGTATGGTTTAAAATAGAGTCCTAGGATGTGGTACTAGAAGTTTGATACATATGTGTTGAGTTTAGGATTTGTGCGATCTAAATTTGATCACTGTATATATTTCAAATCTGATGGTGATCATTTCCTAGTTATTGCCCTGTATGTTGATGACATGTTGTTTATTGGAAAAGGAAAAGGTTTGATTGAAGAGTTAAAATCTCAGCTCTCGATAAAGTTTGAAAGGAAAGATCTTGGTGCAACAAGACACATTTTGGGAATGAAGATTGTATGAGATAGACAAAATAAAAAGCTTTGGCTAGGCTAGAGCAAGTATGTTGGTACTATTCTAAAAAGATTCAATATGCAGGATTCTAGACCATTGAGTGTTCTTGTTACAATGGGAACAAAGCTTTCTAGTTTACAATGTCCTACATCCCCATTGGAGATGGAAGAGATGAGTCAAGTACCATATCAGAGTGCTGTTGGAAGTTTGATGTATGTTATGGTCTGTACAAGACCATACATTGCCCAAGCAGCGGGAGTTCTTTCCCATTATATGTCTAATCCAGGAAGAGCACATTGGGATGCAGTAAAAAAAATTTTGAGATACTTGCGGGGTACTTTAGAGTACTTGATATGTTTTCATGGAGCAAAAAAAAAGCATTCCTTAGATATTCAAGGCTATGTGGATTCAGACTGGGCTGTTGATGTTCATAGAAGAAGATCCACCTGTGCATATGTGTTTACATTATTCGGTGGTACAATCAGTTGGATGAGCAAGCAATAGGCTGTGGTCACTTTGTCCACTACTAAGGCAGAGTATATGGTAGCTACTCATGCCTGTAAGGAAGCCATCTGACTAAAGAGATTGTGTTCAGATATAGAGTTCAAATAGGGTGCAGTGACAATTTACAGTGATAGTCAAAGTGCAATCTGCCTAGCGAAGAACCCTACTTTTCATGCTAGGACCAAGCACATTGATGTACAATATCATTTTGTGAGAGATATGGTTGAGGATGGCAAGGTGAAGCTGGAGAAGGTAGAAACTTTGGTGAATGTTGCTGATGCATTAACTAAGCTTGTGAGCATAGAGAAGTTCAGATGGTGTTTAGAGTCTATGGGCCTCTCAGCCCCTAGCAATTAAGTCCATGATATTTTGGATCCCCTGACTCTTGCAAGGTGTTCGACAAGTGGGAGAATGTTGAGAATATGTGTCTCAACCTTGCAATCTTTTTCTAAAAAATTCTAGAATTTGTTTGTGGTAGTTTTCCACATGTTTATGCATTGGAAAATGGTTAATGAGTTGTCAAAAATGAGTCTTGTCCATAGTAGAATATAGATAGGTCATTTTTAGAGCTTTGATGACTCATTTTGTGACTTTTATGGGGGTCTAAACTAGAGAACAAAATTATAGACGGGATTACTATTTTAACCTAGTTGTTTTTCCATCTTGAAAATGTAAATGTAAATGTAAATGTAAAAAATGGGCAACATGTGGCATGGTGGTTAAGCCCATGGTTTTGTAAAACCACAAGTGATTTCCAAGTTGTAAAATCACTATAAAAAGAGGGCTTGGGGAGGTGTTTGGATCATTGAGTTTTTGCAAGACTGCATGCTAGAAGGAGTCTCTCTGAATTCGAGTTGTGGTGATGCGCTTCTGTAAGAACTTGCATTACAAGTGTACTGTAATCATCTTGATTTGATAATACATTGTGCAAGTTTTGCAGGGTGGGGTTTTTCTCCCGAAAGGGTTTCCCCACGGTAATCACTATGTTATGTGTTCATTGTTATTGTGTTTATGCTTTATTGTGCATTTTTTGAGATCTTTGTGATATTTAAGTTGAAATTTGCATAACTGTCCTCTCAAGATTAGCGTAAAAAACATTTCCGCACACCTTTGCTTCCTTACAATAACCATTATCATTAAACCTTGTCTAGATGCAATTTCTACTTAAGGTAGCCCATTGATTATTATTATGCAGCTGACAAATCAATGTCTACTTCTCGATGTTTCTTCCAACTAATATTTTTTTGCATTTTTTAAGCAATTAATGTCGATATTTCTGCCCCCTCTCTCTGGCATTTTTTCTATAGCATATGTGACGATTGGAATCAAAGAGACGGCCATTCCTTTCAGTGATATGTCCAAGGAAGGAATCAAAGTGATGGCCATTCCTTTCAATTAAAAAGAAGAAAAATGATTATGGAAAGATAAAACACTAGGAATTCTTCTGTTCTATTGTTGTAGCCATACATAATGTCTTTCCCGCTGCAATTTCCCCTAATGCCCATTGTCACTGAATTTGATCTTCCCGTAATTGAGTTTATGAAACTTCCATAACAGTTGGATGATGAAGAACTCAACAACCTTCGAGATCATCCCATGATCGGTAAACTAAGAGAGGCCTGCATAAAATGGGGATTTTTTCATTTTGTCAATCATGGAATTTCATTTGATCTTCTGGATAATGTTCAGAATGTTAGCTAAGGTTTATTGTCCATGCTGACCGAGGCTAAAGATAGAGCCACAACTTCTAACAAATTTGATAGTTACTATCGAATTCCTACCTTTGAGACATTCAATGTTCTTGACACCTCACAATCAGGGTCTCTAGAGAAAATATGTTCAAAGATATGGCCTGAAGGAAATCAAGCTTTCTGGTATGATATTTATGTTCACTTCTCATTCCTTTAAAGCTATCTTATTTGACTATATATCATTATATTAATTCCTTTACGATTTGTTTTGCAGCGAGACGATGGTAAAGTACAACATGTGCATCTCAAATCTCACCCAAAATATCATAAAAATAATTGTTGCAAGCCTAGGGTTGGATGCCAATGCCCTCTACCACTCTCACTTTAAAACCTGCACATCAAGATTGCGGGTAAATGGGTATTCATTGAGCAGAAAAATTATTGGGGAAGAAACTCTACATTCTCATGTAGATAGTGGGTGCCTCACAATACTTTACCAAGATGATGCGGAAGGGCTTGAGATTCGATCTCTGGAGGGGAAGTGGTTTAATGTCAAACCTCTCTCCAATTCATTTGTTATCAATCTGGGGGACTCCCTTAAGGTATAAAATTCTCTCCCCCTCCAATCATCATTAGAGAAGTTTATAAGACAAAAATAATTAAGATGTGTGATGAATATATTTGTAGGCGTGGTGTAACGGGTGATACTACAGCGCAGAGCATTGTGTTGTTTACAATGGTTGGAGAGATCATATTTCAATTGGCTTCTTCACTTTCTTTCCAGAGGAGATGAAAATCTTGGTGCCGGTGGAACTTGTTGATGACAGCAATCCAAGGCGTTACAAGTCTTTTCTCTACCCACAATTCAGACATGAACTCATAGCTAACAGTGTAGGGAGAGATAGACCTACCACTCTGGAACAATTTGCGGGCATATAGAGAATAGTACAATCGTGCAGTATTGCGCTTTTATCTTATCATCTCAGTATCCACTATTACAACACGTAACAACCCTATTTTTCAAATGAAGTTTCATTGCGAATCAACGTGAATAGAATAATAGTCAACCCTCTACGTACTAGAAGAAAAAAGGAAAGGAAAAAAAAGTAATAAATTATTAAATTGCGATTTGTTATACAAATAATCAACGGAAAATACTAATTACGATCAAATGTATTGATAATTTCTTAATATTAGAAAATAAATTTATGAACTTGTTTTAAATTAAAAAAATATTTTTTAAATTTTTGTCTATAGCATACTTTTTTTGGTACAAGCTAGAGGCGTTAAAATGGTCAAATATTCAACTAAATAAGTAACTTTTACATCTTTAAATATATAACAACAATCTTATATAATTTTTATTAAGTTAGAAAATTTGATAAATGAAAAAATTAGATTGAGGAGAAACATTAGGAATTGATATCAGTTATGTTTTTGGAATTGTATAATGAAAATGGTAAAACATGTAGATGGTATATGAGAAATATCATATTATTTTATTATTAGATATCATATATATTGTAAGATAATGAATATAATTATTTGATTTTGTAATTATCCACAAACATTTTACATAAGAAGTAATTTTGACATGTAGTTTCAAAAATATTGATTCTTTCCATTGAACTAAATAAAAATGAAAAAATGAACTTAGATAAATTGATTATGTTAACAAACAAGAATTTGATTAGCTTAAAAAATCAATTTATAAGTAAATATATTTCAAAATGTTTGAGATGATGAGACTTCAAAGGGTATGACAAAGGATTGGTTGCCAAATTGGGAATTGGAAGCATAAGATTTATGCACCAATATTCCTCTTCTTTATAAATATAGACTAATGTTTGGACATGGATTGATTCACAAGATTAAACCCTAATATACATATATGTACTTTCTCTATGATGCAATCCTAAAGCTAATAAACCTGATATTGTACTAGCTATAATGAAGAATTTTATATGTCCACACATGGAAAGTAAGGATTCTTTGAAAAAAAGTTAGAACTTTCTACACCAACAAGGGGAACACTCTTTATCTATTCATGTCATTAAGAGATATAAGGTAAGAGGGAAGATATGAAAATATATGACAATGATATAGTACAATGATAATTAGATCTTACAACACGTAAATGATTATAATGGCTTTAACATGGTTTATTGCAAGAAACAATGATTTTATATTGACTGATGTATAATCACTAATTTAAAATTTGATATGATAAAATGATTAACTATAGAAATGTTATTGGAAATCACTCTAGGGCTATATCTACTATCTAAATCTTGATAAACACACACATACATGAATATATATTATGACTAGTAGTTTTTTTATAATTTTAAGAACTACATTTGATGATTCAATATCTATTTAAGAGAAAATTCTACCAAAATGTACTATAGGTTAGTTTGTATGCCCTTCATGTATGTGACAAACTATATAATTTTAGTGTTAAATCTAAGTTTCTTTTTGAAACCTAATATTTCTTATCCTCAAGAGAAATTAAAAAAAATTCTCTCCTTTTTTATTTATCCAAAAAAAATTCTATTTTACTTTTTATCCATAACCTCTTCCATCAAGTGTCTGCAAATCGATTAGTGAGAATAACTAGACAAATATGCAAGATCGTTTATATATTGTTGGAAAGCGGGAACACTAAGATGGGTTTGAATCAGTGTTCAACAATGTTAAACTTTAATATACATGTCTACAAACATAACACATGAAATGAAAAGTAATATGAGTGAACATAAAGAAACTAACCACAACACCATAACATATGAATTTTTTATCGTGGAAACCCAATTAGGAGAAACAAAATAGTAGGATAGAACCAACAAGATAATACTTCTATAGAAAATATTGCCTTATAATTTAAAGTCCAATGCTTTTGCATTCAGGCTCACTACCTAGAGTTCACTAATCAATTAAAAAAGGGCTCCAACCCTGAATAAAAGGAACACTTCCTACAAGATCACTACAATGATCACTAAAATATTTGAATTGCTAAAATAGAATCCACTTTGGGTGATTAATGTTATACATAAGCACATATCTTTGATTTGATACATTTTATCTCTAACTATCTTGTGTTCCTATTCTTCACTAATTAGAAAATTAGATCGCAAAATTTATATATGAAATCCTTCACAAAACACCTTCTAGCACATCTCACAACCATAAACCATATTTACAAACCCTAAACAATCCATCTTATCAGTTCACCTTAAAAAAATAGATCGCACTAAGTGAGCTCAAAATGTTCTAGGGAAATGTGAAACATGTTGACCAAAACTGCCAAAATTAAAATTTAAATATCATTGGAAGACAAAATAATCATGCACTTATCTCTATATATGTTAGCTCCATAATTTGAACATAAAATTTACCACTAAACAAAATTTCCCGAATCGACAAAAATATTTTTCCACCATGTCAATTGTTTTGACTATCAAACACAAAAAATGATATACAAATCCATCTATCTTTCACACCATGTATCATCGAATCTTTAAAATTTGGATTAAGAATCTATATGCATCCAACATACCTCTATTACATCCACAACCAAAGATGTGAACCTAGAAAATTCCACCAAACCAAACACCGAATATTCACAGAATACCCTATTCTTCCTTTCCAAACATAACCAATTTATCATTTTGACTTCCAATTTGATCTTTTACTACAATGTGCTTGTGAAATTAGAGTTTTGTTGACATTAATGACTAGCATTCATGTGTTTATGTGGTGTATCTTTCCAATAATCTACCCCTTTTTCATTTATGAAACCAATTAGTAAAAAAATACGAAGTGTCAAAAATTTAATATGCAAAGAACTCTAATAATCCAAAAAATAATAATGTTAACTCCCCCTTAATCACTGTTATGTAAATTTGTGCCATTTTTTCACTTCCCTAAACCCCTCTATGACATTATTGAAAACTAATCAAAAATCAAAAATTCTTTTTTTAAAGTGTGTATAATGGAGTCTAGTTTGTAAAAAAGTAACTTGTCACAAAATTTGATGAATGGGCCAAAATCTATGCCTAAAATACTACACATTGGTTTTTGACAAAAATCAGACATAAATACAGAAGAAATTGAGATGAAAAGTGTAAAATAATTAGAATTAAAAATCAATTATATGGTTAGATAGCTAATAGAGAGATCTACAATATCATGTTGTTTGATTTTAATGGTATTGAACCATTAGTAAACTTGATGAGAGGCATGAAAAAAAATGTCTTCTAGAAAACACCTCTCGTTCCTATTTGAATCTTCCAAGCCTTTGGGTTGGCTCTCCAAGGAAAATCCAAGCATTAGGCTTGGTGGATTCCAATGTTTTACAAAGCACATATGTGGTATTCAAATTTATGACTTGAATAGCACATACACGCTATACTATGTAACATCCAAAAAATAATAGAGAGAGAGAGAGAGAGCACAATTGACTTTTTATAGTGTTTACATAGCGTTTGACATGCTATAGTGTGCACAAGCTATGATTTAAATTTAAACCATAGAGCATGCATGCTATGTTTTGAATTTCCCAAGACTAAGGCTTGGGTAACCAATGTTAATATTATTTAGAACAATAGAGAGGGGGGTGAATCAATTATTCTGAAGTCTAGATGTACCAATTAAACTTTTAAACACTTCTGTTATGAATGGGAACACTGAGAGGGGACGGGGTGTGAATCAGTGTTCACTATATTTTAACTTTTGCCTTTAATTTTTATTCTAAACTTAAAAGCTTAAGTACTAACATAAACATTCACATAAACATGAAATGTGAAATCAACACATGACACCAATATGGTTATGAGAAAACCCAAATAGGTAAAACCCCGGTGGGACTTGATACCCACTAATATTCTGCACTAGTATTTTGTGATCATTTTTAGAAGATCCTTTACCCTATTAGGAGTTGTTTTACAATGCTTTAAGTACAATAGACCTTATTAAGGGTTGGACCCTGTTAGGAGTCTTTTACAATGATCCCTATTAGGGGAGTGGACTCACTATCCTAGAGCTCACTTCTCAAATGGAGAAGGCTACAACCTTCTGATTTTAGATACACACTATATATGTAGGTGAACTGTCACTATGACACTACTTGTCAGATTAGTTCGTTTGGTGCACTGATGCTTTGACCTCTAGCAAAGCTCTAATACATCAGATGCTGTCTTCGCATACCTTTGTTCTTCTTATCACAACTCTATTACAACTTCCATATTGAATACAATGGGCGCATCTTATATTTATACACTCATACAAACAAAAAAAATAGGTCAGTTTTATAACTAATTACTGATCAACGGTGCTCCCCTTAATACCACAAACACAATAGAAACAGAGAAACAACAACAATATGCAAGAACAAAAAATTGGTTTCTTAATATCTCCGCAAATGTGGAATTACAAACTTTCAGAATTACAATATGCAAAGCCACATGGGCATTCCCTTACAATATTTTATAGGACAAAGCATAGAATCAATACCCAAATCTCCTACCCAGAACTATCCTAGACAACACTACAGGCCTTCTTTATATAGGCATTTTCCACCGCCCGAGAAGGTTCCAAAAATTTAGCTCTTAGGGCCGACCAAACTTAGAATTATTTTATTTTTCAATTTATTACATCAAATTCAGATCAAAATAACTTTTTAAACTCAAACAAAAATTTTGAAGGAAAATTATTTTCCGCCATTTCAGGTAACCCGACTTCTCAAGACCATAAGTCATCACCAGTTGACCTGATTGACTATTATAACCCCATTTCAAAAAGGCCAAAAAGTTCTCTACAGGCTTGACTTGTGCAAGTGCCTGTCACCCAAATTTTTGACCTCTTCTGGGGCCTCTAAAGCCTTCAAAATTGAGTTCAAAGTTTCTCTACCCTGCTGCCAATACCGAAAATCTTCAATATCTTCAAAACTAGACCTAATCTAGCCATGAAACTTTATTGGTAGACTGATATGACTAAGATGAACCTCCACATGTAAAATCAGAACATTCTAAGATTGTATGACCAACTTACTAAAAATAGCAAGTTTCCATAAATAGGAGCTCTGCACAAGATAGCCCTTATTGAATACAAAAATAGAAATATTTTTCGGTGATGCAAGATTGCTCTTACACCCAGGATGCTCCTGTATCAGACACCTAGGGTAATTTGAGAAGTGACCCTATCACGTCTCAGGTGTGTAGAGAAAAACCAAGGTGGTTAACCTCCTCCTTTGTCAGCCATGATGAATCTTCAATAGGTCATCCTTTCCATTTCACCAGATATTCTACATATGTCCCGTTCCTTGTGCTTCTGCCAACACAACTATCCAGTATATCCTCAATCTCTTTGGTATCTGAACTAGTTGCTGGAATACTCCATTATGATGTTGTGATCTCATCTTCAACACCTCCCTCATGATATTCTGTTAGATCTGAAATGTTAAACACTGGTGAAATATTCAGCTCAATAGGCAATTCTACTTCATATGCATTTCATAAATCATGCTTCTTCAGTATTTTAAATGGCTCAAACTTCTTCATTTTCAATTTGTTATATGTACCAACTAGAAATCTTTCCTTCCATAAATGAACCATGACTTCATCTCCAACCTAAAATTCTTTATGCCCCCTTTTCTCATCTTCCTTAGCCTTATACTATGCATTCATCTTGGTAATGTTCTTCCTCACCTCCTCATGGATGTTCTTCAAATGTTCTGCAAAATCCTCAACTTCAGCACTACTTATTTCTCCTTTATCTATCTTTCTCAACTTAGATGCATTTCTCAGACTATTTCCATATACAATATGGAATGGTAATTTACTAGTACTCTTGTTGATAGAATTAGTGTATGCAAATTCTACCTATGGTAAAATCAAATCCTATCCTGTCAGCTTATCTCCAACCAAACATCTGAGAAAATTTCCCAAACTCCTATTCACCACCTCTATTTGTCCATTAGTCTATGGATGATGTGATGAATAGAATTTCAAATCTATCTTTAGCTTCTTCCACAATGTTTTCCAGAAATAGCCTACAAACTTGGTGTCTCAATCTGAAACTATGGTCTTTGGAAAACCATGTAGTCTCACTACTTCTCTAAAAAAAAATTCTGCTACATGAACAACATCATTAGTCTTCTTGTAGGGAATGAAATGTGTCATCTTCAAAAATCTGTCAACCACCACAAAAATTGAATCATGTCCCCGCTAAGTCTTTGGTAATCCAAGAATAAATTCCATACTGATATCCTCCCAAGGCTTCTCTGGTATAGGTAATGGATGATATAACCCTATATTCTTCTTCACTCCTTTTTCCATCTAACATACTCTACAACTCTATACAAAATTCTTGACATCCTGTTGCAACTGTGGCCAATAATAATTCTCACTAACCAAAGCAAGGGTTTTATCATGACCAAAATGTCTAGCCAATCCTCTGCTATGCTTCTCCTTGATGAGATTCTCCCTCATAGAACTTCTTGGAATGCACAACTGACTCCCTTTGAATAGCATATCATCATGAATGATGAAATATAGCCACTTCATTCTATCTAGAGTAATAGGTTCTTTACAAGCTTTCCAAGCTTCACCAAAATCAGGATCCTCTGGATACAAATTCTTGAGTTCCTTGAACCCAACCACCTCAATCTCCATCACTATTAGCAATAGTTGCCTTCTAATAAGTGCATTTGGAACCCTATTAGACTTTCCACTTTTATGTTTCAAAACAAATGTATAACTCTGCAAAAACTCAACCCATTTCAAATGCCTTTGATTCAACTTTCCTTGACTATTCAAATATTGCAAAGCTTGATGATTAGTATAGAAAACAAACTCCTTAGGAAGTAGATAGTGTCTCCACTTCTTCAATTCTTGAACTATAGCATAAAATTCTTGATCATAAACATAATATTTTCTCTTGGCATCATTCAACTTCTCACTGAAATAAGCAATAGGTTTACCTTCTTGGCTCATAACAGTTCCTATTGCAGTACCACTAGCATCACAATCTACTTGAAACACCTTATTAAAATTAGGAAGTGCTAAAATAGGTTGTTTTGTAACCTTTTATTTCAATAGTTTAAAACTCTTATCTACCCCATTAGTCTACTTGAACTCTTTTCTATCCCCTCTCATTGTTTCATTCAAGGGTCCACAAATACTGCTAAAATTTCTGATAAAATTTTTATAAAAACTAGCCAAACCATAAAAATATCTTACCTCAGTAGTACTCCTTGGAGTAGGCCATTCAAGGATAGTCTGTACATTTTTTGAGTCCATTTTTAGACCTTCTGCTGAAACTACAAATCCCAAATACACTAACTCTTTCTTCACAAAACTGCACTTCTTCAAATTAAAAAACAATTTCTCATCTCTTAACTTCTCAAACACCATACAACTATGCATCATATGCTCTTCCAATATCTTACTAAAGATGAAAATATCATCTAGGTACACAATGAAAAATTTACTGAGAAATTCTTTCAGAACCTTGTTCATGAGCTGCATGAAAGTGCTCGATGCATTGGTTAGCCCAAAAGGCATGACTAACCACTCATATAGTCCTTCCTTTGTCTTGAAGGCAGTCTTCCATTCATCTCCTTCTCTGATCTAAATTTGGTGATATCCACTCTTCAGATCTATCTTTGATAAATACATAGCTCCACTCAAACAATCTATAATATCATTCATTCATGGCAATGGAAACTTATACTTGATTGTGATCTTGTTTATTGCTCTAGAATCTGTACACATCCTCCATTCTCCATTTTTCTTTTGTGCTAATACTACTGGTACAACACATGGACTCAGGCTCTCCCAACTTAATCCCTTCTGTAATAACTCATGTATTTGTCTGTTCAACTCTTCACTTTCTGCTGGTGTCATTTTGTGTGCTACCTTATTTGGAAAACTGGCTCCTGGAATCAAATCCATCTAATGACTGATCTTCCTTACCAGTGGTAATCCATCAGGCACATTATCAGATACAATATCTTGAAACTCATTCAACAAATCTACAACCTCTACAGGTACATCCTCTACTTCCTTTTTACTAGCTTTTGGAATTAAAGAAAAACACACATGCTCATACCTCATACCATCTAGGAATTTTCTCCCATCAAGAAAAGTTATTCTCGCATCACCACATACCTTTTTTTTGGTCTCCTTCAATGGCTTTAGCTTATGTCACACTCCATACTTTTTCAGGGAATAGGTATTCACATAACCATCATGTACAACACATATATCAAACTGTCATGGCCTACCCAACAACATGTGACATGCATCCATAGGTATGATATCACATAGTACCTCATCATGGTACCCACCAATCTTGAACTTTACTAGGCACTATTCACTGACCATGA
Source organism: Chamaecyparis obtusa (assembly GCA_027943335.1). Lineage (NCBI taxonomy): Eukaryota > Viridiplantae > Streptophyta > Pinopsida > Cupressales > Cupressaceae > Chamaecyparis > Chamaecyparis obtusa. The sequence goes on from BSBK01010278.1 coordinate 172,978, forward strand.
CCTTGTGGTCCTCCTACACCCAGGCAATCTGATATGGATGTGGGTGTTTCTATCTCTTGAGCTTCAACTTTGTCACCATCTCTTCTGAAACTGAATTTTCAGTGCTTCCACTATCAATAATCACATCACAACATTTACCCTCACACTTGCATCTAGTGTGAAACAGGCTCCTCCTTTGTTCAGGTTCATTCTCACCACTCAGCAGGACTCTTCTATTAATTAGCATTCCTCCTCTTTCAGCATCTTCAGAATTTGATGATCTGACATCTTCATCGACATGTGCAACTCTAGCCTGGCCTTCATTCCTCCTATCCATCCTTCCTTGGTATTGGGGACATTCAAATTCCCTATGACCTTCTTCTCCATAATGAAAGCATGTTCCACAGAAGCCTCCTCTTTCTGAACCTTGTCCTCTTCCTCTTCCTCTCTGATCTCTATTGTTCTGATCTTGGAAATGATTAGAATTGTTTCCTCTCTGATTTTGACTACTACTGGCCTCATCCTTCTTTTTTGGATCTTCATTTTGGGCTTCATATGACCGTCCACCAAATCGTCCATCATGACCTCTTCCATTTTGTCTTCTCTCAAACTTCTTGTTCAACTTTTCCTCTACTTTTAGGGAAAACTATTATGCCTCTTCAATACTATTCATTCAAATAAGATTCAGCTCCTCCTGAATGCTTGGCCTCAACCCATTAAGGTAATGAGAAAATTTCTCCTTATTAGCTTCTGCATGGCCTATTCTAATGAGGATTTGATAGAACTCTTCTGTATACTCTTGAATAGATCATTCTGCTTGCTTCAAACTTTGCATTTTCTTCAATAGGTCAAGCTCATAATCAATAGGGATGAACTGTTACTTCAATTTATCCACCATCTAATCCCATCTTGCGATTTAATCTTTCCCTCTTCTATTTCACTCCAATTGAATCTCTTGTCATCAGATCTTCGCATGACCTTTCAGTTTGGCCTTCACAAATTTGACCCTATCAGGATACTCAATATCTTCATACTAAAAATATTCTTCACATTCATTGATCCAGTTGATCAATTCTTCTAGGTTAAGATTTCTTGAAAATGTAGGAACCTCGATCTTAGGTCTTTTCCCGATGTTGGAACTGGCCCACAAAAGTCTTTCTTCTTCTTGATTAAAAATTTTGCCTTCTTCTTCTTGATCATTATTTCCTCCTTCGGCTTCATCCTCACTTTCATCTCTAACATTAAGATTCATTCCTCTACAAATCTCTTCTTGCAATGCTCACACTTGTCTCTGGAGCACTCTAACCTTAGGTGTTACAACACCAGCTCTTCCACCACATTCCCTTTATGGAAGCATTTTTGTGATGCACCCTAACCATGGTCCTAGTGAAAACTACCTCATAGTCAGTAATCTATTTACACACTCAGGAACTCATACTCTGATACCACTTGATGAAGGGTGCTCCCCTTAATACCACAAACACATAACAAAAACAAAGAAACAATAATAATATGCAAGAACAAAAAATTAGCTTCTTATTATCTCCACAAATCTGGAATTACAAACTTTCAGAATTACAATATGCAAAGCCACATGGGCATTCCCTTACAATATTATGTAGGATAAAGCCTTGAATTAATACCCAGATCTACTACCCAGAACTGTCTAGACAACACTACGGGCCTTCTTTATATAGGCATTTTTCACCGCCCGAGAAGGTTCCAGAAATTTAGCCCTTAGGGCCAACCAAACTTAGAATTATTTTATTTTTCAATTTATTACATTAAATTCAGCTCAAAATAACTTTTGAAACCCGAACAAAAATTTTGAAGGAAAATTATTTTTCGCCATTTTAGGTGACCCGACTTCCCAAGACCAAGTCATCACTAGTTGACCCGATTGACTATTATAACCCTATTTCAGAAAGGCCAAAAAGCACTCTAGAGGCATGACTTAAGAAAGTGCCTGTCACCCAAATTTTTGACCTCATCCAGGGCCTCTAAAGCCTTCAAAACTGAGTTCAAAGTTTTTGTACTTTACTGCCAATACCGAAAATCTTCAATATCTTAAAAATTAGACCTCATCTAGCCATGAAACTTTACTAGTAGGCTGATATGACTAAGATGAACCTCCACATGTAAAATCAGAACATTCTAAGATCGTATGACCAACTTACTAAAAACAAAAAGTTTCCATAAATAGCAGCTCTACACAAGATAGCCCTTATTGAATACAAAACCAAAAATATTTTTGGGTGATGCAAGATTGCTCTTACACCCAAGATGGTCCTGCATCACTTACAAACAATGCTTCCAAATGAATTGGATCAATTGTGCTTACAATTATATATATAAACATGTCAAAAACCTAAATACAATGGGTGCATGGCCTTTATAATATTAAATTATAACCGCAAACCAAAATGCTAATTGTCGGCTCTATGCTATGTTCTCTATTGGCACACACTGGCTGTGCAAGTTCAACTGACTGTAACTTTCACATATTTGCATATCTACTTATGCACTCATAGACTTAGCATAAGTATTGTCTAACAAGATTAACTTCCAAGGAGCATACCATAATTCATCCATACACACATGCACTGATGCTCTAAGCTACAGGAACTTTGTACACTGTCCAGTCTTCAACACTTAACTAAATTTTGATCTTTACACTAAGTGCGCTGACTCCAAACTGCTATATGACTTTTTTTCCATAATGACAATACTATATCTAGTCATATACCTCAGTATAGACAACTTTCCAACAATCTCCCTCTTTTTCATTGATGGCAACAAAGGAATATGGCCTAGTTGCTAACTATTCCTTTAACACAAAAACTTTTGTCTTCTATACTTTTTTATACATAATCTTATATCTCCCTATACATATATATACTCCATATTCTATACACAACTCCCCCTTTGACATTAATGACAAAGGTGCATCAAAAAACTATATCTACACATACTCATTGAGGGAAAACATTCGGATATGAAATCTTGAGGTTCTGGATCTCCTTCTTCCAAAAGGTTATCAAAGAGTTAACTATCTGGAGATGGGTGCATAATGTTGTTGGAGATTTGCCAGCAGGCCAGTACTGACTTTATGTTTGTCATTCATGAAAAAATATGGAAAGTAGCATGTGTGGAAGTCTTATGCAGTAACCCTTTAGTATATGATGCATGGATATGATATTAGCATGATATCATGGGTGCAGAGGTTAACTGTAAGTACAAATAGTTATATAGTAGCTTGTGTCAGTAGTGTTCCTGAAAGAGTTACAGGTAGTGTTCTGTGTATGGTTTTCCATATAGTTATCTTATGGGCATGCTCCCTAGGATATATTTTGAAGACTTTTTAGTGATGTTTCAGTTATGAACACATAGTCTAATGATGAACACAAGTGAAGTTATGCAGTCGCTATTCACCAGTAGTATTTTCCCGTGTTTGTTCAGAAGAGCCGACATAGATTTTATTATCTCTTGAGTTGCGCCTATCTTGAGGATATGCATCCTTGGAGTTAAGCTTGGAGAAGTGTCATTATTTCTTGAGTCCGTACAGTGTGTGGCATGCATCTATAATTATTTTATTAGATAGGTACCAGAATGAGTTGCGTGGATAATAGAGTCGACAAATGGATTGTTGGAGTTTATTATGGTTTCTCTAATATGATTTCAAGTTGGTTCTAACATGCTGACTTGATTATATCATTTGGAGGAAAGATATTTATAGGAAATGATTTGTGATTGCTTGAGTGTGGTTCATGGTTGATTAAGAAGAGTAGAGTAGAGTGTGAGAAGTGTTGAATCATTAGAAGAAGGTCTATGTGACCAAGTAGAGTATGTGTGTTATTCATTGGAACTGATCCAAATAGTAGGTCAAAGAGCAGTTCACCAAGATCCAGATATAGTGTGTATCTATTATTTAGAAGGTTATAGCCTTCACCCATTTGAGCAGTGAGCTGTCGAACAATGCATCCTCTCCCCTAACAGGGATAGTTGTAAAAGACTCCTAAGAGGGTCCAACCATTAACCAGGTCTACTATACTTAATATATTGTAAAGCTACTCCTAACAGGGTAAAGGATCTTCTAGCAAGGATCATTATACACTAGTACATAATATTAGTGGGTATCAAGTCCCACCAAGGTTTTTACCTATTTGGGTTTCCCCGTAACTAAAATATTGGTCTTGTGTTCAAGTCTTCTTTCATTGTGTTTATGTTTTATGTCTAATTACACTTAATTGGATAAATAATTGAAACTTGTAGATAACTGATTCCCTCCCCCCCCCTCCCCCCTGCTCTTAGTTATCTCTTGGGACTATTCCTAACAATTGGTATCAGAGCCAAGTGCCTCAGAGAGAAAGTTTAACAACTTGAGGTTGATCAGATGGCATACTTCAGGAAAGAAAGTCCTAAGTTTGATGCAGAGAATTATCTTTATTGAAGGAACAAGATGGTGACCCATTTGCAGTGCATTGCTTTTGAATTTTTTAATGTAACCACCAAAGCAGCCAAGATTCCTCCATTAGAAGACCTTGTAAAATATGATGCTACTGATGCTCAAAAGGAATTATTTCATCAGAATGCTATTGCTAAAGAATTCCTTATCAATGCCCTATTTGATAGTGAATTTTTAAAAGTAAAAAAGATAGATACAAACCATAAAATTTGGAAGCACCTTGAAGACATTTTTGAAGGAGACAAACAAGCAAAGGATGTGCACAGAAAGACATGGAAGAAAATATACAATGCATTAGAGATGCTTCTTGAAGAAAATATCAGAGCTTACAATCAGAGGATTAATGAAGTAGTTGTTGGAATCAGGAACAATGGTGGAGAGATTTTTGAGGAAGACATTATGGACAAGCTGATGACTACTCTTAATCCAAAATATGAGAGAAAAATTAACATCCTTGATGAGACCATGCATCTTACATCAAATTTCAAGAGAGAGACCTTGATCAGCAAAATCTCAGCTTTTGAGATTTCAAGATTGAAGACAGAACCAAAGAGTGAGATAGCTTTCAAAGCAACAGCTCATGATAAGAAATCTACAAACACTTCTAGTAATTCTAATGATGATGATGAAGATAAAACACTAGATGATTTTATTTCTATGATTTCCAAAAGATAAAAGAAAGGAAAAGGAAAATATGAAGGTTAATTACCATTTAAGTGCTTTTCAATTAATAAGATTGGTCACTTTGCATCTAAGTGTCCCACTAGAGCTAGAAAGTTCAAAAAGGATTATAAGCCTAAGTATTCTAAGGAATGCCACTATGCTGGAGATGGAGTCTCAGATGAAGAATCAAGTGAAGAAGAAATTAGATTCATTTCTATTGTAGACAAAACAAATATTAAGTTAGTTCCCAAAAATGAGAAAGTGAATCAAGAGCTAGCGTTGATTTCCCAAGCAGATAAAAGAACAGATTGGATTATAGACTATGTTTTTTCACATAACATAGCAGGTGATAAAGGTAGGTTTGTTCATTTGGAAAAATACAATGGAGGTATGGTCATATTTGGAGACAACACTCCTAGACCTATAGTTGGTAGAGGAGCCATCACTTTCAATGGGAAGAATAGTACTGATGATGTTCTTTATGTTGATGGTTTGAAACATAACCTTCTTAGTGTTGGACAGTTACTTGGTAAAGGCTATCAGTTGGAGTTCAAAGATGACAAATGCATCACTAAAAACAAAGAGAGTGTTATGATTGCATCAGGAACAAAGACAAGAGGTAATGCTTTTCAACTCAATTCAGAAGCAAGTTGTTTTGTTGCTAAAGTTGATGACAGTTAGTTGTGGCATAAAAGACTATGTCATATCAATTTTCATAACATAGTAAAGATAAGCAATGCTAAAGAAGTAAGAGATCTGCATAGCATAGCAAAGATAGTTGATACTATACGCAGGGAATGTGTGATGGGGAAGCATGTGAGAAATTCATTCAGGAGAAAGCAGAATTTAGTAGAGAACAAGTTGGATCTGATTCATACAGACCTATGTGGACCAACTCAAACAAGATCATACTATGATGAAAGGTATTTTATTTTTTTTGTTACTATGACGAAAATGGCATAAAGAGATAGTTAAATGCACCTAGAGCACCTCAACAGAATGGAATTACAAAGAGAAGGAATAGGATCATTCTTGATACAACGCACACCATTATGATAGAAGGAAAAGTTGCACACACCTATTGGAGAGATGTGGTCAATACAACATTCTATACAATCAATAGAATTTAGTTAAAGCCCGGCACTGACAAAACACCTTATGAGATATGGTTTGGTAATGTTCCCACTATAAATTACTTCAGAATCTTTGGAAGCAAGTGCTACATCAAGAGGGATGAAGCAGTAGGCAAGTTTGATGAAAGAAGTGATGAAGGTATTTTTCTTGGTTACTCTACTAAAAGTAAAGCTTATAGATGTTTCAATTTAATATTGAAAAAGATCATTGAAATTTCTCATGTAAAGATTGATGAAAATTTTATGATTCAAAAAAGATATCATGATTACTCACCCATGATTGAAGAAGAACCTAGACTCTCCACTAGTGAGACAATTATTGAGGAAATGTTTGACAACATTGATGTGTTGTTCAATGACCCTAAGACAAGTGAAGAAGGTACTCCTAAGGCTGATGAGTCTGCATCACCTAAAGTTCCAAAGTTTACATCAAGAAATCATTCCAAGAAAGACATCATTGGAGATCAGAGCGGAAAAGTCTTAAAAAGATCATAAGCAAAGAACTCAGCTAGTAGTGATGCGGTATGTTTACTATCACAAATTGAACCTTTAAGTGTTGAAGATGCTTGTAAGGATTTAGATTGGCATGATGCTATGAAAGAAGAACTTGATCAAATCATTAAGAATGACACTTCGGAACTGGTCCCAAGACCTAGTGATAAGAATGTGATTGGAACAAAGTGGATATTTAGAAACTAGATGAATGAAGATGGTACAGTAGTAAGATATAAAGAAAGATTAGTATGTAAGGATATGCACAAAGAGAAGGCATTGATTATTCAGACACATTTGCACCTGTGAGTAGATTAGAAGATATTAAGTTGTTTTTAGCTTATGCTACAGTTAAAAACTTCAAATTTTACCAGATGGATGTCAAATCAGCATTCTTGAATGGAGACTAAAAATAAGAAGTATACATTGAGTAGCCTGAAGGATTCACCTTATCAGATAGACCTGATATGGTATGCAGATTGAAGAAGGCCCTCTATGGACTTAAGCAAGCCCCTAAAGAATGGTATGAGAGACTAGATGGATACTTAACAAAGATTGGATTCAAGAAAGGTGAAATAGATTGTAATCTATTCATTAGAGAGACATCTAAAGGTTTATTACTTGTAGCTTTATTTTTTGATGACATTATCTTTGGAGGTAATGACAAACTTAGTGTTGAATTCATAAAAGAAATGTAGAATGAGTTTGAGATGAGTATGATTGGTCCTATCGAGTACTTTTTGGGATTAAATGTCCAGCAGAGAGAAAAAGGGATTTTTATTAATCAATCAAAGTATCTGAAAGAGATACTGAACAAATTCAAGATGGATGATTGCAAGCTAGTAGGAACCCCTATGATTATTGGATGCAAGCTTACAAAGGAAGATGACTCACCAATAATTGATATAACATTGTATAATTCTATGATTGGTAAACTCATTTATCTTACTCAGACTAGACCTAACATTTCCAATGCAGTTGGTATAGTTGGAAGATTTGCGACAGAGCCTAAACAAAGTCACCTCATGGTAGTAAAGAGAATATTCAGATACTTGTAGGGCACTATAAATTATGGTGTATGGTATCCTAATTTAGAAAATGTTGAGCTTCATATGTAAATGGATGCAGATTGGGTAGGATGTGTTGATGACAGAAAAAGTACTTTAGGTGGAGCAGTGTTTCTTGGTGATAGACTTGTCACTTGGACAAGCAAGAAATAAAACTGTATTTCTCAGTCAACAACAAAAGAAGAGTATGTTGTAGCAGCCTTGAATTGTTCTACAATTGTTTGGATCAAGCAAATGATAAAATATTTTGGAATTCAGATTGATTATCCTATTGTTATCATTGTGATAACACTAGCACTATCAATATGTCAAAGAATCCTGTGATGCATGCAAATACAAAACACATTGAGATCAAGTATCACTCCCTAAGAGAGAAAGTGGTAGAGAAAGAAGTCGATTTGGACTATGTGAGTACTAAAGAATAGTTGGTAGATATATTCACAAAGCCCTTTCCTGAGGATACTTTTGAGTATCTCAGGGGGAAGTTGGGAGTAATTCCCTTCCCTGATTCTGCTTAGAAGGAAGTAGGAATGGCATCAATCCTCAAGGATTGATGGAAGGTTGACTACTCTACCTCAGGAATAGTACTGGTGCTTAAAATGAGTGGCACCCTTTTCCATTGATGTCAAAGGGGGAGTATATATATAGAGTCATGAAAAAAAAAGGTAAAAAGAGGAGTAATATACTAAGGGGGAACAACATTCAGTTATGACAACAGTACAATTAAGGAAATGGAGAATATTAGAAAATATTGCAGCTGATGGAGGATTCATCTTTGGGGAAGTTTGGAGAGGAAATGGAGAATGTTATAAAATAAATTTTCATTTGGGTTGTTGTTGGTTTTTCATTCCACATGTTGCCATCAATGCCAAAGAGGGAGATTGTTGGAGATTTGCCAGCACGCCAGTACTGATTGTATGTTTGTCATTGATGACAATGTATGGAAAGTAGCCTGCATGGAAGTCTTATATATTAAGCCTTCAGTATATGATGCATGGACATGATATCGGCATGATATCATGGGCGCAGAGGTTAACTATAAGTACAAACAATTATATAGTAGCTTGTGTCAGCAGTGTTCCTGATAGAGTTACAAGTAGTGTTCTATGTATGGTTGTTCGTACAGTTGTCTTATGGGCATGTGCCCTAGGATATATGTTGAAGACATATTAGTGATGTTTCATTTATGAATGCATATTCTAATGATGAATGGAAGTGAATTTATATAGTTGTTATTCACGAGTAGTAGTTTCCTATGTTTGTTCAGAAGATCTGACAGAGATTTTATTGTTTCTTGAGTTGCGCCTATCTTGAGGATATGTTCCCTTGGATTTAAGCTTGGAGAAGTGTTATTGATGTTTAGTTAAGAGTGCATAAGTTAATTAAGCTTACAGAGAAAGTTCTAGTTGTTTTGGTAGAGTGATAGTGTGTGGCGTGCATCTACAATTATTTTATTAGACAGGTCCTAGAATGAGTTGCGTGCCTATATAATAGAGCTGACAGAATGATTATTGGAGTTTATTATGGTTTCTCTAATATGATTTCAAGGTGATTTTAACATGCTGACTTGATTATATCATTTGGAGGAATGATATTTATAGGTAGTCATTTGTGATTACTTGAGTGTGGTTCATGGTTGATTAAGCAGAGAAGAGTAGAGTGTGTGAAGTGTTGAACCATAAGAAGAAGGTCTATGTGACCAATTAGAGTATGTTTTCTATTCATTGGAACTGCTCTAGATAGCAGGTCAAAGCAAAATTCACCAAGATCTAGATATAGTGTGTGTTTGTTATTCAGAAGGTTGTAGCCTTCACCCATTTGAGTAGTGAGCTCTCAGACAGTGCATCCTCTCCCCTAATAGGGACAATTGTAAAAGAATCCTAATAGGGTCCGACCCTTAACCAGGTCTACTATACTTAATATATTGTAAAGCTACTCCTAACACGGAAAAGGATCTTCTAGCAAGGATCATTATACACTAGTACAGAATATTAGTGGGTATCAAGTCCCACCATGGTTTTTACCTATTTGGGTTTCCCCGTAACCAAAATATTGGTGTTGTGTTCAAATGTTCTTTCCATGTGTTTATGATTTATGTTTAAGTATACTTAATTGGATAAAGAATTGAAACTTGTAGATAACTGACTCACCCCCCCTCTCAGTTATTTCTTCGGACTATTCCTAAAAAATGCATATTGAAGCTTCTCCATCTTCTCCAAGTTAGTGATGGGACCATGATCATAAGTTACCATGGTGGCATAAATCTCCTTTATATTCTAATTGAGGATGTCTAAAGAGGGTACAAGACCATTCCTCAACTATGTCTATCTAGACATTATCATTGTTATCTCTTTTTCTTCATTCTCAATCTTGTCTATCTATCCTTGGTAGACATTTTTGCACATGTTCACATCTGTGGATGTTTCTGACACTGATTTCTTCACCTACTCAATCATTGCTTCTACTTATTTTATCTTCTTGAAATGATCATCGGTTAGCTTTTCTTGTTCCATGCATGCTGCAATGATCCTTCTTCCTTTATCAGAAAATTCTTTCAAGTATGCTTGACCAGACTTAAGAGAATTCAAGTCTAGTGTAAAGTTGCTCATCAACTCATTTAGTCTCTTCTTTTAAGTACTTCTCTTCTGCTACTATGGACGCAAATTCTTCTAGGCTTGAAAAATTGTTTTTGAACTATGAGAGGATTGAAGTCACATCATCAACTGAATGTACTTTTAGCACTTTCTTATCCTCTGGCAGAAAATTGTTCAAAATATTCATTGATTTTATCAGGATAGGATTCCTCATAACTTGTTTTTCTTTTTCCTTCTCCATAGCCAAGATGTTGAACTTAATTAGGTCTTCTTCTTTCTAGGAGTCCAAATTGCTTGTGTTAGGTGTCAAACTTGACAACAATGCTAAGGAGGGAGTGATGGGAGTGCTATCCATCACTTCTTGTTTTACCTTTTCAAGATCAACAATAGTATCTTCTTCTTTTATTTCTACCTTTTCTTCTTCTTTCTTATGATATACATCTTCTATGTGTACTTCTTCTTGCTGAGTGGGAGGTGCATTGTTGCATAAGATTTCAGCTTCTTCAGTACTAACAAATGCTTCCTCAAACTTGTCCAAATCCTTATTAGTAGCCACCATGGCTATCTCCACATTATCTATGATAATAGTGGTACCTTCATGTGATTCTAAGATGGGCATAGACTTTTCTACCTCTATTTGAGTTTCTAATATGGGTGTTGAGTCCTAAGGACCTATCATTGGTACATTGAAGGTCTCTACTTCTTTTTCTTGCTTACTAGGTGCATGAGTGATGGGCATAGTAGGTAGTTTTATGTTTTTTTTGAATAACACCTTTTCAAAGGCCTTCTCTATTTCCTCTGTTATCAGCTCATAGCCTTTGTTCATAACATGTAGATTTCTCATCTTTTTCCTTAAGTGTAGCTTCACCAAATTTGATATCAATGCCTCTTCTTCTTTAGAACATGATGGCAGAGTATCTTGTAATACTTTTTCTCTAATCCTTAGATCCTCTTCATTTTCTTGTCTCTTTAGGTATTGTAAGATATCCCATACTTTATCTAGAATAGAGGTTTTCAACTCAAGGACTATCTTCTTGAACTTGATCATATGTTTGACAATCATACTATGTATTTCTGATTTGTCAATCTCATTGTATGTATCATAATACTTCCCTACTTGATCAATTTTTCCCTCATCAATAATTCTTGTGCTCAAAACTTTAAGGCTTGGTCTGAATCTTGCCTTAGGAGGTGCTTGAATGTTTTCCTACTCCTTGTAGCTCACGAGGATGGATGACTAGTGTTAGCTTCTTTCTTCCTCTTGACTATAGGCTTATACTCCAGAGGAGTGGTAAGATCAATAGTATCTATGGGTGCAGAAGGAGTATTATCTTCTTTACCCTTTTGACTATCATCTGATTTATTTTTTATCTTCTTCAACTTAGGATCTTCTTGTTCTTCCTCTACTGCTATGCCTTTCAATTCTAAGGAAATATTTTCATCCCTTGCTTTATCAACTTCTGCTTGAGACACACCATGTATTCTCAAGATCTCAGATGTGACCTTTGCAACTTTTCTTTTAGTTGCAACACTATTTAGCTTAGCATCAACTTCTCTTGTCTTTTCCTCATAGGTTCCCCACCTAGGTTCATTAGGATCTTTGGGGGCTATCAAAAGTACCTGTGCATATGCTTCAAGGATATGTTCTTCTACCTCATAGCCAAGTGGATGAATCCACTTAGTTCTTGGCTCAATAGCTTCCATACATGTAGTATTAGTCTCCACCATAAAACATATTGTATCCTTATATTTCTCTACAATGCTTTCTAGAATCCTATACTTCATCTGCATCTTAGCTCTAAAGGTCTTCAATTACAATGTGACATAGTCTCTTAGTGTGCTTTATGAGGATGCTTTGTTGGATATCTAAGGCATTGTTGGAATGGACTTGTCCAAATACAAATCTAAAACTCTTCCAACTATATGAAGGTACATATAGATGATTAGGGACACAAACTTGAAGATCTTTGTTTTGTCATGTTTGATAGCTTTGATGTTACCTATCAAATGTGTGCTCAAGATTTCACACAAGTTGAATTCTCCATCTTCCTTAACTAGTCTGATGGAAGCTAGAATAGTGCCCACAGACACACTACTCAACCTGCTAGTGTGATGAAATCTATAACCCAGTATCATTGACATCAATTTGATGTCTGCTTGCTCAATCAGCTCAATAGTCATGTTGTGCCTATCACTCCTTGACTTACATACTTTATCTACCATTTTCCTGACATCCTTGTCCACTGGAAGGATGATGCCTATCCTAGAAATGCATGTCATCTCATGTATCAGATCACTTGTGATTCTTACTAGAACATCTCCAATCTAAAATAGATCATCATGGATTCTACTCAATAAGATCTTTATCCATTCTATCTCATAGAATTCATATGCCATATCATACTCAACAATAGGGTGATCATTCCATTTGGTGTATTCATCCATGATTTTTTTATCCTATTTCAACATGGTATCCATGTGCGCCCTTAACCTATCTAGTCCAATAGGTTCTTTCTTACAATAGATGTAAGCCCTTATGTCTTCCACATGCATGACGCCCATAGGCATGCGGGAGAAAGCTCCCTCTAAATCATCTAGGGTTGATTTAAATGGGTGCCTCTTGAAAATATATCTTTTCTTCTCAGTGACATCATAAACAATGGGAGTGACCATGACTTATTGATCACTTTCCAATTGAACTTAGAAATAATCTGACAGCTTCCAAATTGATGCAATGAGCTAGGGTTTCTACAACTGATCAAATGCACTGAAAACACTGATAGTTGAATCTCCAAATATTCACAACAACTTCCAAGGCTCAAAATTCTCTTCAATTTCTATGAATTCAAAAGCAATGAGTGAACAAACAACTTTCTATGTATTTAAAGTGAGAAATTATCCATTAATGCAAGTCGCGTAAGCTAGGCTGTCACTTCAAAATTTCAAACTTGAGCTCCACTAACAATCATCATGTGCACTCTTGGACAAAGGTTCCTATACACTCCAAAAGCTTAAGTCCAAAGGTGCATACTCTGAGGATGAGTATACCAGCCACACAGGGGTCTATAGCTAAATTAGCTCCCCCTATGACCCTAAGGGTCATTCATGCAGATGTAGAGGGTGCATTAACTAGGGATGCATCCAATCCATTCTTATCAACTTTTTCATTCCTTCCTTATGACCAAATCAAGCTAGCATCCTCTGAGGCTTTTACAAACTTGACTTCTGCTTCAGGATCCAATACTGGTTCTTCAACCTTTTTAGGGCATTCCTAACCTTGCATTCTTGATCTATAGAATTTTCAGATGTGTCCAGCCTTGTTACAGGAGTGACAAATGACTGGAGGTCTATTATTCCTTGGCGCATTGACACGAGTCACCATTATACACTATTTTATTATGTGACCATTATAGTTACATATCTGACATGTAACATTTTGAGAACTTCTTACATTTGTCTTATTCAGATTCCTTTGATCATGTTGAATCCTATTCTTCTTACTAGTCTTGTAATTCATAGCTTTATGACCAAATCTATTGCATGAATAACAATAACCATTAAAAGGTCTTACCTCTGTATAGTTCCTTGCAATCTTTCCATGCTTGTTACATGCAAAACAAGTGCGTTCTACTTGCTTGCGATCATTCTTAGGTGGTCCACCATTATATTTGGTTTGATCTTCAGTCTTTTCAGCATCAATAGAGTTCTTTTTTTAATCCTTTCTTGCTCGCATATTGTCAATCTGATTTTGTGCTTCATTGTATCCAATACAGCTAGTGTCTCCTTTGGCTCTTCTTGCATACAACTAAGATTCTACAAAATCAGCACTAGTGTGTAATTTTTCAATATGATCATTTGCATTTTTCAATTTAGATTCCAAGTTTTCTTTGCAATTCCTTAGATCCAAGATTTCCAAATTGGCTTCCCTCAATTTCTCATTGTAGACATCTTGATTGTTCATTAGTTTGTCATGAAATTCTTCAAGCTGACTTAATAAGGATGCATTTTCTTCATTCAATTTCTTGACTTTTTCTTCAAGATCATTATTAGAGCATCCTTTCAAATCATTTCTTATTCTTTTGATAACTAATTGAGCATCACTAAATTTTTCTTTTAGTTCTTCAATTTCTCTTTTTGAATTGTCCAAGTTTTCAAGAGTGGCTTCAAGATTCTTCATCAGATGTTTCATTTCTGCTTTGTCTATGATCTCCTTAAGTAGTTAAAATTCTTTGCTGAGGACCAAAGCTCTAATGCCAATTATTAGGAATGGGAACACTGAGAGGGGTGGGGGTGAATCAATATTCACTGTATTTTAACTTTTCCCTTTAATCTTTATTCTAAACTTAAATGCTTAAGTACTGAAATAAACATTCACATAAACATGAAACATGAAATCAACACATGACACCAATATGGTTATGGGGAAACCCAAAGAGGTAAAAATCCTGGTGGGACTTGATACCCGCTAATATTTTACACTAGTATTTTGTGATCCTTGTTAGAAGATCATTTACCTTGTTAGGAGTATCTTTACAATGCTTTAAGTACAATAAACCTTGTTAAGGGTCGGACCCTATTAGGATTCTTTTACAATGATCCCTATTAGGGGAGTGGACTCACTATCCTAGAGCTCACTACTCAAATGGTGAAGGTTACAACCTTCTGATTTCATATACACACTATATCTATAGGTGAACTGTCACCATGACACTGCTTGTTAGTTTAGTTCTTTTGGAGCACTGATGCTTTGACCTCTAGCAAAGCTCTAATACATCTTATGCTATCTTCACATACCTCTATTTTTCTAATCACAACTCTATTACAACTTCCATACCAAATACAATGGGCACATCTTATATTTATATGCTCATACAAAAAAAACAATTAGGTCGACCCTATAACTAATTAAAAACAATGGTTCCAAATGAATTGGCTTAAGTGTGCTTACAATTATAAATATAAAAATGTCAACAACCTAAATACAATGGGTGCATGGCCTTTATTATATTAAATTATAATCCCAAACCAAAATGCTAATTTTCGGCTCTATGCTTTGTTCTATACTAGCACACACTGGCTGTACAACTTCAACTAACTGTTAATTTCACATCTTTGCATATCTACTTATGCACTCGTAGAATAAGCATAATTATAGTCTAAAAAGATTAATTTTTAGGGCACATACCATAATTCATCCATACACATGTGCACCGATGCTTTGAGCTACAGGAACTCTGTACACTATCCAGTCTTCAATACTTAACTAAATTCTGATCTTTACACTAAGTGTGCTGACTCCAAATTTCTATATGACTTTGTTGCCATAGTGATAACACTATATCTAGTAATATACCTTAGTATAGACAACTTTCCAACAAAATCAATAATCTTAGATCTAATCACCAACATAGCTCGGTCTCTAAAGTATATATATCAAAAACATATAACATGCAGTCTACAGTCCAAAAGTAGTTAACTTGCAGAATATAGAAACATTTACATCAAAAAATTCACACATGTATACCAATAGGATTTATATTGGAAACTAAACTAAGGAAAAACCACTTTGTAACATGTTACTGATATTTTCACTCTTCTGAAGTGAGCTCTGTGAAAAGCCAACCCTGTTAGAGGTTTACAAACACACTGCTAGGTGTGACCCTTTTAAAGGATTTAAACACTCTATCAAAAATGACCTAGTTGAAGGATTTAAGTACATTCCATTAGAATGAAACCTCAATTAAAGGATTTAAGAATGATTTTTATGTCAACCTTGATTAAAGGATTTAGACTGATACAATGGTTAGAAAGAAACATTAGTTTCCGATCTGAAAAACATACAACTCACTTTGAAAATAATAGATTCAATTCAAACATATATGTTGATTTACTAAATGAGCTCCATTTCCATCTCCATCACTGATCTTATTCTAATTCTCTTCAAGCAATCACAACTCTGATCAACTCCTTCACAATTTCACTTTCATCCTTCTACTTAGACTTATCAGTTAATAACATCAACAACTTCAGCCAATTTTCTAACCTCACAATTAGGTTTTCCTTTATATCTCTTCAATTAGGTAGATCCATATTTTGTCACTTAATCTCCACTTTAGATCTTAGGTTTAGGTCAGATTCATTGAATCCTTCCAATATTTATGTTCTTCATCCTTCCTTCTAAATACATCTTAAAACTTCTCATTGAATCCATAATAAAATGATTTACCATACATTGAATTCTCCATACAATAATTTAATAAAGTCAACATGATTTACATATCCCAAGAATTCAACTATGTCAGCTGGGAATCTCAATTCTTTCTCCAAATGTAAATTACTGACACTCGGTCAATACTGTGTTGATATCCTTGGTCATCACTATGTAACTTGGTCATCTCTACAAATTGTCTTCCTCGTCTAACATTATCATGCTTGGTAGTTTCCTATCGCTCAACATAAATTGATGTTTGGTCAACACTAAATTTACTCGACATATACTGGCACTCGGTCGACACTAACATCACTCAACTTAAACTAGATTTCTTCACTTTTTCTTAGTTAATCCTACTTCTTCAGTCTTTCTTCTTACTTAGATAAATAATTCATTATCTTATCAATGTGCCAAATAATCAAGTACCCATTGAAGTATCGAATAACTCAACCTTTCCTTAGGCTCTCTTTTTATATCCCTTTCCCTAATCCTTTTCATCAATTAATAGATATGGTACTTTTTTAGATAGCATATGTCTTACCAGTTAAGGTTTGACATCAATGAAAATAAAATAATTGTTATAATTGTAGTTTCCAATAATCTCCCTCTTTGGCATTGATGGAAAGACCACATGAATAACACATGATTTACCAACCAATCCAAAAAATTTGTCAGTGCATCAGAAAGGTTTATAATATCCTTAGCTTTATTCTGACTCATAACAACTCAACCTTCCTTGACCATTCATATAGTCACTCCCTTTGAATCTTTTTGGTATCTCTCTAAATCTCTCCTTCTGATTCTCTGAATCTTTGAATCTCCAAACATATACCTCAATCTTTTCTATTCCACTATTTTCATTTTAATCTCTCCCTCTTTGACAATATTTCCAAAGTGGTATCTAGCAATTAAATCTTCCACATGAAAATGTTATCTTGTCAGTTCAGAAACAATATTCCTCCCTCTGCCATCTTGCTTATGAATGATTATCATCTTTATTGTACTTTTCACAACTCTAGGTAGCTCCTAAAGTGTGACCTTTCTTGCATCAATTTGTCAAATATTTTGTATAGCACATTTGATGTAGCTCTCCTAGTTGACTAGGTAGCCTCAGTTAGGGGAAGCACCCCTAATTTACCTCTAAGATATTCATGAGCATCCTTAGGTAAAGCTTTTGTGAATATGTCTCCCAGTTGTTCCTTTGTATTCAAATTTTCCATTCTCACTTCTTTATCTTATACCAGTTCTCTCAAGTAATGATACTTGATATCAATATGTTTAGTGTTTATGTGCATCACTGGATTCTTTGATATGGGTATGTGTAGGATCATGGTATGCCAAAAAGTGGCGATGTGAAAAAGATGTCCTGATTGATAGACTCTTTGAAAAACAACTATAACTTTCAAACAATATAACATTTTTAAAACCTAAAATATACATCATATTCTATGCTTCACAAATAATTATTTCAATTTGATGAAGTTTAGACTAAGTTAAGGTGGCTAGACACGAGATTTTTTATATTTTTCAAGAAAAATTGTAGCAGAAAAATCACAATTAAATATTTACTTGGAAAAAAATATACATCACATCCAAACATGAGTCTACTACTTTTATCTAGAATCTTATAAAAAATTATTATTATTTGATTTTGTTTAAAGTGGTTAGACATACACCTACTTGTTATCTTTCTATTCCTGATTGATAGAGTTGTTGAAAGATAACTATAACTTTCAAACTATATAATATTTTTGAAATCCAAAACATGTGTCACATTCTATGCTTTTCCTACTACAATAAAAATTAAATAAAATTCAATTTGGTAAAGTTTAGACTAAGTTAACGTGGTCAGACATGAAAAATTTTGTATTCTAGAAAAGTTGTAGAAGAAAAATCATAATTAATTATTTACTTGGAAAAAAATTACAAAAATATATTTGTCACATCCTCACATGAGTCTACTACTTATATCTAGAATCTTGTAAAAAATTGGCCATTGATGGGAAATGGAGTTAATTCTCCTTCTAGAGAACTAAATATGAAAGTGTTTTGACGCAAGGAAGGACTAGGAGAGGGGCCAAAGGCACACCCTTACCAAATCCACCTTATAGAGATCACACATGAAAGTAACAAACACATAAGTGAGAGACAGAATGTAGAACACTTCATATATTTATTCCAATTGATTCATACATGTCGGGTTGTAAGGCCTTCCCAATTTAGGATAGATATTACAATTAAGTACAGAAGTCCTCCAACTTGCGAGGATCTGCAACAATCTTCTAATCATCTAGCTTCTATCTTCTAACTGAACTAACCCATAAACTACAACCAAAGATTATATTATATACAAGAGGCTACCAAACAAGTTGGCCTTCAGGTCCACCATCAATAGAAGGAATTACCAGATCAAGGTCCACATGCTTCCCAATGATAGATACCATCATTAAATCTATGACCAAATTTAATTGCAAGAGTTAGCCTCAACATGAAACTAAAATAAACAACTCGATAAGCAAGGATAACTGAGTGCAAGAAAAGCATCGTCAAGAGCTAGGGAAATAACTGGGCGTGAGAGAGATGACCGACCAACTCGATCAACAAATGAAACTAAGAAACACCAAACCAACTCGATCAAAGAAGGAACCAAGCAATATAGGAAAACACAAACATGTTTTTGGTGACACAGGATTGCCAAGGACCTGAGATGTTCCTTCATCAGACACCTAGTGTTTTTCAAAAATAATTCTTTGAATCATGAAATGGGTATGATCTGAGCTATATCCAACTCAGATTGTGAAATCCATGAAATGTCTTCAATCGGTTTATTTTTCCACTTTACCAGATATTCCATATACTATTTTCCTCTTGTACTTATGCCAATTCTTTGTTTCAAAATATGCTCAACTTCTTCTATTTATTTCTTAGGATAATCATTCGATACTACCATTTCTTCATCGGACTCATGATACTCATATAAATCAGCAATGTTGAATATAGGTGATATATCCATGTCATCAGGTAACTCAATCTCATATGGATTTCCACTATCAAATCTTTTCAAAATCTTACAAGGTCCAAACTTCATTTTCACCTTCTCATAGGTTCCAATAGGAAATCTTCCTTTCTCCAAATAAACCATTACTTCATCACCGACATCAAAAGTCTTATGTCTTCTTGATCTATCAACTCTTTCTTGGTATTTTTTATTACTTTTCTCTAGCTTATGTTTCACATCTTCATGCAATGTCTTCATGTACTCATCAAAATTTACTCCTTCAAGAATTCTCTTTCTTTCATTAGCAATATCCCTCAAATCTGATATAGCTCTTGGTTGTATGCCATTTACTATCTTAAAAGGTATTTTTCCAATACTCCTATTCATTGAATTATTGTATGAAAACTCTTCTTGTGCCAACATTGAATCCTAATTACTCAGTGTGTCTCCAACTAAACATCTCAAAATATTTCCCAAACTTCTATTCACAACTTCTATCTATCCATCGGTCTGTGGTTGAAATGTATAACTATATTTCAACTCCATGCCAAACTTTCTCCAAAGGGTCTTCTGAAAGTATCCAAAAAATTTACTGTCCCGGTCAGAGATTATACTCCTCAGTAATCCATGTAATCTAAAAATTTCCTTAAACAAAATATATGCTATGTGTATTGTAGCTGATGTCTTTCTACAAGGTATAAAATGTGCCATTTTAGAAAATCTATCCACAACAACAAATATAGAATCATTACCTCTTACTGTCTTCGGTAAGCCAAGAACAAAATCCATAATAATGTCAATCCAAGGTTTCTCATGAACAAAAATCAATGTATACAATCCAATATTCTTACTTACTCATTTTACAACTTTACAAATTCCTCAACTTTTCACAAATTTTCGAACATCTTTATACAACTGTGGCCAAAAGTATTTCTCCTTAATAAAATTCAATGTTTTGTCAACACCAAAGTGTCCAGCCAAACCACTGCTATGTTTCTCTTTTATCAAATTAGTTCTCATTGGTCCTCTCTGTATACACAATTGAATACCTTTAAACAACATACCTTCTTGAATGAAATATTCTTCCCATTTAGTACTCTGTTGATCTTGAATAGGTGTTTTGCACATTATCCATGACTCAGAAAAATCAGGATCAAATTCATAAGAATCTCTCATGTCATCAAAGGCAAGAACTTCAATTTTCATCTTGGTCATCACAGATCTTCTTCTACTCAACGTATCAATGACATAGTTAGTAACTCCACTCTTATGCTTTATCACAAATGTATAACTCTACAAATACTCAACCATTTCATATGTCTTTGATTCAACTTATTCTTACTACTCAAATACTATAAATCCTTATGATAGGTATACAGCACAAATTCACTTGGTATCAAATAATGTCTCCATTTCTTTAGTTCTTGAACAATACCATATAATTCTTGATCATACACAAAATATTTCCTTTTTGCATCATTCAAATTTTTACTAAAGAAAGCAATAGGTTTACCTTCTTGACTTAATACATCTCCTATTGCACTTCCACTTGCATCACATTCCACTTGAAATACCTTATTGAAATTAGGAAATGCTAAAATAGGCAATTTAGAAACCTTCTTCTTTAGATTCTCAAAACTTTTATCAGCTCCATCTGTCCACTTGAATTCTCTTTTATCTCCTCTCATAGTCCCAGTCATAGCATTACAAATTGAACTGAAATTCCTAATGAAATTTTGGTAAAAAATTTCCAAACCATGAAATGATATTACCTCACTAGAATTCTCAGGTGTAGGCCAATTCAAAATATCTTCAACCTTTTTAGGATCCATCTTCAAACCATTAGCTAAAATCACAAATCCCAAATACACAATTTCTTCTTTCATGAATGAACACTTTTTCAGATTTATAGAAAATTTAATTCTTTCAACCTCCAATACTTGTTTAACATACAAAAAATATTGTTCCCTAGTCTTACTAAATATTTGAATATCGTCAAGGTATACAATCACAAACTTACCCAAGAATTTCTTCAAAACCTCATTCATCAACCTCATAAAAGTACTCTGTGTATTAGTTAAACCAAAAGGCATAACCAACCACTCGTACAAACCTTCTTTTGTCTTGAAATCAATCTTCCACTCATCACCTTCTTTGATTCTGATATGATGATACCTACTTTTCAAATCAATTTTAGTAAAATAATTTGGTCCAATCAAACTGTCCATTATGTCATCCATTCTCGGTATAGGAAACCTATATTTCATTGTTATCTTATTGAGTGCTTTGGAATCTATACACATTTTCCATTATCTATTCTTCTTAGGTACCAATACAATAGGTATTGCATAAGGACTCAAAATTTCATGGATTAAACCTTTCTGCAACAAATCTTGAATCTATCAATTCAATTCTTGGTTCTCTGTAGGTGTCAACTGATGTGGTGCCTTACTCAGTAAACTAGATCTAGGGATTAGATCCATGCAATGATGAATGCTTCTCTTTGGTGGAAAACCATCATGTACATTATCAGAAATAATTTCACTGTGCATTATCAAGAAAAATTTCACAAATGTACAAACATTACTAATAGGTTCTTCAATACAAGCTAACAAAATTTGTCTTCTTCCATCAACCCAAATAGTATACTTATACAATCTGCCATCATATATAGCATGTCTATCATATTGCCAAGGTCTACCCAAAAAAATATGAAAAAAATCCATAGGCATGATATCACATAACACCTTATCATAGTACTTTCTAATTTTCAAATTAACATAACATTGTTCACTTACCAAGAGTGTATTCTCATCTTTGATCCATGAAATCTGAT
The DNA here is from genome assembly GCA_027943335.1 of Chamaecyparis obtusa. NCBI lineage: Eukaryota > Viridiplantae > Streptophyta > Pinopsida > Cupressales > Cupressaceae > Chamaecyparis > Chamaecyparis obtusa. Next base: position 195,416 of record BSBK01010278.1, read on the forward strand.
GGGGCATTAGATTTTCCAACCTTTTCAACTGCAACTTTGAGACCATTTCCTCAGATGCTAGATTCTCTGAGCTACCACTACCAATGATGACCTTCCAAACTTCATCAGAAACTCTACATCTAGTCTTGAACAAAATTTTCCTTACCAGATCTTCCTTATTACTTTCACTCGGAAGTACTCTCCTCACCATCAAGTTCTTTTCCTTCTCGGGTTCTTTTGAAGACTCTTCTTGCACCAAAGCATTTCTACTATTACCAACCTTCTTCCTTGCATGTGTAAACTCAAATAATCTATTTCCTTATCCACAATTGTAACAAGTTCCTCAAAAACCACCTCTATTGTAACCACCTCAGTAGTTAATGCCTTTGCCTCTAGATGAACTTTCACCTTTCCACTTAGTCTTGCCTTTATCCAAATTTGTCTTTTCAAGTTCACATATGTTGTTTTCACCATAAGATCTACCTCTTCCACTAGGGAATCTACCACCTCTACTTCTTTGTCTTTGCTCATGTTTCTTCTTCAATTTCTCCTCATATTTCAATGCAAATTGATAAACCTCTTCAATGTTCCCCAATTTGACCAAACTGATTTCTTCTTGGATGGAAACTCTTAAACCATTTAGGTACTTAGAAATTATTTCCACATATCTTCATCATATACAGATCTGATATCTAATCTATAGAATTCCTCAATATATTATTTTACCAAGCTATCTTTCTTCCTCAAACATTGTATTCGCCTAACAAGGTTAATTTGATAATCACAAGGTATCAACTTTCCTTTCAATTTATTTGCAATCTTATTCCATACCTTAATTTTATCTTTTCCTTTCCCCTTTCTGTCCAATTGTAGATGTTTCGACCACAAGGATGCATGACTTTTCAACTTTGTGCTTGTAATTTTCACCTTCTTTTACTTAGGTACATTTTCATATTCAAAGTACTTTTCCATCTTAGTGATCTAGTCCACCAATTCATCAAAATCCAATTTTCCACTATAGTCTGGATGATTAAAGTGTGGTGTAGACTTCAGATTTGTCAAAGATTTCAAAAATCTTTCCTCACCTTGATCCATCATTGGTATAGGTTCTACATCACCTTATTCTTCCTCAATTTCATCATCACTAGCATCTTCAAGATGTCTTCCTCTTCTCTAGGCTATTTCAACAACTTCTAATCTAGCAGCAAGTTCTCTCAACATGTCTGCCAATCCTAGATCTACATCTCACCTCTCACAAACCATATTGAAACCCTTTGTAATTGTAGGCTAGATCTCAATCTTCTACCCCAAAAAAATCAACTAGGGTTTGACTAGAAGGAATCCCCAAGCCTAGATTCAAAAACCTAGATCCAGATCTCAGCTCAGTCTGATACCACCTAACGCAAGGAAGGATAGGGAGAGGGGCCAAAGGCACACCCTAACCAAATCCACCTTGAAAAGATCACACACCGAAGAAGAAAACACACAAGTGAGAGAGAGAATGGAGAACACTTCATATATTTATTCCAATTGATTCATACATGTCGTGTTGTAAGGCCTTCATGGTTTAGGCTAGATATTACAATTAAGTACAGAAGTCCTTCAACTTGTGAGGATCTGCAACAATCTTCTAATCTTCCAGCTTCTATCTTCTAACTGAATTGACCCATACACTACAACCAAAGATTACATTCTATACAAGAGGCTACCAAACAAGTTGGCCTTCAGATCCATCATCAATGGAAGAAATGACTAGATCTTGGTCCACATGTGATGCAAGAGCATCTCAGGTCCTTGGCAATCCTGTGTCACCAAAAACATTTTGGAGTTTATCTATATTGCTCCATTCCTGATTTGACCAAGTTGATCGATATTTGGTCAGTTTCCTTTGGTTACCAAGTGTAGTTGGTTATCTCCTGGGCAGTCAGTTGTTTCATTGGCGCTCAACATTGCTTGTCTGCTACTCAGTTTTCTTTGCTCACCAAAGGGTTTAGTTTTAGTTACTGTTGTGGCTGACTTGTGCATTTATGTTGGGTCATAGATTTAATGTTGATATAAATCATTGGAAAGTGTCTGGTCCCAAATCTGACCGTTGCTTCCATTGATTGTGTATCTGAAGGCTGACTTAGTTTCTTAGCTTCTTGTATAAATGTAGTTGTTTGGTTGTAGTTTAGAAGGAAATTTTGATAGAAGATAGAATGAGAGATTTTGACATATCCTCACATGTTTGAGGACTTCTATATTTCATTGTAATATCAGGTCATAACCAGGAAGGCCTTACAACCTGTCATGTATCATTTTATTTGATGAAAATATAAGAAAGTCTCTACATTCTCTCTCTCATTCTTGTTGTTTATTTTCTTCTACCTCTATTGAGAATGCTTGGATCATTAGGGTGTGCAATTGTTTGGCCCCTCTTGGTCCCTGCCTTGCGTCAGGTGGTATCAGAGTGAGGTGAGATCTTGATCTAGGTCTATGGATCTAGGTTTGTAGGTTCCTCTTGAGAAGCCCTAGTTGATTATTGTGGGGTAGTGGATTGCGATCTGACCTGCAATTGCAGAGCATTGTCAAGATTGTTCGTGGGAGGCAAGATGCAGATCCAGGATTGGAAAATATGCTAAGGAAGATTGCTGCAAGGTTAGAAGATGTTGCAATAGCCTAGAGAAGAGGTGGACATCTTGAAGATGTTAGTGATGATGAAATTTAGGAAGAACATGTGACTGCAGAACCTGCACCTATTATGGATCAAGGTGAAGAAAGATTTTTGAAGGTTTTGACAAGTATGAAGTCAACACCACACTTCAATCCTCCTGATTATGGTGGAAAGCTAGATTCTGATGAATTGGTGGACTGCATCATTGAGATGGAAAAACATTTTGAGTATGAAAACATTCCTGAAGACAAGAAGGTGAAGATTACAAGCACAAAGTTGAAAATCCATGCATCCTTATGGTGGGAACATCTGCAATTATATTGGAAGAGGAAAGGTAAAGAAAAAATCAAAGTATCGAATAAAATAGTGAATAAGTTGAAGGGAAAGTTCTGACCTTGTGATTATCAGATTGACCTAGTTCGGCGAATGCAAAATTTGAGGTAGAAAGATAGCTCAGTAAAGGAATATACTAAGGAATTCTATAGATTAGATATTAGATCTTGACATGATGGAGATGACATGGAAAGAATCGGTAGATACCTGAATGGTTTGAGAGTTTCCATCCAAGAGGAAATGAGTATGGTCAATTTGGAGAGGATTGAAGAGGCTTATCAATTTGCATTGAAGGTCGAGGGTAAATTGAACAAAAGACATGAGTAAAGACAAAGAGGTTGAGGTGGTAGATTCCCTAGAGGAAGAGGTAGATCTAATGGTGAAAATGGTAGATCTAAACCAGAAAAGACAAATCTGGACAAAGGCAAGACCGAGTGGAAAGGTGAAATTTCATCTAGAGGTAGAGCCAATAACTACCAAGTTGGTTATAGCAAAGGAAGTTTATGATGAACTTGTTACAATTATGGAGAAGAAGGACATAGATCTTTTGAATGTACACATGCAAGTAAGAAGGTTGGTAGCAATAGAAATGTTTTGGTGCAAGAAGAGTCACCGAATGATCCTGAGAAAGAAAATAACTTGATGGTAAGGACAACACTATAGAATGAAAGCAAGAAGGAAGATCCATTAAGAAAAATTTTGTTCAAGGCCAGATGTAGAGTTTTTGATAAATTTTGGAAGGTATTCATTAACAGTGGTAACTCGGAGAATCTGGTATCTGAAGAGATGGTCACAAAGTTGTTGTTGGAAAGGTTGGAACATCTGAAGTCCTATAAGATTTCATGGATCAAAGATGAGCATACACTCCTGGTAAGTGAACAATGTTATGTGAATTTGAAGATTGGAAAGTACTATGATAAGCTGTTATGTGATATCATGCCTATGGATTATTGTCATATTTTTTTGGATAGACCTTGGCAATATGATAGACATGCTATATATGATGGAAGATTGCATAAGTATACTATTGTGGCTAATGGAAAGAAAAAAATCTTGTTACCTTTGATGGAAGAACCTATTAGTAATGTTTGTAAATCTGTGAAAATTTGTTTGATAGAGGGAAGAAAGTTTGTTAACTATTTGAAAAAGAATTATGTATGTTTTGCTATGATCCCTAACAAACTAATTAAGAAAATAGAAGATAATGTCCCTGAGGAGATTGATAAGTTACTCACTGAGTATAGTGATATCATTTCTAATAATGTACTTGATGGTTTTCCACCGAAAAGAAGCATTGATCATTGGATGGATCTAATCCTTGGAGTGAGTTTACCAAATAAGGAACCTCATCGGTTGACACCTACTGAGAATCAGGAATTGAATTGACAAATTCAAGAGTTGTTGGAGAAAGGTTTGATCAGATAAAGTTTGAGTCCTTGTACAATATTTTTTGTATTGGCACCAAAAAAGAATGGACAATGGAGAATGTGTACTGATTCCAAAGAAATCAATAAGATAACAGTGAAGTATATGTTTCCTATATAGAGAATGGATGACATAATTGACAGTTTGACTGGAGCAAAGTATTTCACCAAATTTGATTCGAAAAGTGGGTATCATGAGATCAGAATTAGAGAAGGTGATGAATGGAAGACTTCTTTCAAGACAAAAGAAGGTTTGTATGAATGGTTGGTTATGCCCTTTGGTTTAACTAATGCCCTGAGTACTTTTATGAGACTAATGAATGAAGTTTTGAAGAAATTATTTAGTAAGTTTGTGATTGTATATATTGATGGCATTCTGATATTCACTAAGACCAAAGAAGAATATTTGTTGCATGTTAGACAAGTTTTGCTGAGATTGAAAGAAGAAAAGTTGCTGATAAATCTGAAAAAGTGTTCATTCATGAAAGAGGAGATTGTGTATTTGGGATTTTTTATTTCAGCTGATGGTTTGAAGATGGATCCTGAAAAGGTTGAAGGTATTTTGAATTGGCCTACACCTATGAATGCTAGTGAGGTAAGATTGTTTCATCATTTGGCAAGTTTTTACAAAAAGTTCATACGGGAATTTTTGTTCAATTTGTAATGCTATGAGAGGAGACAAAAGAGAATTCAAGTGGACACATGGAGCTAATAAAAGTTTTGAGACTCTGAAGAAAAAGGTTGTTGAATTACCTATTTTGGCATTACCTGATTTTAGTAAGGTATTTCAAGTAGAATGTGATGCAAGTGGAAGTGCAATTATAGCTGTATTAAGTCAAGAAGGTAAACCTGTCACTTTCTTTAGTGAAAATTTGAATGATGCTAGAAGGAAATATTCTATGTATGATCAAGAATTCTATGCTATTGTTCAAGCACTGAAGAAATGGAGACATTATTTGATGCCGATTGAATTTGTGTTGTATACCAATCATAAGGCTTTATAGTATTTGGGTAGTCACAATAAGTTGAACCAAAGACATATGAAATGGGTTGAGTATTTGTAGAGTTACACATTTGTGATAAAGCATAAAAGTGGTGTCATTAACTGAGTTTTTGATGCATTGAGTAGAAGAAGATCTTTGTTGACCGAGATGAAAATTGAAGTTCTTGGTTTTGATGAGATGAGAGATTCTTATGAGTTTGACCCTATTTTTTTGAGCCATGGAGAAAGTGTAGAGCACCTATTCAAGATCAAGAAGATACTAAATGGGATGAATATTTTATTCAAGAAGGTATGTTGTTTAAAGGTATTTAGTTGTGTATACTGAGAGGAGTAATGAGAACTAACCTGATAAAAGAGAATCATAGTAGTGGTTTGGCTAGACATTTTGGTATTGATAAAACATGGAATTTGCTAAAGGAGAAGTACAATTGGCCGTAGTTGTATAAAGATGTTAAAAAATTTGTGAAAAGTTGCAAAATTTGTCAGGTTGCAAAAGTAGTAAATTAGAATACTGGATTGTATGTACCAATTGTTGTTCTAGAGAAACCTTGGATTGAAATCAGTATGGACTTTGTTCTTGGCTTACCGAAGACATTAAGAGGCAATGATTCCATATTTGTTGTTGTAGATAGATTTTCTAAGATGACACATTTTATACCTTTTAGAAAGACATCAGATGTAGTACATGTAGAAGATATTTTCTTTAAGATAATTGTTAGATTGCATGGATTACCGAGGAGTATTATTTCTGACCAAGATAGTAAATTTGTTGGATACTTTTGGAAGACCCTTTGGAAGAAATTTAGCACTGAGTTGAAATATAGTTCTACATTTCACCTACAAACTGATGGACAAACCGAAGTTGTGAACATAAGTTTGGAAAATATTTTGATATGTTTAGTTGGAGACACATGGAGTAATTGGGATTATGTGTTGGCACAAGAAGAGTTTCCATACAATAATTTAGTGAATAGGAGTACTGGAAAGACACCATTTGAGATTTTGAATGGCACAGAGTCAAGAGGTATATCTGATTTGAGAGACATTGTTGATGAAAGTAAGAGAAGTGTTGAAGGATTAAAATTTGTAGAGTACATGAAGCCATTGCATGAAGGTCTTGTTGGTTCCTAGAATGGATTTTACACTCCATGAGACACCAATATACCTAAGACTGATTTTGGGAATGGTCAGTTCCAAATATGGAGAAATTTGTTGGTAACTCAACCAACTATAGGGACAAGACTACCCTCTGCACTTTTGGCTCCACAGAACCAAGGCGGGTGCACCTAATCTAGTAAATAAAACACTCTTTACAATACCAAGACTAGATTGAACAAAGAAGATAATAGAAATAAAGTACTAAATGATTACCAGTCATTCATTGAATCTCCATTGCTAGGAAATAACTAAGGCCTAAATACATAAAACTAAAAGGATTGAAAGGATTTGATTTAACTTTTGCAGAATACAACACATCCCAACTAGACATATATCAGCATAAAGTTTACTTGTTTCAAATTAGTGCCTTATCCATTGGGCAAATCATCTAGTGCACTGTAGAATACAAAGATTGATTACTATCACTTCATCAAAGATCCAAGTCATAAATACAAATACCCAGAACCATACTACTTACATAAATCCCCGTGCAAACCCCATGAACTTGTGTATTATCTAAAGCATAATTTAATCTGATTAAAACCAGAACTAAAGACAAATAACACATGCATAGATAAACTGCATACAAAGAATCAGAACATTCAAAACTCATAAAACTTGACACAGATGGAGAGAAATGGAACTGAAAACTTGAATTAAGAATAAGGATCTAGGCTTCTACATACACCTTGCTTGAAGATTCAAAGCCACTAAGAGAATATGCAAGAAATCTGCAAATTTCTACTTTATCCTAATACAAAATGGACTGAACATGTCCTACTCCTTGACTGACGGTTCAAGATGTAACCTTGTGAACCAAAAAATAAGTAGCCTTTGTAAATGATCTTGGAAATCCTTATAAAGGATTGCAACAAGCTTAGGACCATTTAGGGAATTTTTAGGGCAACACAGCCAACCCTAAGACTATCCAAAATATCTCAGAAAAATCTGATACAATTTCAATTCTAGAACATATCTCTTACAAAATATCTGCATCATTACCCAAATCCAATGTCAAAATACATAGTCCATTACTTCTCTTACCAACTTGGTCAAATCTGAAAACAAACATGGCCATTATAATCCTCGTCTTCCCCCAATTTTTAAAACATATAATACTTATATATTTTGATAAAAAATGAGTCTTCAAGAAGCATTTTCGTGCAGACACTATCATTTAAATCTTTTGAATTTATTTCAATAGTTCAAACTATGTTATTTATTTTTATCTTTTTTTGCAAATTTAGAATTTCAAGGTGGGACCCTTATGCCACATGGCACCATCTAATTGGGTCAACCGACCACCTCATCTGCATCGTTGGACCTCTACATATCACTGTGCCACATGTCACTCTCTTATTTGCCTTTATTATCCACCCAAGCACCTGACTGTGTCCTCCTTGCCATGTCACTAGGTTGCCACATGTCACTCTGTCGCTATTTCATAGATGTTAACTCCTGGGCATCTTCATCTTTGTGCTATAGTGACCACCGTTGATCTTGAGCACACATCCCAATGCAACTGATCCTATACCTGCATGTTTTGTCAAAATGTATCTTAGCTCACGTGTGGCGCCTAGCATCCTTGTCATCTCTAAGTTAATGCCACATCACCACCTTGATCCACATGCATGCATGAGAGTGGCCTTCAACCAGTCGTCCTCATTTGGACACTATGAATGTGTATGTTTGGCCTTTTGAAGATCATTGTGTTTCATTTTGCCGACAATGTGGAACTAAGTTCCATATGTTTAATATGCATTTTCACTTAAAAATGTGTCTTTGGAGTGCACGCCTAGTTGGGCCCACCAAATCTAGCCAGCTCCACACATTCCTTCCTCTTCTTTCTTTACCTCATACTATGACAATGTTTGTTTTAAACATTTCTAAAACCCCAAGCTGTGTACATGTGGGATAAAAACTACAAAATCCCCTTACAAAATACAAGTCACAGTGGTTTTATTTGAGTGCATAGACTTATTTGACATGCTTCTTATGGATTTTTCCTTGGGCTGTAGATGCAACATCAAATGGAGGGCATGGGATTTGCAAGAAACCTCATGTAAGCCCACATAGGAGGCTTACACAACAATTGGTGAAGATACAGCACATCTCAAAAATATGTGTAGTCCCAATAAAAAGGAGAATGCACAACACCTTATGCACAACACTTCTTGAAACCATATGCACACTCAGACTGGTGTGCACAACTCCCTTGATTACTAATTTCCCAGCTTGTTCATGTTTTCACGCAGCACCTCCCTTAATTAATATGCTACCTCCAAAGGTATGGATATAGCATTGGCATGCAGTGCATGAAATAAAAAAGAAAATTGTGTAGCAATTGGATGAAGGATGTGTGCAGCAACTCTTAGATTGGTATATGCAACACATACCCAAAACTTGTAGCCCCTATGAATACTCATGCTGCCTCTTAGTTTTCATCTCTTTTGTACAACTAGAACATGTGGCAAGGTCCTCCTTGCTGCCTTACGCAAGCTTCCTCTTATTGAAACCTACAACCACTTGTTCCTACCATGAGCTTGTTTCTTTTCAAATGTTGGTATATTCAAATGCACGGGCATTCAATGATTTTATGCTAGTTGCCTTCTATTAAATGTCAGCTTCTTCTAATTTACTTATGCTGGCTATGTTTATTTGGTGTACATATTACTTATTATTTCCCGTATAGCCAAGTGCCAATTACAAATTAGTCTTTTGAAGTTTTCTTATATCTTTTGTATTGAGTGCTCCTGTACCCATCGATTTAATAACATTTATTGCATACGGGTCTCTACTTTTATAAAAAAGAAAACAATTGTATTGATGACAATACAATTTCCTCCAAAGCACCATAAAATAGATTTGTGAAAATGCTCTTTAAAATAGCGAGGTAGGCTGGGCCCCAAGTGGGTCCGGCCTAAAAATTTTTTGAACTCAAACACTCAGATGTCAAAAAACATCCAGATCAACTGGTGTGTGCAACTGGATCCAATCTAGATAATCGAATATTTAAAAAATTCAATTTTTATTACTTCACCAGTCGCTAATTCTTAGTAAAACACCTCCAATCGTGCCATAAAAAAACTAAGCAAAACTTATAACTAGAAGCTGAAACTTGGTGAGTACAAACTTTGTACTACAGATAACAACCTTTTTAGATGGCTTCACCTAAAGATGAATGAGGTAAGAGATTTTAAAACTTGAAAATGCCTGTTTAGAATTGTCGGCAAATAAATACTGAAAATCACTATCGACTAACTTGGAAAGAGATGGATGAAAAATATCAAACAACGAGCTGAGGGCAGACCACTCAATCTGGTGGAAAATTCATATGAAAGGAATGAAAAAAAATAACTATAAACTAAAGACAAGCATCTGAACAAAAACTATGAATTTTAGAAAGTACTTTGCAAAGTTATTCTATCTGCACTTTCATCATTATAAAACACCTTTTTGTCTGACCTTACAATCAGATCAAATGAAACCTTCACGGTCTAAAACCCTAGGCGAAGATTCTTTCTCATATGTATAAAAAAAATCTTTTATTAGTTTCACCGGATGGTGAACCAATTTTTAATAATTAAGCTTCAAAGTCGGCCATTTGGATCATTTTAAACTAAAACATAGTGAAACTGTAGAAGTTGCATCCAGAACTGTTTGAGGAAATGGGTAAAACAGATTTGTCATAGACTAAAACTTATCAAGGGGAAATATTTCCATGTCTATAGTATGGAACATCATTCAATTATGTTTGACCTCAAACTGGGTGCAAATGGAAATACCCCAAAGTAAGCCACTCAGAAAACTGAAATGTGCACTCCTCGAGAAACTTAGCAATCTACAAACGGAATGGCTCTAACAAACATGTCAAACGGGCACATGGGGACCTAAAAATTGGTATGGACATTCTTTTTCATGCCTATGACATGACAAAATAACCCACATGTCACAAATATCAATGAGGTTTTAGATGTAAACCTTCAAAGTAGGCCCTTTAGTTAAAACCAGACATGATGCAAAGTGTAGACATTGTGAAATGCCCTCCAAATGGGTACACTCAAAACTTGTTGGAACTGAATTCTAGGAGTTGCAACTAACTTTATATGCCAAATGAAAGGTGAGGAACACATGTCCTAAGCCCCATAATATGAAAATCAACATGCCCTTCTTTATGTGCACTTGAAACTAATTCTTTTAAAATTGTTCTTTTGAAGCACCGAAGTTTGCCTTAGGAAAATTATTTGATTATGGGATCAAAACTATTTGGATTTTTTAGAGTACCAAAAGATGTGAAGCTAAAGCTAGAAGGAAGTAATAAAAAATACAAAGACGGAGCTGATAGATCAAGGAGACATAAAACTTTTGATGTTGGTGATGAAGTGATGGTTCATTTGAAGAAAGGATGATTTCCCCGTTGGAACATATGGGAAGCTCAAGATGAAAAAGTTTTGACCTTGCAAGATTTTGAAGAAATTTGATAGTGGAAATGCATATGAGATTGATTTACCTGATGACATGGACATATCACCTATTTTCAAAATTGCTGAATTTTATATGAATATCATGAACCTGATGAAGAAGTGACAGTACTGATAGAATATCCTAAGAAGCAGAATGAAGAAATTGAATAGATTTTGAAGGAAAGAGTTGGAAAAAGTACAAGAGGAAAATAGTATATGGAATATCTGGTAAAGTGGAAGAATAGACCGATGGAAGAAACTTCATGGATTTCATAGTCTGAGTTGGATGCAGCTCAGATCATACCTACCAAATGATTTGGAGAATCATTTCAAAATAACCCTAGGTGTCTGATGCAGGAGCATCTCGGGTCCTTGGCAATCCTGTGTCACCAAAATTTTTTTGTATTATCTATGTTTTTTTGTACCTACTTTGACTGAGTTGGTCAATTTCCTTTGGTTACCGAGTCTAGTCAGTTATCTCCTGGGCGGTCGGTTGTTTCACTGGCGCTCGACGTTGCTTATTTGTTGCTCGGTTTTCTTTTCTCACCGACAAGTTTAGTTTTAGTTTCTATTGTGGTGCACTTGTGCATTTATGTTGGATCATAGATTTAATGTTGATATCAATCATTGGGAAGTGTGTGGTCCCAGATCTGACCATTCCTTTCATTGATTGTGGATCTGAAGGATGACTCAGTTCGGTAGCTTCTTGTATAAATGTAGTTGTTTGGTTGTAGTTTAGTGGGCAGATTTGATAGAAGATAGAATGAGAGATTTTTGAAAATCCTCACATGTTTGAGGAATTTTGTATTTCATTGTAATATCAGGTCGTAATTGGGAAGGCCTTACAGCCTGGCATGTATCATTCTATTTGATGAAAATATATGAAAGTCTCTACATTCTCTCTCTCACTGTTGTTGTTTATTTGCTTCCGCATGTGTTGAGCAGGCTTGGATCATTAGGGTGTGCCATTGTTTGGCCCCTCTTGGCCCCTACTTTGCATCAAAATTCTTCCCAATGATAGATACCATCATTAAATCTGTGACCAAAATTAGTTACAAGAGTCGGCCTCAACAGGAAACTAAAATAAACAACTCGGTAAGAAAGGATAACTTGGGTTCAAGAGGGGAGGCGTGAATTAGTACTTCAAAAATGTTTATCAAACTTTCTTATCCATTCAAGGAATTCATAACTTTGCATGCATCCCATAAAACATATAAAATATTAATATGAAACACTACCCATAACACAATTATTTTGGTATCGCATATAGAGATTCAAGGTTAGGTATTTAGGATAGCTTACCTTTCTAAGAGTATTAACAATGTTAAGAGTCTAAAGACCAATTAATTATACCTTGCTAAAGGATTTTAAAACTATAATCTAAGAGATGTACCATGTTATAGGATTTACACAATAAGATCTGTTAGGATCTTCTTTGTTAAGAGACTTTACAATTTTGTTTATACACTATACCAGTACATAAAATGTTTCTAATAGTTGCACCAATCTTATCCTTATCCAACTCAATGTTCTCAATAACTATTTACCTCATTTGGTGCTTCACTCCAAATATTAAATATTTACTCGATAGATTCAACTCTAAATCACAATCACACTCTTTTTTTACTGATATGATACTCAATGGCTTCTCTGCTCATCACCCACTTTCTTCAGTCTCTCCTTCGTATTTGGACACCGTATTCATCTCACACATACTAATATTCTTATGTAGATACATTTTATACTCAATTATAGAATTGATAGAAATGTTATAGAATCATCTCCTTAAGAAATCCTAGCACTGTTTACTTATCCAATGTATATTTCACATTTAATTTTAATTTGCAAATGTCATGTTGTAATCATACATAATCAATATGTTTAAAAATATTATTCTCTATCAAACAATCTTCTTGAGCTTTTTAAACTATTTTCTATTCAGTGTCTAGATTCAATGTATCTGTAGATTCTCCTTATGTCGGTCTTTCATATTTGGTAATACATTTTTCTTCTTCTCGATAACATGTATCTTTTCTCGGTTTAATAGATGTTTTAGCTTGGTGCTGCTCAGTGATTGGTTCTTCCTTTTTCGGTGTCTTGACTTCCTTTGCCTTAACTGAAATTACCTTTTCCTCTATTTCCTTTTACTAGTTAGCTTATTTCTTTTACTAACTTGACTTTCCTTCTTTACGGAATGAATTTGACAATTAATATGAATTAATTGTAACTAATGACAAAAAAATATTTCTATAGAAGTATTAATCTCCCCCTTTGGCATTATTTTTGTATATTTGTTAAAAATTCAAAGTCATCAAAATTTTGTGTCCTTATGAAAATTTCTCATGTATACATATATCGGTAAAACCTTATATCTCCATTACTTATCTTTACTTATTAATCCCTCTGTAGTAGTAATCCATGTACACATATCTATGCATCCTCCTATACATATCATCATCTATCTATTATCCCTCTTTTTCCATAAAATTCTATTATCCCACTTTACTCTAATATAATATATTTCCCCGTTTTTAAGAAAAATGCCATAAATAATAACTTATTATTTTTCCGGTGGAGGGATATTGAAAAAAAATGATGTGCACCTTCCTTGTGCATCCTTCAATGATGTCTTACATGAATCCTTTATTGTCTCCAATACTATAATTTTCTCAATTATATCAGTTGTTTGACTAACCATTCTATTCATAGCACTTATATCTAATGTACTTACTAATTCTTTTTCCTTATGTGCATGTTTTTGTAATGACTCTATTTGTGGTATCAAAAATTATTGTAGCTCCATGTGTTCCATTCTGATCTTATTTCCTCTTTCATCTGCTCATGTTGCACTCCCATTAATTGCTTCAGCCTTTTATAATAGACCTTGAAAGAATTAGGCTTGGTTGAGACCTTTGCTAGATTCTCAGTCAACTCTTTTCCCATATTTTCATCTTTGGCCTTTAAAACCTCAGTGAAATTTAAAATTAAAAAAATATTTTTTAAAAATAAAAGAATTTCTTTCAACTCTTGTTCTAATTTAGTAACAATCTCATAAACTATTACCTTGTCAAGTTCCACTAATTGAAGTAGTTATTCAAGGACTTTATTTTCCATTTGTTTTCTATGAACTTGCATCAGATACTCAGTTGGCTCAGTACTAGGTCTATTAATTTGTCTTTCTAGTTCACTTAGTAGACTATATATACTTCCTTTCTCATTTACGTGAGCCTTAGGTACAATCTCTTGTAGTTTCTCTTTGACATTTTGAAAGACATTTGTTTTTTTGTTTCTTAGCAAGAAATTTATCTTGTGCATCTTTCCTTTTTAGTAAATCTCCAAACTCTGATAGTTCTTTGGGGCTCATAGTGGACTTGTAAACCTTTGGTATCATAATAGGTTGGATAAAATCAACCTTATCCTTTTCATGTTTCCTCTTCTTTGAATTTTCCTTATCTGTAGATGCCTTCTTTGCATCGAATTATGCAGTAGTAGTATCCTTAATTTTCTCTTCTCTTTCTTCCTTTTCCTCTTCTACCTTCCTCTCTTCTTGTTTCCTTTCCTCCTTCTTTTCTTCATGAGTCTCATCTTTCTTTTCTTCTTTATCCTTTCCTTTCTCCTTGGACTTCTTCTCTTGTTCTCGAGTCTTGATAGGGATTATTGGCTCTTGATTTTGACCTTTGCCATAATTGGTCTCTATAGTGGCCTCAGTATCCTTTGGTGCAATTTTTCTTTTCATGTTTAGTGGGGGCATCAATTGGACCATCATTTATCACCCCTAAGATAGCTTATTCAATCTTAGGAAAGTTCATTATTTTCTCAACCACAGGATCTTCATCCATTATATTTACCTTTGTTGAATCGTCACTATTCATTTCTTTAGTATCCTTGGACTTGGATGCCATTGTATTTTCATCATCTTCTATACCCTCAGTAGGGTATTTATCTATTATATGTTCTATCATGACCTCATCTTTGTCAGTTTCCAAATCAATGGGATCTGACTTCATTAATTTCTTCTTAATGTTTGTATCTATCTATTGATTGGAAAGGAATATCTTTCTCCATAGATCATAAGTCTCCTTTTGAACTTATTCTTGACAGCAAGTTGACTATACTTGTGTATATGACTAAGATTTAGTGTTTTCATTATGGAAACAAAGTCATATGGAGTTTTGGTGTCAATGTACTTACTCATAAGATCAAAATTTGGCTAAGTATGGAAGAGAGGATAGTCAATGAAGCACCTGAGGAACACAGCATCAAAAGACATGTGTATGACTGAGTTTTGGTATGCACCCTTGAAGATAAGATTTTGGATATGTTATTAAACTATGGTTAAGAAAGCATGATCAGATGAGTTAGTATGATGAAGTTACAATGAGTTGAAGTGACACAGTTAGTAAGTGGAAGAACAGAACAGAGAATGGAGTTGACTATTAGTATTTTGGTTAGCGTGTATAATATTATTTTGTAAATTCTATGCACCTATTGTATTTATGTTATAGACATGTTCATATCAATGTATATAAACATGCTTCAGCCAATTTGTTTGGAAGTGTTATATGTAATAGGTTATAGGATGACTTAGTGAATAGTTTTGTTTGTGAATATAAAAAGGACATGCACCAATGTATTTAGACATGGCATGATATATAGAGTTGATAGAAGAAGAGAAGTTAGTTTGTGAAGAGCAGTCAGTATGATATAGAGCTTTACAAGAGGTTAAAGCATCAACACACATAAGGAACTGATCAGACAAGTAGTGTCATAGCAGTAGTTCACCTTGGAGATATAGTGTGTATCTGATATTCTAAAGGTTGCAGCCTTCACAATTTGAGTAGTGAGCTCTAGGAAAGTGTTTCCTCACCCCTAATAGGATTAATTGTAAAAGACTCCTAACAGGGTCTGACCCCTGACAAGTTCATTGTACTTAAGCATTGTAATGATAACTCCTAACAAGGCTAAGGAACATTAACATGTTCATAATACACAAGTACAATTATTAGTGGGTATTAATCACCACCAAGGTTTTTCCTTTGGCCAAGGTTTCCCCATAATCATATCTAGTGTTATGTGTTATGGTTGTTAACTTTACTTTCCTTGATATTCAGTTCAACATTTAAGTAATAGAGTTAAGTTTCAAGAGATTATAAATTAACATTGTAGAACACTGATTCACCCCCCCTCTTAGTGTTCCCATTCCTAACAATTGGTATCAAAGTTTTGGTCCTCTAAAGATAAGTTTAACCACTTGAGGAGATTATGGATATAGGAGAAGTGAAACATCTGAAGAAGAATCTTGAAGTAGCACTTGAAGACCTTGATATATCTAAAAAAGAAATTGAAGAATTGAAATTAAAAGTTAGTGGTTCTCAAGTACTCCTCAAGAAATTGAGAAAAGATTTGAAAGATTGTTCTACAAGTGATTTAGGAAAAATGGTCAAAAAGATGAATGAGGAAAACACATCTCTGAAGGATCAGATTAAAGAGTTGGATGAAAAGCTATTTAACAATTAGGATGCCTATGAAGAATGGGTCAAACAAAACAAGCACTTGGATGAAGAACTGAGGCAAGAAAACATGAAAATATTTTAGTTAGAGAACATTAAAAAGTAGGTGGAATATGAATTGACTGAAGCAAAGAATCATATTGACAAATTGCACACAATCAAGGATCTAATAGAGTCATAGTTGTATGCACAAAAGATTAAAGGAGATACCACTGGTATTGGATACAATGAAGCACAAAATCAAATCAATGATATGTGAGAAAGAAAGAAAGCACCAGAAAAATCTACATAAGATAAGAAGACTAGAAATCATACTAGAGATAAATTTGAATCTTCTAAGGAAGAGTGCAAGCCAGTAAAAAAAACTTGTTATGCATGTAACAAGCATGGACACATAGAAAGAGACTGTAAAGAGGTAGGCCCTTTCAATGGTTATTGTTATACATTCAATAAGTTTGGTCATAGAGCTATGAATTGTAGATCAAATCAAAGAAATCAAACTCAACATAATCAGAGAAATCATCTTCAGCAAAATGTTAGAATTCCTCAAAACATTACATGTTAGATATGCAATTATAATGGTCATACATCTAGACATTGTAGTATGGTAACTCACATCAATGCACCAAGGAATACAAGGCCTCCAGTTATTTGTCACACTTGTAATAAGGCTGGACACATCTCAAAGTTTTGCAAATCAAAACAAAAAAGTCAAGAAAGCCCTAATAAGTCTGAAAGATCAATTTTTGATGAATTTGGAGAAGTCAAGTATTTTAAAGCCACATAAGATACAAGCTTGATTTGGATAGAAGTAAAGAAGGATAATGTTGATGAATATGTATTGGATGCATCCATAATGGATGCACCCTCTACTTCTGGATGAATGACCCTCATGGTCATAGGGGGAGCTGGATTAGCTCTAGACCCCTGTATAGCTAGTATACTCACCCTCAGAGTATGCACCATTGGTTATGACTATTTGGAGACTAGATAATGTTGTATGTAACAATGCACATCCTGATTGTTAGTAGAATTGAAGATTAGAATTCTCTATTGCAATCCATTTTTACGTGGAAAGAATTAATGGAAAAAAGTTGTTTTTAAAGTCATCAAAGATATTTTATTGACATATTTACATTCAAGATCGAGCCTTTGAGATCATAGGAGATCAAAAAAAATTTTTTTGGAAGATTGCAATTGGTTTATCAACAAAGAAGTTTGAAAGTTTGTTGTGGAACCCTAGTTGAGACAAGAGGATTCATAAACCCTTTGGAAACATATTTATGTGATCAAGTAAGTAATGGCCACTGTAGTTGGGTTTGATGTTACTAAAAGGAAGAGAGATATATATTTAAGAAGCATCCTTTCAAGTTAGTCCTAGATGACCTAGAAGGAGCATTCTCTAGGACTTCGATGGGAGTTATGCACGTAGAGGACATATGCACATACATATACTGCAAGAAGGAACCTATACGATTGGATAGAATTAGGTCGCACATGGAAACAATGATGAAACCGGACATGACATTCATTGATGAATTCACACACCTTACAAATCACATATAAATTCTATGAATCTCAATGGATTAATATTCTACTCAAAATAATTCATGATGACCTATTCTCGATAGGAGAAGTTCATGTTTGCATCACTTCAGATCTCATTTATGAGATGATAGGATTATCTAAGATAGGCACCATTCTTCCTGGTAGAAAGGATGTCAAGCAACAAGTGGAGAAATCTTCTAAATCTCATAGTGATTAGCGCAACATGATAATTGAGTCGATAGAAGAGAAAGAGATAAAGCGTATGTCTATGATACTTGGGTATAAGTTCTAACATGAAAGCAGAGTGAATAGTGTGTCCGCAACCACTATTTTATTAGCTATCAGAATAGTAAGGGAAAATGGAGAGTTCAACTTGTGTGAGATCTTGCATGCATAGTTGATGGATAACATAAGGGCTATTAAGCATGACAAGAGCAAGATATTTAGGTTTGGTTCACTAATCATCTATATGTACTCTCATATAGTCGGTAAAGCATTAGATCTTTATCTTGATAGGAGTCTTCCCAAAATTCCCAAAATTTTATTCAAGGCATCATCTGAGAGTACCTTGAAGGACTTCATAGAATTAGAAATTAAAAAAAATCAGAATTAAGATGTAGAGAAGGTATAGGATACCTGAGAGTATTGTAGAGGAATATATGGACAAGATCTATTTCATGGTTGAGACAGATATCACATGCATGGAAGAAGTGGATCCAAGGACTAAGTGGATCCATCCACTTGGTTATGAAGTAGAAGAAAACATTTTGGAAGCTTATGCACAAGTCCTTCTATCAGTGCCTAAGGATCCCAATGAACCAAGATGGTTTACTTATGAGGAGAAGACAAGATAGGTAGATTTAGTCTTGTGTAGTACTATGACCAAAATGAAAGCATCAAAGATAACATCAAACAAACTGAGAATCCAAGGTGTCACACAATCATACCTGGATAAAGCTAGGGAAGCCAAGATTGCAATGCAACTTGAGAGAACACTCTCTTTTGAAGTGAAAATAGAGAAAATTGATGACCCTAAGGAGAAGAAGAAAAAGATAGAAGAAAAAAATCCTTCACTGATAGATACTATTAACCTTGAGTCCACACCACCTCCTGAGCTTAGTAGGATGCCTAAGAGGAAAAATTAGACCGACACAAGACACCTATCCTCTAGAAAAACAAGAAGCAAAGGAAAGAATACACAAGTACCTCCTTAGTTGGGATTTAGACCAAATCTTGAAGTATTTAAGAAAAGAGTAGTAGATGAAGGAAGGTTAGATCAAATAGAAAAGTTATATGATAAGTATCATGAGATAGATAAATTTGAGATCCATTCCATGATTATCAAACACATGATTAAGTTCAAGAAGATAGTCTTGGAACCTAAGACAATGATTCCTGATCAAGTATGGAATATACTTGATTCTTTGAAAAGATAGGCTATGGAAGAAGACTTTAGGATAAGGGAAAAGATATTAGATGAAAGCCTCCCAGTATTTTTAGTTGAAGAGAAAATACTATTGTTAGACTTTGTGAAGCCTCAACTAAGAACCAAGGTGACAACTCTGTAGATTATGAATAAGGACTATGAGTTGGTAGCCAAAGAGACTGAGAAATCATTTGAAAAGGTGTTCTTGGATAGACACATGTACCCTCCTACTACACCCATAACTAAAGTTCCCTCTAAGAAAGTCAAGAAGTCAGAGATCCCTGATACACCGATGATAGGTCCAAAGGATTATGTGCCCATGCCTAAATATAAGGATGAAACAATTTTAATAGATAATGTAGAGATATCCATGGTAGAATTAGAGAAGGATCTAGATAAGTTTGAGGAAGCATTTGTGAGAAATGAGGAAGTAGATATCCTATGAAGTGATGATTCACCTAAGGAGCAAGAAGAAGTTTAGGTTGAAGACCTAACAGGACATAAAAGTGAAAAATAAGGTGAACCTGGAAGAGATAAGGAAGAAGAAAAGGTAGATGAACCTGTAGATGAGCCCTCTATTAAAATTCTAGTAAATATAAAGACTAAGGTAATGAATGTTATTCAAAGTTTACTCCTTACTCCTAGGCCCTCAATGTCATTGTTGTGAACTTTGAACCCTAATACAACAATTTTAGACTCATGGGGAGAAGAGAATCTAATAAAAATTAGTGTGTTAGGAATGGATAAAGAAAAGGAGGAAAAAGTAATTAGGAATCCATTAGTTGTTGAATCAGTAAGAATACTGAACAACCTACTATACACACTAGATAGTGCACTTCTCTAATTCATTACTTCCAAGGGAATCCATGAATGGGAAACCTTGAGAAAGTGACCTAGAGCTCCCTAGGCATGGAGTCACAAGGATGTTCATGGTGCTCTTAGCTAGACCTATTGAAGCATGCAACCTTGCTAGTAAACCACACAATGGGAGATTCAAAGAGACAAGGGCAAGAATTCCAATATCCTCAAGAATCAATGGTAATGCAATATAATACAACTATGCTAAGAATGAAGATGCAAGCTAAGCTATGGAAATAAAAGTATTACAAACCCTTGCTAATTAAGCTATGTGAGCTAATCTAGAGTATAAAGGAAACTAAGCTAGATGCCATGAAAGCTAAGCTAAGAATGCAAGAATGAAAGCTAAATGCATGAAGATCTCCAAAGCTCCAAAGTCTCCAAGAAATCTTGTAGCATAAGATTAGTATTCAAAGTTGGGATCAAAGAATGAGAAAAGAGCTCTCCTTTTAAAGGAATTGAAAAGGAATGGATCATGGAGATTAAGAGGAAAACTATTTAATCAAGGGTGGAGCTTGAAAGAGGAGCAATCCATGTGCACAAATATCCTCCAATGAGAAAATAAGAGTTGACTTTTGTGTCCATATGAGACAAAAAGGCCTTTTCTTCTTTTTATAAAATAAGAATAATACTTTATTTGTGCAACTTAGGATAAGAGGAAAAGTGGGGGCTTTTATTTAATAAAAGGGGAAGAAATTCCTTTTAAATAAATAAAGACTTAGGATAAAATGGTTAGCCCATGGAAAATAATCAAATAAATGATAAAAAATAGGATTTGATCAAGGAAATTGATATAAATTGAAAATTTAATTTTTGAAAATATTGATTCAGGGATTTGATAAATTGCTGAATGGGGGCCTAAAGTCTAGGCGACCATTTTAGGGTGCATACATTTGCCCCTCTTTGACCAATGTGAGATGAATTTGGCATCACATGAAGTCAAAGAATGGAATTGAAATGTGAGATTGATTCAGGATCACAAAACAATCTAGACATGTGTTCGACAAATGGGAACATATCAGGACAACAATAAGCATTAGCTGACAAAGATAAGTTGAAAGACAAGACCAAAACACCTATGAATAGGAAATTGTCAAGTCTCAAATAAGAGATAAGAATATCAAGCAAGGTTTGATTGATAAGCTGACTCAAAGATTAAAGCTGATAGGTACTACCCCCTTGAAATCAAAATTGAAATTAGGTAGAGGAGAAAGAGCAAATTGATAAACTTGATCAAGTCACTAGAAATCATAATCGAAGGTGAAAGATGATAGGATAACCATCAAGCAATGAAGACATGCCCTAGTTCGATGAGGTTTGATTGAGAAAGATAAAGATTAAGGATGAAGTCAAACCTCAAAGAGATGGATCGAATGAAAGTGAATGAAAGAGTAGAAGTTTTAAAGAGATGGGGATGAAGAAATGAAGATGCCCCAACAAAGATCGAAGGATCAAGCCTCAAATGGTCAGCTAACTATGCAAAAGAGGGTGAAAGTTTTGAAATATGATTTTGACTATCAATATGAACTTGAATTTTGATTTCAATCCCAAAAATGGATCCAAGATGTTGAAATTAGCTAGGGGTGCAATTTTCATGCAATTCCATGATGTTTTGAAAATTAGGTCAAAAAGTCAAAATGCTATAAAAGGGGGGAAAAAGGTCATTTTCAAAATCATTTTCCTTATTGAGATTTGAGAACTTCGAGAGCTCAGAGAGAGAAAATGGCCTAGCAAGCAGCGATTCTGATTCACAAGCATTGGTTCAAGCATGCTTGGTTGCATAACTAACCTCCTTAGTATGGTGCCCCGGTATGTTTTCAGAAAAACTCACCCTTTAAGTCATTAATCAGCATTTATGTCATTTTAAAACACATTTTTAATGATTTTAAAATATTTTAAATTTGACTCGTGTGAAATATCGTACGATACTTATTAAGTATCGCACTCTTTGATAATATTTTTCATGCAATAGTTCGTGGGTCAAAATAGTATCACACCAATGTTTGATCCAATATCGCATGATATCGGATGAAACATCATGCAATACTATGTGAAATATTGCATTAAAAAATATCATCACATTGGTACTGAAGAAAATATCGTATGATACTTTATCAAAAAATAGTATCGCATACTGTAAAAAAATGTGATATGTTTTAATTTAATTTAATTTAATTTTTTTTTAGCGTCGTGACATGGGTCCAGATAGTGTTTTCTATTAAGATGTTTTGTACTAATTTTATACATCCATCATGATATGTTGTGACATCTGGTTTGGGGTTATGGCTTGTAGGAGAACTTTCCAGTGCTTCTCATTAGAGCACCGAGAGTGACCAGGTTACAGTGTGTCTAAGATCTTGATGATCCAGGATGGGTAGACTTGGGGGAGATTAGCTTCGGGTACTTGCTACATATGCCCCACATTTGATAATATCATGGGTTATTGACAACATTGGCTGAGAGGTGGCATAGTGAGCATAACACCTTTTAGTTGTCAACTGGAGAGGCCATTGTTACCGTAGAGGATGTCTATCAGATCCTTTGAGTTCCTAGCCATGGAGATCCAGTGAGTATAATCATGTTTATAGATGTTCATAGATGTAAAGTTTCCATATGATAGAAACTGACATGATTTTTTGTTGGCATAGGTATACTATGATTAGGATCCGATCGAGGGATGATAGGTCATCTAGGACATGTTCCAGGATGTTACCATTATTGATAGACACCTCAGCTTGGATTGGTTGATGGAGGAGTTCGGTAGAGACTTCCTAGTTCCATGTATAGTGTGCTCCATAGTAGCATAGGCACTGATTACTGACGGGAGCCCGAGAGGGTTACCATTGGGCTGGGGTAGGTTGGTTGTAGATCTTATAGCACACCCATGATAGATGGCATGGGGCCCAACCATCTTAGCTAACATGTACCATGAGCTCCATAAGATTGTGTACCGAGAGAGTAGGACTTGGGCATGCGGTGTTGTCTTAGCATAGGTATGGGTGTGGGAGCACATTGTCATTGTGTGACCACATGTGCAGCTGAGGGAGCAGAGATGCCCCTATATATATAGATATATAGGTTTCATCAACTAGCCACATAGTGTGGATGTGACATATTACCGTAAGTTACTAGAGGAGCTCAAATTGTTTCAGTGGAGACCATACAAGGCTTGTGAGTAGTGGGTTGATCAGGAGTGGGAGTTAGGTTGTATGTTGTACAACCAGCCACTAGTAGTTCATCACTCTTAGATAGTAGAGCACTTCACAATCACCTAGTTCTGGAGACAGTTTGGGCAACAAAAAGGGGTGCCCACAGAGACTACTACCTATGCTCAGGTTAGAGATGAGGAGAGACAGGGATGGCTACTAATGCTAGACTACCAGTAGGTAGTATAAGCCACTACATATATACGTAGAGAGCCATGGGACTATCTCCTAGATATGGCAGATGTAGGTGCAGATGTGGCCTATAGGGAAGAGTGATAGAGGTTTCCATTCCCTTGATTTACTGTACCTAATGCACAATCGATAGCACAGGGTGGTGATGGAGATGATGGAGATGGAGGGGATGGAGGAGGTAGAGGGAGAATTAGGAAGACAAGACAGGGATCCAGATCAAGTGGCTAGAAATGGTCACAAAGATAGGGTTTCGAGGATGAGGGGGATGATGCAGAGAGACCATCTTGCGGACGGGTGGATGTTGGGCAGGATCAGCCTCCTAGGGGAGGAGGAGAGGATCTTAGGGTGAGGATCTAGGTTTTGGAGATAGAGATGCAACAACTATGGATTACCATAGCCGTGAGAGATCACCAGCTAATAGATCTGCGAGCTGAGATAGATCGGTGGGAGAGAGTAGCATAGGTTGACATTGCAGAGATCTAGAGGGAGGTAGCATGAGCTTCTTATTATCATTGACTCTACATATAGGTTTTACCTAAGGGACAGAGAGTGCCAATCTATTCTTAGAGGGTAGGCATGTTGGATATGGTACTTGACAGGGTGGTGACACCACCTCCACCACCACCACCACCTTGTGATGGGGTGAGCCAGAGTTAGATTTAGGATGATAGATGTATAAAGACATACCCTGGGACATTATCTAGATTTTGGATCCCACATTGTATTTGTATCATGGTATTTATATATATGAGAATTACTAGATTTGTGATATATCTTGTGTACGTGTCCCACTTGTGATGGATGTTTTAGTTTTTATATTTTCTTGTCATATTTCTCAAAATGTATGTTATATATATGCTCATGTATAATCTCTCTCATAGATGTATGTTTATTTCTCATGTTTATGATATAGACTCATGTTTCTGAAAATGATCTTTTTAGGGTATAGATATGATGATAAGATTAACCCTTTGTGATGATAGGAAAAGTGATGTGATGCAAAAGACAAGGAGAAAAAGACATGATCAAGAAAAGGAAAGGTGAGCGTAGTTGACCAACAAGTCCATGAAAGATGAAAAGGAGAGCTCTCTCTCTATGTAAGATGCAAAACTAATCTAACATGAACCTAAAAA
Organism: Chamaecyparis obtusa; assembly: GCA_027943335.1. Lineage (NCBI taxonomy): Eukaryota > Viridiplantae > Streptophyta > Pinopsida > Cupressales > Cupressaceae > Chamaecyparis > Chamaecyparis obtusa. Next base: position 220,302 of record BSBK01010278.1, read on the forward strand.
TGTAAGGTACTATGAAAAGTGGTTTACTTGCAAGGTCATAAAGATTTTAGACTCTAATATTTGTCATCAAACATTATTGGTAGCATCACAAGATCATACAATGCACACTAATATGACTATGTGAATCTAAATATGATCTATATCAGATGGATATGTGGAAATCCCATCTAGGCACCAAAGACATATAGGTCAAGATTACTAGTGCAGTGAGATTTTCTAAGTTTAATGTGGCAAGATTATACTCACATCGAGACACAAGGAAATTCAAGATGGCTATAAGTATGTACTTGGGAAAATAGTCAAGGATAATACCTTATAGACCCTAATGTGAAGTGGAACAAGCATAAATGCTAATGATAGGTAGGACCAACAAAATATATCCATAAGAAAAAAAAGAAATAAAACATGTCCTCCTGCCCCCAGTCTTCTAGCTCAACATCATCGAAAACTATTAGGGGGAGAACACTCATCAAAGTAATCATCATAGACAGCACACAAAGAAATAAAGTCAAACAAGGCTCAGCGAGTCGAGTGTTTAAGTGCATGTGTGTAGGTCATAAAGTCAAACTTTGAGTATCACATCTGCCAGTGCGAAATATCATATCATGCTAGACTACGGGTAAGATATCTGATAAGTGTTGAGAAACACTTGATGCTAGGGTAGTGTTGAAAAACATAGTTGGGGTGGTGTTGAAAACCACCATTTGCAAGATGTCCTAAAGACCAAGGCATCCTACAGACCAAAGCTAACACAGTTATGCCCCCTAGACAAAGACAAAGACCAATTCCAAACCAAGGCAACAACGTGAAGGCATTTTGGGGAAAGGCTAAGTGTCAAGGATGCATGCTAAGAAAAAAGGGTGCAAAGGCCTCAAGTAGTGCCTGTTTCCAAGTTTTCACCACTTGGAGATTTTTTGAGTTTTTCAAAAAAAAAAAAAATTTGCTACCAAGATGCATGTTCCCAGGTTTTCACCAAGGCACTTTTTTCTTTTTTTTTTTATAAATTTTTTGTATTTTTTTCAGAACTTTATATGCTTTTTAGGATTTTTTCAACATCATATATGAATTTTTTTGAAATTTTTTTAGGATCAATAAGATATGTACAAAGGATGCCCCCAGATAGAATAGGAATCATGGATAGAACTTCTTTAGGTGAAAAACATTAATAGGATTAGGGAGTTATTCTCCCTCTAGATCAAATAGTAAATAAGCATCTATCCCAAAGTAGCAGTAATAATGTATGGTCCAAGCTAATTAGGTTTGAATTTTCCCTTTTTCTCTCTATGTTGTTGGTTCTTAGGGTTTTCTCGTAGGACAAGATCCCCCACTTGAAATTCTCTAGGGAAAACCTTCTTGTTGAATGCTTTGGACATATGCTTTTGGTAGACTCTCATGTGATCAAATGATGCTTTACACTTTTTATCTAGAAGTTCTAATTCTTGAAGTCTCATAGCACGGTAGTCTTCATCTGTCACTAGACCTTTAAGGGAAACTCTAAGAGATGGAATCTCTACCTCTAAAGGTAACACTACTTCAACACCATAAGTGAGGGAAAAAGGAGTAGCCCCTATTGGAGTATGAATACTCATTCTATAGGCCCACAAGGCCAGATTTATCTATAGATGCCAATCTCTACCATTCTTGTCAACTGTTCTATGGAGAATTTTGAGAATGGTCTTATTTGAAGCCTCTTCTTGTCCATTTCCTTGCGGGAAGTAAATGGAGGACCAATGTTGTTTTATCTTGAATTTCTTGTAGAGATGTTTAAGGTCCTTATTTTAAAATTGACCTCCATTGTCAGTGATTATTTCAGAAGGCACTCCATACCAATAGATGATATGGTTCAAAATAAATAGAGAAACTATCTTGCCTAAGCCAACAGAAAGTGGGACAGCTTCTACCCATTTGGTAAAGTAATTAGTAGTAGTGATAATGAATTTGTGTCCACCTAATGAGTTGGGATGAATCTACCCAACAAGGTGAAAGGCTCAGTGCTGTAATGGCCAATGAGAAATAGAACTTGAATAAGCTCCCTACCTAGAGCATGTATCAGGTTATCGTGTTTCTGACACTTTTCACATGATTTAGCAAAAGTTGTTGCATGGTAGCCCAATAGTACCCCACCCTAAGCAACCTTTGAGCCATGGAAAGACTATTGGAATGTCCTCCACAAATGCCCTCCTGAATGTTAGCTAACACTTGGTTGGACTCATCCTTTTCCAAGCACCTAAGAAGTGTCCCATCTAAACCCCTCCTATATAGATCACCAGAGATAAGGGTGTGGCGAGAGGCATTTCGGGTCAAGTTTCTTTGTTTAGAATGATTGAAGGTTTCATGGATAATGCCATCACAAAGATATGAGTAAATGGCACCATAATGGGATGACTCATGGCCAAAAAGGGTAAAAACAACTTGGCTTTCTTGGGAGTCATAGATATGGTAACGTAGCTCTTCCACTAGGAATTCAAATCTAGACTCATGTTGTTCTAGCTAAAGGAGTGAAGCCAATGTAGCCATAGCATTAGCTTCTTTATTCTCTACTCTAGGGATTTATTGAAATGTAACAGAGGTGAAATATCATCTCAATGAATCAACCATTTTCTTGTAGGGTACCAGTTTTTCATCCTTTATTTGGTATTGTTTATTAACTTGGTTGATGATTAATTGCAAATCCCCATAGATATGCAGCTATGTGATTCTCCACTCTATTACCATTTTTAGTCGATTTGTCAAGGCCTCATACTTAGAAATGCTATTTGTACATGGGAACAATAGTTTGTAGGACTTAGAAATGGTGTGCCCATGAAGAGAAACAAATAACACTCTAGCTCATGAACCATTTTGCATGAAAGAGCCATCAAAGAACATCTTCCATGTTATTGTAGTCATGTACATTATGTGCTCATCTGGAAATTCAACTTGAATGGGAGCTTTATCTCGAATTGGAAAATTAGCCAATTGGTCTGCAATGGCTTGTCCTTTTATAGCCTTATGCTCAACATACTCTATGTCAAATTCTGATAAGATCATCATCCACTTAGGAAGTCTACCTATGAGAGAAACCTTACCAACCAAATATTTGAGAGTATCAATCTTTGCAATGAGGTGTATTGTATGTGCAAGCATGTAATGTCACAACTTTTGGGAAGCAAACACCACCACAAGATAAGATTTTTTAATACTAGTGTAATTAACCTCATATGACACAAGAGTATGAATGATGTAATATATAGCTCTTTCTTTTCTACTATCATCAAGTTGATCCAATAATGCCCCCAGGGAAGATTTTGTTGCTAATAGATACAATATGAGTGGTTTTCCTAGGATAGGAGGCATTAATATTGGAGGGTTGGCCAAGTATTTCTTGATTTGGTCCATGCTTTGCTAACAATCTTCATTCTAGACACATTTAACCCCTTTGTGAAAAGTCTTATTAAAGGGTTGAGCTCTATCAGCTAGTTGTGAATTAAACCTCCTTATAGATTGAAGGCATCCCTAGAGACTCCTCATTTGGTTGATGTTATTGGGAGGTAGCATATCCAATATTGCTTGAACTTTCTTTGGGTCCACCTCTATTCCTTTGGCTGAAATGATAAATCCTAGGATTTTTCCAGAGGTGACTCCAAATGCACACTTTTTGGGATTTAATCTTAATTGAAACCTTTCCATACGATCTAGAATGACTTCTAAATCTCCTAGGTGTGTATCCCTTTTTTAAGATTTTTCCAAGGTGTCATCCACATAATCTTCCATATTCTTATGCATCATGTCATGGAAGATAGTTGTCATAGCTCTTTGGTAAGTAGCTCCTACATTTTTTAATCTAAATGGCATGGCATTCCAGCAATGAGTTCCCCATGTACAAGTGAATGTAGTCTTGTCCTAGTCTTTAGGAGCTATTTTGATTTGATTATACCCAAAAAAATTGTCCATCAATCAATAGATCTCACAACCCATGGTCATGTCCACTATCATGTCTATGTTTGGAAGTGGAAAATCATCCTTTGGGCATGCTTTATTAATATCTCTAAAATCTATGTAGATGTGAATGGACTTGTCATGTTTTGAAACTGGTATAATATTGGATAATCAATGGCTCTTATAAATTCTGCATTGAGGAGTTTTTCTAATTTAGCTTTGACTAGAAGAGCTATGTGAGGATGCATTTTCCTCAACTTTTGTTTTACTGGTTTGATACCTGGAGTTATGGACAAGTGATGCATAATGAGATTAATGTCCAACCCTAGCATGTCTGAGTAAGTCCAAGAAAAATTAATCTTCTTTCTTTGTAGGAACTTGGTATATGCTTCTTTTTCATATGTTGATAGAGACTGAGCTAAATGCACTATTTGTGGAGCCTCTTGTGTACCCAAATTAACTGGCTATGTAGGCTCGACAAGCACTAAAGATCTTTCTTGAAAGTAACTTGGGATATGATCAAGTACCTCATCCTTAGGTGCCTCAGAGAGGTTTTCACCCTCAGATACATCCTTTATTTTTACTTTTTTTGGTTCTGACAGCACCACACGGTGGTTTTCACCATCAGAAATCTTATTCTTTTTTTTCTTTTCTTTTCATTTTGTGACTAAGGTACTTGATATCTAGTTTTTTCATGCTTGTGGCTAGTTCACTAGTGGAAGAGACTACATGTTCAAGGGCATTTAGGTAACATGCTATCTCATAGTCATTTTGGAAAGTTAGGAGCTGAGGCTCTTGATAATGTTGAGACCAATCAATTAGGTGAGGATTAGCAAGGGGTAGGTCAATGATGGGTTTAATGTTGTGTATGCGAATGGTATCATCTATAGTGATTTAAGAGTTAGGGTCTGTCAAGTATCCCTCTAAGGTACTCAAATCAGGATTTATCCTACCAAGTGAAGCATCATCCACTAAAGAAACTTGTGGATTTGAATCCATTAGTCCTATAGTAGACTCGTTAGCTCCCTTGGGTTGGGAACCATATGTATGGACAACATCAATGTCCATGTTAGCTGTAGAACAATCAGAGAGAGATTCCCATTCATACTCATGTGAGTCTGTATCTGAATCTTGGCTAGGATGTTTACACCAAGCTTATTTTTGGGGCCTTGAGGTAGAGGCTTTGATATCACCAAGGGTAACACCTTCTTGAATGCCATTTGTGTATTGATGTTCTTGAATAGGATCCTCAACATGATCTTCAACAGTGGATTCTTCTTGTTCTAGGTCTAAAACTGTTGGATTGGAAACTGAAGTATCTGAATTTCCCCAAAGGATATTGGTGGAAGGGACCCAATCTTCACACCTATCTTGGTGATTTTTCAAATTGCATATGTAGTTTGATTCATCATCACTATCCATCACAACAAGGATAGGAGAAGTTTTCTTGTTTTGACTTTCAAAACCTAGGCCCACCATTTTTTTAGACCTACGTCCAAAAAGAGCATGATCAAGTGGTTTGGCTCTAGCATCTGATCTGTGACTGAGAGGACCATGACCTAGATAGCCCATACTTTTGATAAGAGTGTACCCTCTTCCATAAGCCTTAGGAGAGGGAGAGAAGTTCTCATTATGTATGTATTTGTCTTCTCTATAGATCCAGTCTTTGATAGCTACCTCTTCTTTTTCATCCTGGATAGGCACTGAGGATTCTACAAATGTACCAAGTAGAGTCATGGATGAAGATGAGGGATGCATCTCTTGTGAAGGTTTTCCATAGGACCTAGGTGAGACTGGAAATTTTTTAAAGGATTCAATTTGATATCCCCCCATACCAAGGTCTATGGACTTGAACTTATCCTTGCATTGTGCTAGAGTTGTATCAAAATCCTCTACTTCTCTATTTAGAGGAACATGAGTTCCTATTGAAATTGCATTTATAGATAATGTGCTATCCCTTAGTATACAAATTTCTACTCCATTATATGGGAACTTAACACATTGGTTGTAGGTGGATGGCACTGCTTGCATGTCATGTATCCACGGTCTACCAAGTAGGATATTATATGTGAGATGACCAACATCAACAATTTGGAACAAAATGTCCTTTTCAATAGGGCCAATCCTAATAAGAAGGATGGCTAAGCCCTTGGAGCTTCTCTCTCCTTCACCATAGGCTTTAATGGTAATTTTCTTCTGGGTATCGATAACTTGTTCAGAATAACTTAGCATTTTCAACAAACTCAAAGAACAAATATTGAGCCCAACACCCCCATCAATCAACACACACTTGACACGGGTCTTGTGAATCATGAATTTGATATGAAGGGAAAGATTATGTGGATGGCTCAAAGCTTTGTCATCTTCTTTTGAGAATGTTAGGTAATGAGGGCTAGCAAGGTGGTTAACCATGTTCTAGAATTGGTCAACATCTATGTTGTTAGGAACATTGGATGTATGCAAAGCATCCTCAAGGATACACTTATGTCTTGGAGACAATTCTAAGAGTTCAAAGATTGAGATTTGAGATGGCATTCTTTATAACTGGTCAACAAGATTATATCTCATTTCAAGGTTGACTACTGATTTGGTGGTGACATTCTTAGATGTCACTTGCTTGGGTTTGTTGGACTGGTTGGAACTAGGGCCTCTAATAACCACAGGACCTTGGCTTTGACTTCTTGTAGCAGTGTTAAGAGCTTGGGATGACCTTTGAGAATGAGGACCCCTAAGCACCACCATAGGTTCTTCATTAAATATAGGAGGAGAGCCCACATCATAACCATAAGGGTCTTTGTCTCTCATCATGTTGACACTTTCCTCAACAATCTCAAGCATATTGACCACATTTTTTGCACTTCTATAGTATAGTTGATTTTGGCCTTTCCATTCTTGGGTTTAGAGGTTTCCCCCTTTTCATATTTGGGCAAAGGCTCCTTGAATGCCTTATGGTCTACATTGGTATTCAACCCATCACTCTAAAGTTTTCCACTTTCAATAAGATCTTGAATAAGGTGTTTAAGTTTCCATCAATGTTCGATGTCATGTCCAATGCCATTATGGTATTTACAGAAATCTTTTTCATTCCACCAATGTGGCTAAACATCAGATAAGTAGAAATTTGTTGGACTTATGGTTGTGCAAGGTTATTGGTAATAAGTGTCTTGAAAACATCCTCATAGGAGTCACCCAGCTTAGAAAATTATCACCTCTCCTTTTTAGGCTTATCCTGGTACTTTGGTTTATGCTCTTCTTGGTTGGAGGATGTGTTTGTGTGTGTGAAAATTGTACTTGATTTGTAGACACAACACTTCAGTAAAATATTAGAGGTTAGCTATAATTGAAATCATGCAAAATTGAAAGCTATCTAACCAAGTGATTTACTACCTTCTAATAGGTGTGAGATTAATGTTCTCAGATTGTTATCGAGATCAGTGACCTAGACAACACCTAAATGAAGGATTTGAATGCAATTGATCTAGATATGAGACTGAATGCAATGAATCTATATTTTTGATATTCTCTATGCAATAAGAATGATAAAAACTGATATGAATCTATGCTAATATGAAATTGATATGCTATGAATGCTATTGAAAATTGATATGCAATGCTAATCTAACAATGATATGCAATATGAATGCAAAAATAAGATTGATCTCACAAAGATGTCTATTCGCAAGAGCTTTAATTCTTCAATTCCAATTCTCCAGCGTGATTGTGCAAAAATATGAGATGCTTAGATGCAAATTTGAGAGATCTTAGAGATGAATTATGAAGAGCTGAGGCCTTGTTTTTATAGAAATCCAAGGCTTTGGAGGTGCATGGGAAAAAGCCATAAATCACTCAAATAACTCAGGTTGATTTTTGAGTTATTTTTAAATAAAGGATAATTAACTCACAAAAACATGCAAAAGCTAAGCTTTAACTCAAAATAGAGTTTAGCTTTAATTGATAATTGATAGTTGTCTGCTTTTATGATTGTGCATGTTTTTGATGAATTAATTTAATAATAAAGTGATTTATTTCCAACTTAACTATTTTTAAAAATAAAACAATTGATTTATGGGTTAATCAATTATTTAATGAAACTTTTATTAAAAACTATATTATTAAATAATGACAACTTGCTTTAATTAATTAAATAAGAATTTAATAAATTATTCATATGATATTAGATTTATTGTCAAAATTAAATAATATAATTTATAATAGATAGAATTAAATTTAATTACGTAATTAAGTGGCAAATATTAAATCTAATTAATTAAATATGAAAATATTCAATTAATCAAACTTTAGGATAAATGTGATTTATTGCCAAATAATTATAAAATTAAAGATAATTATGATGATTAGGAATATTACTAGGAATATTCCCCGATGCAGAATTTAAGATAATCAATTATGATTCGATGATGTTTAGATGTGCCTTAGATTAGGACTTTGATGTCAATTTTGTTTGAATTGAAGATGTAGAAGATTAATGAACTTATAGCCCATTTTTGGGGTATTACATTTTTCCCCTCTTTGAATTACTGTGTGAAGCGCAGTGGTTCAAAGATAGTCTGTGTTTGATAGAGATATGAAACTGATTCGAAATTGATAATTGATATGAGACAGAAGCTGATTGATATTGATTTGATATGAAGATAATAGGTCCTGAATGACCAAAGATAATGTTCACTATAACAGAAAATAAACCTATGATTGTGAAAAAGTGTCAAAACACCTGATTCCAAACCTTAGGATTGCAAAGAAATGAGTGACCCGTTCTAGACTCAATTGTCTTAGCAGACCTAGCAGGTATCACATCCAAACCCTTCAGTTGCCGAAGAATCAAGGAAAGAACACTATGATTTGATGGTTGCAAAAACTGATACAGATTATAAGATTAAGAGAATACCAGATTGATATGGATTGATGAATCTGATATGCCCCAAGTGATGATAGATTTGCCCCGAGCGATGAGGTCTTTTGATGAATCTGTAACTAGATGTGATTGTTGTATTGATTACTGAGGGAGATATGATTGCCATAAAGATATGATTTCAAATTTGATTATAGACTTTGAATGATATGCAATACCATGCCCCCTTCTCGATTAAAATTGAAATCTGACAAGAAAAGTTAGCATTGAGAGTTTAGAAGCATGTTAATTGATTTGAGAAGTGGTTAAACACATTTGGTGAATGCATTCTGCATTGTTTAGAGGTTTTGGAGACTAATTTTGACTAGGTTTGACCATGAGTTGACCATGGTTGACCAAGTTGAAATTTTGATAGTTTGATGTAAGATAATCAGTTAAGTTGAATACTAGATTTTTGTGATGATTGAAGGTTGATTATGCAAGCAATTAATAATATGAATGATCTCAGATTTGAATTTTGATCCCAAAAAAGGATTCTACTTGCTATTTCATTGGAGGAACCTTCGTGTGAGATTTAGATCTTGTTAGACTTGAAGATGCGATTTCAAGAATCATTTAAGCATTGAAGTTCATTTAATCATTGTGAGATCATGCAAACATGCAAAATGAAATGCAACCTAAGACCTAGGACCTAGTCACTGATCATATGTCGATTTGTTATCATCATTGAACTTTTAGGTAACTGGATAAATCAATACAATGCCCACTAGCCATGAAACCATAGACATATGAATATCAATTTGTATGCACAAGAATCAATACAACACCCACTGGTTATACAACCATGGACATATGAATATTGATTTGTTTTCAGAATGTTGGATCAGATATAAGCACCTAGGCACAAACGCTAGGATGACCTAAATATCATGTCCATTTTGATATAGCAATTTGTACAAGCATCAAAACATAAACGTCGTGATGACCTAAGTATGCCTTGCATTGCAAACACATCAAACAGTCAAGAGATCATTCTAAATCTAATGTGAATTACCCGTAGTGACCCTTTATCGTTCACATCCTTAGGCAAGATTGCATTCCACAGTAGGAGAAAGAACTTACTCAAAAAGACAATAGTTAGATCAAACTTCCTTGAATTGTCTAGGTATCAATGGTCGAGGTATGCATGGCCATCCAATTTGAGATAGAGGCTCTTATAGTCGGACCACATTTCAATCTGGAATTTCCAAAGTTGTTAGATTTTCACATACAAGCAGAAGACAAAGAAAAGATTATGCCCCCAGTCATCACTCTCTAAATCCTATAAAGGACATCATCGAAGAGCTCGAAGGGACACAATATGCAAAAATCTCAATGCGAATCAGTAAGCATACAAGGAGATAAAAGCATGTAAAAAGCATAGATTATTTTCAATTTGAGTTTTGATGTTTGATTGCGTTGTTGTAGATGCAAAATCCTTTCTGGAGACAAGACTGACTGACTGACTCACATGAAGCTTCAAAGGACTCTGACTAGATATGATCCGTCTAAGATACATGGAGACCATAGGATATGACATTGATTGCCCCCAAGTTTGAACATTGATAGGATACAGACGCTTGAGCTGATTGGTGTACTGACTGACTTATTGAAAATTGGAAATGCAGAAACAAACTGGGAGATATGTACAAACTAAAGCAAGACTGAAAGCTAGGAAAGACCAAGATTGCACTGATAGATGGAGCATTTGGAACAAGTGGCACCCATTTGCTGGGTTTTCACCATCTTGGCAGAGATTCTATTTTTGCTACCAAGGCACCTGTTTCCAAGTTTTCACCAAGGCACTTTTTTCTCTTTTTTCATTTTTTTTTGTATTTTTGATATTTTTTTATTTTTTTGAATTTTTGATATTTTTTGATTTTTTTGAATTTTTGATATTTTTTTATTTTTTTGTGAATCATCAAGGTGCCTATTGCTAGGTTTTCACCAAGATGTTCATTTTTTCAGGACTTTTTCAGATTTTAAAGATTTTTTCAAGATATTTAACCATAGACTGAATGCCTTAGGCGTAGAATTTCTTTAGATGGAGAATGTTGATTGGTTCTCGGAGCTGTGCTCCTTTAGTCATTGAGAGTTGATAGGCACCAAAGCCAAAAGTAGCAGTGATAACAAAGGGACCCAACCAATTGGGTTTGAACTTCCCCTTGCATTCTCGATGGGATTGATTTTTAGGATTTTCTCTCAAGACTAGACCGCCAACCTAAAATTCTCTGTGTCTGACTTTCTTGTTGTAGCCTCTAGAAATTCTCTTCTGATATACTCTGAGATGATCATATGCTACTTGTTTGTGCTCATCTAGTAGTTCCAGTTCTTGTAAACTAGACACTTTGTAGTGATCGTTAGTTACTAGACCATGCATTCTGATTATGAGTGATGGGATTTCAACCTCAATAGGTAGTACCACTTCATACCCATAAACTAAAGCAAAAGGTGTAGCTCTAGTAGGTGTTCTGATACTTGTTTTGTAGGCCCATTCTGATACTTGTTCTGATATTGGTTCTGATACTAGTTCTGATACTGATTCTGATACTAATTCTGATAATTATTCTGATACTGGTTCTGATATTGATTCTGATATTGATTCTGATAATTGTTCTGATACTAGTTCTAATATTGATTCTGATACTGATTCTAATAATTATTCTGATACTGGTTCTGATGCTTGTTTTGATACTGGTTGTGATACTTGTTTTGATATTGGTTGTGATACTTGTTCTGATAATTGTTCTGATACTGGTTCTGATACTTGTTCTGATAATTATTCTGATACTTGGTATACTTGATAGCATCTTTTTCCATTTGTAAACTCCCAAGCAAGATCATATCGTGCAGTCCCAATGTCTACCAAGGTGGAGAACAAGAGGGATTAGCAAGCTGGTGGAAGAGATGGAAGACAAGAGAATGAAGGAGAATGAAGGGAAGAAATCCTCAAGGCAAAACTCCTCAAGAATACTCAAGCTAGGGAAAAATTTTCATGTAAAGCATATTTGGATAAGTATGGAAAGGCTAGTATAGGATAAGTCACAAAAGCGTAGTGCAAGAGCAAGAAAGAATGCAATCCAAAGGAGTAGACATGTCAAGAGGCTTCATAGCACTGTGTTTTACTCTTTCTTTCTTTTTTTATTAGATCAAGACCAAAGGGGAAAATGATAGCGATAGGTGAAAATGAATGGAGGAAGATGGATATGAAGGTTGAACATGGAAGGAATGAAAACAAGGTCATCGTAAGATAGCTCACAAAATAGCCAAATGTTCATGTATAGATCAACATTGTCAAGATCAAAGAGAGAAGATGGAATGGATGAAATATGTAGAAGAACTACACATGATGTCTGATTGCTAGGTTTTCATCATGGTACTTATCCAAGGTGCCACAAGGGAGTGGTTTTCATCATAAGATGAATTTATTTCTCTTTACTTTTGCTACCAAGGTGCTTGTTTCCAGGTTTTCACCAAGGCACATTTTCAATTTTTCTTTTTTAAATTTCTTTTTTTCTTTTTTTTTTTTAAATTTTATAATTTTTGGAAGAAGGCAAGCTTTTAGATAATTCTCCTTGAAAGGATAAACCATGATATGCCAAGGATTCAAAATTATATGCTCAAAGATGCTGATAGGGAAATGAAGATGGAAGAGAAAAATGGAGGATAAGATTTTATGTAAAGTGGGTGAGGTTGGAAGATAGGAGGAATAGGCAAATGAGGAAAAATGATAGAAGGTAGAAGGATAATGAATGGAAGGATTGTGAAAGGGTAGGTGGAAAGAAAGGCAAGCTCAACGTAAACACACACCTTGAAGGGTGGCGAGAGGGTGGAGGAAACATGAATGAAGGAATACGTGAAGGAATATGGTGAATGGATAACAGAGGTTGAAGTTTAGGTGCATGGAATGAAAAAATATTTTTGGAGGGAGATGAAGTGGAAGTCTTTGGAAGCTTGAATGTCAAATTCACTTTTTTCTCAACACCAGACTCTTTCAAGAGAGATTTTGGAATCCATATAGCCATAGGCTTTTTATTTCCTTTTGATGATCTAGAGAGAATATCTTTAATGATAGATTTTGGGACCCATACTTGTCTTGTAATTTTTTTCTTAGATATCTCTTTGGACTTTATGCTTCCATGTCTATTAGAGGAGACATGGTGATCTTTTTTTGATAGATTCTTGTATTGCTTCTTTTTCTTGTATTGAACATTCAAGTTACTTCCAAAGAACTTGGGACTTGTGGAAGAAGAAGGAGGATATGACTGGTTTAGATGGGTGGGTGGATGAAAAGGATTCAAGGGTATGAATCTATGTTGATCTTGAGGAAAGATGGGAGATGGAAGGATGTAAGGACCCAATATGGATGGAAATTTAGGAGATTTAGGAGGGGAAAGTGAAGGGACATAAGGACCCAAGATGGAAGGTAGACATGAAGCCCTTAGTAGTGGTGGAAGAGGTCCAAGGATGGAAGTGGAAGATGCAAAAGGATAATCAATAAGTTCATCAGCATCTATATGACAACCAAGGATATCAACATCTTTAGAGTGAGCATTAAAATTTTCAATAGAATCATGGACATCTTGAATATGAGCATTTTCTTTGATAGGATCATTCAAATCTTGCGAAGACTTAGGAAGAGTAGAAAGTGGAAGTGAACATGGAATGGTAGAACAAGAAGATGGAAGACTTTGATCTTGACAAGGATCTTTGGATAGCATAAGCGCATAATTTTTCTCTTGATTTTCAATAGGCTTAACATTGGAAGGAACAACACTATTTTTAACAACCTTAATGGAAGTATCATCTTTGGAAAGCGCAAGTGTAGTAAGGTCATTTTGATTGTCAATAAGCTCAACAGTGTAAGTAGCATCATGATCTTGCTTAGGAGAAGACTTAAGACATGGTGGAATGCATGAAAAAGGGTCTATAGGATCAAAAGAACCATGAAGCAGATAAGAGACATCATGAAAGGGATTGGATGACATGGAGGGTTCTTGATCTTGATCTTTCTTTATGTTCTTTTATTTATCATTTTTAGAGTCCTCTTGACATGGAGCCACTTCTAAGGACAAGGAAGCATGTTGGGATTGTATGGATGACTTTGGAAGAGATGGTGGAGGACTAGCTGAAGTAGGGATTATAGCATATGAAGGCTTAGGCTCTTTAGGTTTATCATTATTGAAAGTATTAGTAGCCAAGTGAAGGTTATCTTGAGTTTCTTTAAGAGGTAGTCTTGGAGGATAACTATAGGGAACCACATGAAAAGTATTAGGGCTTGTGTCAGATGAAGGTTTTGTGAAAGATGTGAAAGACTCAGAAGCTTTAGGAAATGTATGAGTATTGGAGGAAGTAGGGGATAGAAGGGAACCATCACAAGACAAAGGTCCAACATTAACATGATCTTGCTTGAGAGTGTAATCTTTATTTTCAGCTTGAGAGTTCTTAGAGGAGAGATCCTTATAGTATTAACATTTTAAGCTAGCATAGTGCATTTTATAGTCCTCAGCAGTAGTAGATGGATCATCATCAAGGTATTGTCCACAAAAGCCATCAAAATCTATTTCAAAATCAGAATCATATGGATCACCATCGTGATCTATCCAATGTGATGGCCCATTTGTAGTAAGAAGGAATGAACAATGAGGAGGATTCTTAGGAACAGAGCTTTCATAGGTATCATTACATTGTCTGTCATCATAGTCATCATAGTCTCCAAAGCTTGATGTGTCACTCTCCGTGGAAGAGGTATCATAAGGGTTATCACATTGCTCAAATTCTTTTTGGGTGCATGGTGACATGTACAAGTCTTTATCAAATGAAAAAGAGCATAGATTTTCCATGGAGAACTCTTTAGGTTCCTTTTCTTTCTCAAGTTTGTCAAGCTGGACTTGCATAGCTTGTATCTGTTTCATCATAGCGGCGATCAAAATTTATTCCTCATGTGTACTGATTCTTTGAGACATGTGTACTAATTCTTAATAGCTATTGATATGTTCTTGACACAGTGATTTGTTTGACAGATTCTAAAAATAGGCTGAAAAAGCTAAATATCTGGCAATTCTGACAATTTTCTGACAACTCTTGAAATTTTTTCCAAACGACACCCTGCAGACTCGTACGACACTGGGTAGTCTATGAAATGATAGTTGTTAAACTTGTATGACAATTGGGTAGCAATGAAATGATAGTTGAAAAAACTCATACGATAGTTGCTAATAGGGTTTTGACTTTCTTGAATTTGATGGTTTGAAAACTCGTATGACACTAGGTTCTCAATCATACGACAGATGGGTAATACTAAAATGACACTTGACAAAACTTGTATAACTTTTGACTTCCTGAAATGACTTTTGACTCCAGAAAGAATTTTACGTCAAATTTTGCAAAAATTAAGGTTTTCAGTTTTGGATTGTTTGCAAATTGTACTATCCAGATTTTGAAGGTTATACCAGATTTGATCATTTTTAATAGCCAAGCAGATAAACAAGCATGCAGAACAACAAGAAAGTGATTCCAAGCACATCTAAAAACAATGAACAAGGGCAAAAGCAACCTTGTGCATGAACAATCAAGTGACCAAATTGTGCTAATCCCTAAGAGTACTAATTGTGTATGTTCTGAAAAGTTTTGCAATAACACACATATACCTGAAAATGAAAAATTGGCCTCTCTAGGGTTTTTAGTAATGGTTTGACTCTGCAAATTTTATGATTCAAAGGGGTGAACTCCAATCCTGATGCACCAGGGTTTTTACACAGTCTGAGAACTAAATCTTCAAGAGCTGCTAGGGAGATCTAACAACCCAACAATGAACCATACCGGTGGAGATTTCTTCCACAAGGATATTTATATAGCGGCTGTCACTACCATGGTAAAAATGGCTATTACAGCTTGAGGTTACGTTAATGCAGTTTTCCCTATGAAGGGATTGTCTGCTATGGTTAACCCTCTCTAAAGGTGACTCACAGATTTATACCACAAGGGGACTTGGCTCCAGATCCAAGATTTTTGACACCTTTTCACTTTTAACCCAAACAAAGCAAGTAGATGAATCCGACACACTAAGACAAAGTTTATTTCACCAAGGTCTGTAATATCAACTCCACGTGATCTATCAACCTCTCCAGGGAGAGAATGTATCAATCAATAAGAGAAGATGCACTAACCAATTTTGATTCACCAAAAGCTTGTGATATCAACCCCACGTGATCTATCAACCTCTCCAGAGAGAGAATGTATCGATCAATAAGAGAAGATGCACTAACCAAGTTGAATGTGAAATGCACTAAGTATCCTTCCTACCTACAAGGATTCCATCGTCAAGGAAGGATTTTGCTAGGAATCCAATCTCTCAGGAATCATAAATAGTGTTCATAGGGCCTAATTACTATGTGAGCACAGATATATTCCCGAAAGCAAATCTACCAAAAGCATCCAAAAAGTAGAAAGGAATACTTAACGCTTAAAGCAAATATGAGATGAGTCCACAAGGTGGAACATTTAACACCTCACACAAGTTGAAAATGAGTCCCCAACTTAGAAAACAAGTGAGTTCCTAAAAGCACAAATGGGTTGCCAAGTGGAACACTTAACGCTTCTATCCTGTTGACCCCTCCCCTTTATGGCACTGAGATTGCAACCACGGGGTGGAAATGAGGGGCCGGTGGATTAGCGAGTCCAATTACCCAAGATAGCAATCAAGATCAATCACAAGTATCTAAGACTACTTAATGAATCCTTAAGGGGTCACAACCTAGTATCAATTATGCAAGTGTGTAGAACAAAAGCATGAAAAGAATCACCCAAGCTAGACACACAAGAGATTTATTTTAAGGCTAAATTGAAATGTTATTAGATGAAGGAGAATACCTAGGATCTTTGCAATGCACTTAGTAGATTTTACCTGATTTTTTGCAATTCTTGTTGAGCTTTTCCATGCAAGCAAGTGACAAACTCCCCAACAAGCAAACAAGCAAACAAGATATGCAAAATATATTCAACTTATGAAAACCATAGCGTTAGCTCTAAAAATCAATTATTATCAGCAATAATAACCAGCAATTAACCAAAATGACAACTCATATCATTCATTGAACCATGTAAAAAAAATAAGTGCATACCCATCACAAAACTTTTTTTTTTTTTTGCTGCATTTGACCTAGTCAACAACATCTGATTTTGTTGATATGATTTTGGTGACAAAAATAGAAATTAAGAATAGAGACCCCTAGTAAAAAATAGAGAGCTTTCCAAAAATGCAAAAATTTTAGAAAAATCTCTTCATTTGTGCCCTAGAGACCCGTTTTTATCAAAACAGACCAGTTTTTGCAAATTGACTATTTCAGCTATTAAATTGCATCCAAATTTAAAACACAAATAATAGAACCCCTATATAATTTGAAGAGCTTTCTGTAAATGTAAAAATTTCCAAAAAATATTCTGATTTGTGCCGAAAATTAATTTTTTATGAAAAATTGAAAAAAAATTATTAAAAATTCAAAAATTTTAGAAAATTTTGAATTTTTTATCAAAGCTTCCCCGATATGTCACCAACCTTCAAAAAAAATTTCAGACCAAAAATCCAAGCCGTTTGGGAGATAAAATTAAATCTTTGAAACTTTGGGGTTTTAGCTCCCAAAAAAAAATCAAAACTAGCATGCAAAGGTGGGTTGCCCCACGGTGGGCACCAAAAATGTGTATGTGAAAATTGTACCTGGTCTGTAGACACAACACTTCAATAAAACATTAGAGGTTAGCTGTAATTGAAATCATGCAAAATTGAAAGCTATCTAACCAAGCGATTTACTGCCTTCTAATAGGTGCGAGATTAATGTTCTCAGATTGTTATCAAGATCATTGACCTAGCTGACACCTAAATGAAGGATTTGAATGCAATTGATCTAGATATGAGATTGAATACAATTAATCTATATTTTTGATGTTTTCTATGCAATAAGAATGAAAAAAACTTATATGAATCTATGCTAATATGAAATTGATATGCTATGAATGCTATTGAAAATTGATATGCAATGCTAATCTAACAATGATATGCAATATGAATGCAAAAATAAGATTGATCTCACAAAGATGTCGATTCGCAAGAGCTTTGATTCTTCAATTCCAATTCTCCAGCATGATTGTGCAAAAATATGAGATGCTTGGATGCAAATTTGAGAGATCTTAGAGATGAATTATGAAGAGCTGAGGCCTTATTTTTATAGAAATCTAGGGCTTTGGAGGTGCATGGGAAAAAGCCATAAATCACTCAAATAACTCAGGTTGATTTTTGAGTTATTTTTAAATAAAGGATAATTAACTCACAAAAACATGCAAAAGCTAAGCTTTAACTCAAAATAGAGTTTAGCTTTAATTGATAATTGATAGTTGTCTTCTTTTATGATTGTGCATGTTTTTGATGAATTAATTTAATAATAAAGTGATTTATTTCCAACTTAACTGCTTTTAAAAATAAAATAATTGATTTATGGGTTAATCAATTAATTAATCAAACTTTTATTAAAAATTATATTATTAAATAATGACAACTTACTTTAATTAATTAAATAAGAATTTAATAAATTATTCATATGATATTAGATTTATTGTCAAAATTAAATAATATAATTAATAATAGATAGAATTAAATTTAATTACACAATTAAGTGGCAAATATTAAATCTAATTAATTAAATATGAAAATATTCAATTAATCAAACTTTAGGATAAATGTGATTTATTGCCAAATAATTATAAAATTAAAGATAATTATGATGATTAGGAATATTACTAGGAATATTCCCCGATGCAGAATTTAGGATAATCAATTATGATTCGATGATGTTTAGATGTGCCTTAGATTAGGACTTTGATGTCGATTTCATTCAAATTGAAGATGTAGGAGATTAATGAACTTATAGCCCATTTTTGGGGTATTCCAGTGTTGAGCTTCATAGCTTGGACTGCACTAGACAAATGGAGGACTCCTTGATCCTTGGGTTGGGAAGAGTCCACAACTCCGTCATTGACTACTTGTTTATTCTTGTTCCAATGTGAATGTTTTTCTTCTCAACTCTAACAAGGCTTTTTGTTCCACCTCTAGGTGTCTAAACCTTTCTTCTTTAGTAGCTTGTTCATCCAAAAAGCATTTCTTTTCATGCTCAATCCTTTTAAGTCTCTCATTTGCATACCTTGAGGTTGTTTTGAGTGGAGAGTTGGGCCTTGAATGTTTAAACAAGTCTTTAGTAAATGCTGCATTGACATGTTCATCACCAGATTCATTGTTTTGGTCTTCATGTTGTGATTGTGCATCTTTCTGAGCTCATCCATAATGTCTTTCATCTCTTTGATGGGTGTCTAAATATCTTGAGTTAATAGGAGGTGATGTGGGTTGATTGTCATCACCAGACAACATGTTATCCTATGTCTTTGGAAAATGTCATCAAGAGTTTGATCCATCACTTCTCTCTCCTTTGTAGTCATGGTGTAGCTCATGTTCATATTTGATTAAGAAGGTTCTAAAGAGGTACTCAACTCACTAGGATTTCTCTTTGGGTCAAACCAAGCTTCAGACTCACTCCTAGGTGATTGATCAAAGATGGGTTTCTTTCCCTTTCACTTTTGATGAGTTTTGACTAATGGTAACTGATCAAAGACAACTTGAGGTCATTTTCCTTGACTAACTTGGTACCTTGTTGTAACTGACATGAAAGAAAAAGACCCTTGGTGATAAGATGACCTTACAAAACATCAATACGAAACTAGGATAGTAAAACTATTCAATTGTCCAAAAAAAGATGGTGAGATAATAAAAGGATGAGTATCGTAACACATATGGACTAGGAGGATGGATTTACTCAGATATATTTGAAATTGAAATTGAATTTTTATGGAAGTGAATTGGACAAAAGAGTACTAAAACTCTCCAAGTGTGTTACCAAAGAATCTAAAGGTGTACTTTTTCAACAAGGATAATTCTTAACTTATCGATGTCAAGCAAGAATACTTTGGAAAATCAAAGAATACTAATTCAAGGGATCTAAAAATAGGAACCCAAGGTACAAATAGATTTCTAGTAGCAAATTAAGTCACCTACTAAAATCTGGTCGACTAAGGAAAGATTGAAAATTGCATAAACCAGATAGATAGCAAAAAGACTCTGTGCGACAATTTCCAGGCAAACAGTGTGATAGAATCTAACCAGGTGATATTTTGCACTAAGTAGTGTGACAGGTTCTAGGCAGCCTGTGTGATACTTTCTAGGCAAGCAGTGTGATAGTCTTCCAGTAATGAACTATTGCATGATAAATCTCAGAATAGTGCACGATAAAGTTTTAGGATCATATGATTCTTGACCAGTGAGTGCTAAAAATTTCTATTTTAAGGGAAATTTGGTCAAAATTTCAGTTTGAAGGTTGGATTTTTTGATTTCAGGCATAGTACTAGTAGTAATCAGACAAGTTTGCAAATAGTAGGTGATCAAACATGTCATAAAACACTTTCACAAGGGCAAAAGCAACCTTGCCAAGACAAGCAATTGTGATATCAAAGCAATAAAATCCTATGAATGCTACCATGATGTTTGATATTTGAGAACATTTACATGGGTAGATCACAGTGAGAACACTTCAAGCACTTACTAGCCTAAAAAGACAATGGCTCAATACTTAACAACTTGGCCCACACTTGATACTCCATTGCCTTACAGAAAGTGGTTTCCCACAATAGATATTGGCTTTGTCGTGGAAGTGTCAATGACACAACTAAAGGAACATAGATGGTGAGTAATCTTGGGGTGATTCAGATTAGTCCACTAGGATCAGTCCTTGTCCCAAGAAGCTAAGCGGAAAAGTAGGGTGGCTTCTATCTATGGTTCTTAGTAAGGGCTTCCATTTGTAATACCCCTCTTGCTCCCCAAAGGGACTCCATACCTTGCGGCAAGTAATAGACCTCGTGGTCACAAGAGTACCTTAAGCATTCTTTCTCAACATTTTTCTCATGGTCACAATCCCACAAGTACTCACATCAAATGAAGATAAGTACTACATCTACCAAGGTTTTGTGTCCTTGATAGCCTTGAGTTTATAGTGGGTCGGAATAGCCAGCAAAAAGCTTGTCCCCACTTGGGTCATTCCTCTTGATTGCTCAAGACCAGGTCCGCTAAAGGATTCTAAAAATTAAACAAAGAGTGGATCAACCTTTGAGTTTTAGGATTTCTGTTTCACCTCAAGGGTGAAGAGCCTATTCTCCTAGCTCAAAAATTTCTCCCAAACACACCAAGCAAAGTTTCAATTACCCTCTCGCTTTCAAAATCCAAAGATGGGTCAAGATATCTATTTCACCACAAGGGTTAAGAGAATACTCTCCTACCACCCAAAGATTCCTACAATAGGATATTAAGTGCCTAAGAAAAGAAACAACTAGTATATGCCACACTCAATAATGAAAGCAATTAAACAAGCACTTAATTGGTCTTTATGCTTTTGGGAAGCCCTATAAAAACCATTAGTAGCCCTTGTACATTTGGAGCTTTGACATGCATTCTTTTAAGAAAATATTTAAGAAATGAGAGAACCGACAAGCACAACTTATTAGCCCTACAAGGGTTAGCACATCAAAACCAAATGAAATCTACAAATCAAACTCTGCTCTACCACATCAAATCAAAAATCCGAATCAAATAGATCAAATCTTGCAAAGAAATGTTAAAAATTACTCACTGCCAGGCCTGGGTGATATTTCTATTAGAGAAAGAGTCATATGATACTTCACTATATACTGCTACAATACTTTATCCCTGCGCAATAGTTCCTAATACCTGCATGCGATAGAGAGAAAAACAATAGTGTGACAGAATCTACAAAGGCGTGTGATACTTTAACTGGTAAAATATCACACTGGTATACAAGAAACTATCGTATGACACTGGAAAACTATCGTATGATAATTCTATCAGAAAAAATAAATTTGAGACCTGAAACAACAAGCAAATATTGAGAAAAAAAATGATGGAAATGCATAAAAAGAAGGACAAAACAAGATTGTTTTACCCCATGGTGGGCGCCAAAAATATACACACTAAATAGTGCACTTCCCTAAGTCATTACTTTTAATTAAATCCATGAATGGGAAACCTTGAGAAAGCAACCTAGAGCTCCCTAGGCATGGAGTCACAAGGATGTTGATGGTGCTCTCAACTAGAGCTATTGATGCATGCAACCTTGCTAGTAAACCACACAATGAGAGATTCAAAGAGACAAGGGCAAGAATGCCAATATCCTCAAGAATAAATGGAAATGCAATGCAATGCAACTATGCTAAGAATGAAGATGCAAGCTAAGCTATGGAAATAAAAGTATTACAAACCCTTGCTAATTAAGCTATGTGAGCTAATCTAGATTATAAAAGAAACTAAGCTAGATGCCATGAAAGCTAAACTAAGAATGCAAGAATGAAAGCTAAATGCATGAAGATCTCCAAAGCTCCAAAGTCTCCAAGAAATCCTGCAGCATAATATTAGTATTCAAAGTTGGGATCTAAGAATGAGAAAAGAGCTCTCCTTCTCAAGGAATTGAAAAGGAATGGACAATGGAGATTAAGAGGCAAAAGATTTAATCAAGGGTGGAGCTTGAAAGAGGAGCAATCCATGTGCACAAATATCTTCCAATGAGAAAATAAGAGTTGACTTTTGTGTCCATATGAGACAAAAAGGCATTTTCTTCTTTTTATAAAATAAGAATAATGCTTTATTTGTGCAACTTAGGATAAGAGGAAAAGTGGGGGTTTTTATTTAATAAAAGAGGAAAAAATTTCTTTTAAATAAATAAAGACTTAGGATAAAATGGTAAGCCCATGGAAAATAATCAAATAAATGATAAAAAATAGGATTTGATAAAAGAAATTGATATAAATTGAAAATTTGATTTTTGAAAATATTGAATTAGGGATTTGATAAATTATTGAATGGGGGCCCAAAGTCTAGTCAACCATTTTAGGGTACATACACCTACTACCTAAAGACAAGAAAGTGTCTAGTGTACATTCAGTGGATGATGTCAACATGATCATGACATGCTTTAAAGAAAAAATTTGAAGTCTTGAGGAATCAACATCCAAGATAGTAGAAGAGAAATATGTTATGAAGTGGCTGAATGAATTGACAGGTAACTTTGCACTTGACCTCAGTTCTCTAAAATTTGGTCAAGATTTGTTGAAATATTAAGTAGCTAAAGGAAGAAAGATAATAGCTAATTGTATGGATAATGATAAACTTACATTAGATCTTTACAAGAAGATTCAAGAAGTTGATTCAATGATGGTAGCTATAATCAAGTCAGTGCTAGATGTTGGAAACAATTATCTGAAGGAAATTACTACTCAAATTATGTATTGTCTTTGATGTCACACTATGTCATAGTCTGCAGCATTCAGTACCTACCGAGCTCAGTCGGTCTGCCAAGCAGTAATATTAGTGCTTATCGAGTTCACTTGGTTATCAAAGAAAATTTAGTGTTTACCGAGTTTAGTCAGTTATCAAAGAAAAGATAGCATTTACCGAGTTCTATTGGTCGTCAAAGAAAATTTAGTGTTTACCGAGTTCTGTCGGTTATCGAAGAAAAGTTAGCATCTACCGAGTTTAGTCAATTTTCAAAGAAAAAGGATTATCAGTGTTTATCGAGTTCCCTCGGTCTCCGAAAGATTGTAGAAAGTTATGATCACCGAGCACTGTCGGCCCTTGAAGGATTTTTGCAAATAAAGTTTTCTTAATTTAGCCGACTGTTATACTAAGTAATGTCGATTTGACAAATCTAAAATCATATAAATAAAAGGTCAAATGTGAAAATAAAAATATACACAGCAGAAGATATATAGAAGAGAGACAGGAAAGGTGTGTGTGAATTTGTGAAGGATGATCAGATCAGATATCCTTGAGGAGCAACAAAGATATATTCGAAGGATCACACTTATGCAGAATAGAGATCTGTAATCAGCAAGGCAGTTGCATTTTTATACAGGTTATTTTCATTGTTACCTTCTTATCATTGTAACAGTGAATTGTAAATCTCTTAACCGAGTTGGTTTAACAGCCATATTGTAAATCTTCTAACAAGGTGACAATTCCATTGAATTGTTTTCAAGACCTCTTACCAGGCCACTCCTAGCAGGGTGTTTAAATCCTCTAACAAGGTCACACCTAATAGTGTGTTTTGTAACCTTTTACCGGGTTGGCTTCTAACCGAGCATCACTTCAGAAAAGTGAAAATCAATATCTAGATACATTGGTGGTTTTTCCCATATTGGGTTTCCACGTTAAATCTTGTGTCTCTTGTGTTCTTAATTGCTATCTTAATCATATACATGTGCTGATGAATATCTAAAGATAATTTTGCTAATACTTTCTGCATCTTCAAAGCTACTGCAATCTATTTACCGAGTGTTTAATAGATAATATTCATTAAGATATCCTAAGGGATCTGGAAAGAAATTGTATTGGAGTGTTTTATGGTTGACTGATTCACCCCCCCCTCTCAGTCACTTCATCCATATTCCATCACTAGATCCCTCACAAGATGTAACTATGTGTAATAATTTCTATCAAGGTTAGTTAGACAAGATTGAGAAGGCAGAGAAAGAGATAGCCAAGATAAGGGCTAGGCAAACTCAGATAAGAAAAGCACTTGCGACCTCATCGGATGTACTCAATCAGAATATCAAGATTGATGTCACTATTGTGACATATGATCAAGGTCCATTTATAGATTTGGAGAAGATGGAGAAATTGACTTATACATTATGCACCCATCTCCTGACAGTAGATGCACTCAAGGCATTTTGGTAGCAAGAGATCCAAAACTTGAAGATTATATATCCGGATGTACTCACTTTGTAAGTACTTGAAGTTTTATTTTTGAGAACCTTTGTCATTAATGTCAAAGGGATAGTAGAGTAAACATGGACTAAGGATAGATTAATATGGAATAGTAGGAGGGAGATATAAGATAGAGGATATCATGTACATAAAAAGATAAGAGTATATGTTAGAAAGTTTTTTTGTAAGACAGTTTAGTAACTTCACCATATTCCTTTGTTTTCATTAATGACAAATGGGGAGATTGTTGGAAAGTTGACTATACTAGCATATATGACTAAGATTTAGTGTTGACATTATGGAAACAAAGTCATATGGATTTTTGGTGTCAATGCACTTACTCATAAGATCAGAATTTGGCTAAGTATGGAAGACAAGATAGTTAATGAAGCACCTGAGAAACAAAGCATTAGCGCACATGTGTATGATTGAGTTTTGATATGTGCCATTGAAGATAAGATTTTGGATATGTTATTAAGCTATGGTTAAGAATGCATGATCAGATGATTTAGTATGATGAAGTTACATTGAGGTTAAGTGACATAGTCAGTAAGCTGCCAAACACAACAGAGCATGGAGAAGACTGTTAGTAGTTTGGTTAGCCTGTATAATATTATTTTGTAAAGGCTATTCACCTATTGTATTTATGTTATAGACATGTTAATATCAATTTATGTAAACATGCTTGAGCCAATTCATTTGGAAGAATTGTATGTAATAGGTTATAGGCTGACTTAGTGAATAGTTTTGTTTGCGCATATAAATAAGACATGCCCCTTTGTATTTAGACATGGCATGATATATAGAGTTGATAGAAGAAGAGAAGAAGTATGCGAAGAGAATATAGTATGATATAAAGCTTTAAAAGAGGTTAAAGGATCAACACACATAAGGAACTCATCATATAAGAAGTTTCATAGTAGTAGATCACCTTGCAGATATAGTTTGTATCTGATATTTAGAAGGTTACAGCCTTCACCATTTTAGCAGTGAGCTCTAGGACAGTGTGTCCTCAGCCGTAATAGGGTTAATTGTAAAAGAATCCTAATAGGGTCCAAACCTTGACAAGGTCATTATACTTAAGCATTGTAATGATAGCTCCTAATAGGGCTAAGGAACATTAATAGGTTCATAACACACAAGTACAATTATTAGTGGCTATTAATTCCCACTAAGGTTTTTCCTTTGGCCAAGGTTTCCCGTAATCATACCTAGTGTTATGTGTTATGGTTGTTTACTTTACTTTCTTTAATATTTATTTCATCATTTAAGTAATAGATTTAAGTTTCAAGAGACCAAAAATTAATATTTTGGAACACTAATTCACCCTCCACCCTCTTAGTGTTCCCATTCCTAACAATTCTAACATACCATCCATTATTTTTTAGTTCTCTATGTTGGAAAGTTGGCTATACTGATGTATATGACTTAATATAGTGTTGTCATTATGGAAAAAAAGTCATATATTTGTTAGGAATGAATTCTAAATCCTTTGGTAGTCATTCTATAGTAGTGGTTGTTGCATTCATGACTATGATTGTCATTGATGTCAACACAATGTTATTCTGGAATTTAGTAGAGAAGTACGCATAGTTTTGTTTTACGCACATGTTATATTGTAGATTTAGTTATGTGTAGTTGATGGTATGTTCTTTGGTGTGTTATTATCCTATGGTTAAGAGTGCAAAAAGAAATTCATTTATTCATGAAAGTTATAAGCATTTTGGTGGAAGCAGTGTTCTGGCAGTATTCCTGTGTAGCGGTTTTTGGTAATCGGAGGATATCTCCTAACTGGGATGGAATCTGATTCTATGTATTTAAAGAGAAGTTTGAGACTAATTTTTGGTGATGTGGGTTATAGTGCAAACTTTGAGGTCACACGATTGGAAAGTTATTGTATCTGGAAGCCAACAGTTTTATGTAATTTTGATGTAGCATGTTGAAATTATTATTTTGTATTTGCATGCCGACTCATTTGTAATTATTTGAGTGTGGTATAAAGGAAGGAATGTTTTCCTTGTTATATGAGAGAATTGTAATAATTGTGATATGAAATTATGAAAGTTGTAATGCGAATGTATGTATGAAGTGAAGAAAGGAGCTAATTCAATGATGAAGGAAGACTTGCAAAGTATAGAGATCTGAATTTGTGATCTTGTGTAGCAGAGAGTGTAGTTTTGGTACAGTGTGAAGGAGTTAACATATTTCATATTATTCTATTGAATAATCCTAAGATCTATTAGATAGTGAGTTCAGAGATCTTGCCTTGAAGTTGTTTGGGTAGTGGGTCCTTCTGTCTTCCATAACTCCTAATAGGGTTAGAATCTTTCGACAGAGATTTAAAATCTCCTAACAGAGATTCACATGTACTGAATGTATTTCATAAGACTCCTAATAGGGTCCATCCTCTAACAAGGAACTTTCATATTAGTACATCATTTTGTGGGCATCATTCCCACTGGGGTTTACTCTTTGATCAAGAGGTTCCCTAGTTAACAAATCTTGTGTTATTGTGTCATTGTGTATGATTATCCTTCTATGGTTGGTTACTGCATTAAGTATATGGTTTAAATCTGTTGAAGTTGATATTAAAGTTAATCATGATAAATGGTTTAATTATTAGATAATTGATTCACCCCCCCTCTTAGTTATCTTGGTGGTCTTTACTTTCTAACAATAGTAGTTTGGAGTCAGCGCACTTGATGAGAAGATCAAAAATCAGTTAAGTGTTGAAGACTGGATAGTGTACAGAGTTCCTGCAACTCAGAGCATTAGTGCATGTGTGTATGGAAGAATTATGGTATGTGCCCTGGAAGTTAAGTTGGTTAGACAATATTCATGCTTATTCTATGAATGCATGATCAGATATGAAAGGATGAGAAAGTTATAGTCAGTTGAAGTTGCACTGCCAGTGAGTGCCAGAGAAGAATAGAGAATGAAGCTAACAATTAGTATTTTTGTTTACGAATATAATGTAATATTGTAAAGGCTATGCACCTATTTTAATTAGGTTTCTGACGTATATATTTTTTTGTTTTTAATCACGCTTAATCCAATTCATTTGGAAGCATTGTATGTAATAGGTCTAAGAGTCGACCTAGTTGTTTATTTTGTATGCATGTATAAATAAAAGATGTGACCATTTTATTTGGTGTGGAAGTTGATAGAGAGTTGTGATAAGAAGAGAAAACATGTGCGAAGACACTCTAAGATGTATTAGAGCTTTGCTAGAGTTCAAAGCATCAACACATCAAAGGAACCGATCTGACAAGCAGTGTTATAGTGATAGTTCATCCAACAGTTATAGTGTGTATCTGAGATTAGAACGTTATAGCCTTCACCACTTGAGAAGTGAGCTCTAGGATAGTGCATCCACTCCCCTAATAGGGACTATTGTAAAAGACTCCTAACAAGTTCTGACCCTTAACAAGGTCTACTATACTTAAAGCATTGTAAAGAAACTCCTAAGAGGGTTAAGGATCTTCTAACAAGGATCACAAAACACTAGTACATAATATTAGTGGGTGTCAATTCCCACCGGGGTTTTTACCTATTTGAATTTCCCCATAACCATATTGTTGTCATGTGTTGATTCCATGTTTCATGTCCATGTGAATGTTTAATTTAGTACTTAAGCATTTAAGTTCAGTATAAAGATTAAAGTGAAAAGTTAAAATATAGTGAACACTGATTCACCCCCCCCCCCCCCAAGTGTTCCCATTCCTAACAATTGGTATCAAAGCTTTGGTCCTCAACAAAGAAGTTTAACCACTTGAGCAGTAAGCTCTAGGATAGTGCATCCACTCCCCTAATAGGGACTATTGTAAAAGACTCCTAATAGGGTCTGACCCTTAACAAGGTCTACAATACTTAAAGCATTGTAAGGAAACTCCTAACATGGTTAAAGATCTTCTAACAAGGATCACAAAACACTAGTATAAAATATTAGTGGGTGTCAATTCCCACTGGGGCTTTTACCTATTTGGGTTTCTCCATAGCCATATTGGTGTCATGTGTTGATTTCATGTTTCATGTCTATGTGAATTTTTAATTCAGTACTTAGGCATTTAAGTTTAGTATAAAGATTAAAGTGGAAAGTTAAAATATAGTGAATACTTATTCACCCCCAACCCCCAACCCCCCCTTAGTGTTCCCATTCCTAACACTCTACTCTTGACTAGGAATCTATTTGAATATTAGTGTAATGCTTCCTTGATTCCTCTAGAGGATAAGTCAAGAATAGTGGGGTAGTCAGCCATCTCTCCCTCATTTATTTCTCAAATGCTAAACTTTTTGGAAATTGCA
The DNA here is from genome assembly GCA_027943335.1 of Chamaecyparis obtusa. NCBI lineage: Eukaryota > Viridiplantae > Streptophyta > Pinopsida > Cupressales > Cupressaceae > Chamaecyparis > Chamaecyparis obtusa. Next base: position 249,305 of record BSBK01010278.1, read on the forward strand.
ATTGAAGCAATTGTTGTATTGTCATTGATGTCAAACCTTAATTGGTAAGATTGTTTCTATCTAATAAAGTACTATATCTATTTGATTGTTGAGAAGGATTAGGGAAAGTGTGATAATAATAGAGCCTAGAGAAAGGTTCAGTTATTTGATACTTCAATGAGTACTTGATTATGTGGCACAATGATAAGATAATGTATTTTTTATCTAAATGAGAAGCAAGACTGAACAAGTAGGCTTAACCGAGAAAAATTGAAGAAATCTAGTTTACACTGAGTGATGTTAGTGTCGACCAAGCCAGTATATGCCGAGTAAATTGAGTGTTGACCGAACATCAGTGTATTGTCGAGGGAGACAACATTAGCTAAGGGAAATAGTTTCAAGTGGTGATGGAGCTACACAGTGATGACCTAGGAGTTGAACATAGTATTGACCGAGCGTCAGTAATTTACATTCAAGGAAGAATTCAGATTACTAGAAAACATGTCTAAATTCTTTGATTATGTAAATCATGTTGACTTTATTTATTGACTCTATGGAGCATTTAATGCATAGTAAACCATTTTATTGTGATTTCGATAAGAGATTAAAGATGTTTCTAGAAAGATGGATGAAGAACATAATGTTGGAAGGATTTGATGAATATGACCTAAACCTAAGATCTATGGAGGATATTAAGTGGCAAAAGATCGATCTACCTATCGAAGAGGTATTAAGGAAGCCTAAGTGTGAGGTTGGAGGAGAGATTGTGGAGTTATTTTTGTTATTGAATGAATAAGTAGAAAGACTAAAGGTGAAGGAGTTGATCAAAGTTGTGATTTCTTGAAGGTATTTTCGAGAAGATCAATGATGGAGATGAAAATGGAAATCAGTCAATAAGCTAGCATATATGTAAAAATTGGATCTATTATTTGTAAAGTGAGTTGTATATTTTTAGATCAAATATTACTGCTACTTTCTAGTCAATGTATAAATCCTTTAATCAAGATTTCATTCTAATGGAATGTACTTAAGTCCTCTAACAAGGCACACTCCTAACAGGGTGGTTGAAATCCTTTAACAAGGTCACACCTAGCAGTGTGTTTGTAAACCTTTGACATGGTTGGCTTTTCAGAGAACTCGCTTTAGAAGAGTGAATTTATCAGTAGCATGTTATAAAGTGGTTTTTCCCAAATTGGGTTTCCATGATAAATCATGGTCTTAATACTTGTGTAAATGTTTTGGTTTGAACATTTTGATGTTTTGCAAGTTAAATACTACTTGATAGTGGACTGCACTATTTTATGTTTCTGGTATACATCCAGTAATGACCAAGTAGTGTTGGTTATTATATTTGAGTTGTTGAATTGTTTAAAAGTTTAATTGATACATCTGTACCTGAGAACAACTAATTCAACCCCCTTCTATGTTGTTCTAAATCATATTAACAATTGGTATTAGAGTTATTGGTTCTTACATAGAACAAGTTTAAAGAGATTTGAAGTAAATGATCAAGATGTATAAGAAGGAGGTATCAAAGTTGAATAAAGAGAATTTCCCTGCATGGAAGAGTCGGATGAAACTGTATCTAGTTGGTATTGGTGACTCAATAAAATATTATGTTGAACATGACTATGTTACACCTGATGCACCTTTGACTGTTAAGGAGATGAGAGCTAAACAAGAACACAATTAAGCAATGTTGGAGATTTCATCTACCTTAAGCTATCCTAAATTTGAAGACATTAAAGATTGCACAAATACAAAGAAAATGTGGGACACTCTTGCAAACATCTATGGTGGTGACATAAATTTACTAAGGGTAAAAGTTGAAAGCCTCAGAGGTAAGTTTGATGAAATGAAATGCAAGAAGGTGAGAATATTTCTCAATATTGTGGTAGGATAATGGAGGTTTTAAATGCTATTAGAGGAGCTAATGGAACTATTGATGATGAGACTATTATTGGAAAGGTACTGAGAACTTTGTGTCCTTATATGCCATCAAAATTTTAGCAATTCAAGAATCTAGATCTAACCCTGGTAATGCTCTAACACTAGAAAGTCTTGTTGGTAAGCTTACTACTTTTGAGCTTTCTAATTATGATAACTTCACTGTTGCTAATGTTGAGTCTGCATTCAAGTCACAAATGGGTTTGCATAAGTCTAAGAAGGAAAAGTAAAGATGCACCAATGGGAGTGAAAGTGATAGTGAAACTTCAAATGAAGAACTAGAGGATCTTGAAGCTCTTATGGCCAGAAGATTGAAAAGAGGAAAAGGAAAGTATAAAGTTAAACTTCCTATCATATGTTTGTCATGTAACAAAGTTGGCCATATTGATGCAAGATGTCTTGACAGGGATAACAAGGATGAATAAAGAGAAAGAAAGTACAAAGACAAGAGAAAAAAAATGTTACCGAAGGTACAAGGACTACAAGGATAAAGGTAAGAAATCTTGTTACATTGCTGCAGAAGAAATTGACACTGATGATGATGATTTTGAAATCAAAGTAGTCTATGTTGTTATGAAAGATGAGTCTGATGAAGATGAGAAAATTGCACTTGTTTCTTATGTGAGAAAAGGTGATAAATGGATTATTGATAGTGGTTACTCACACCACATGGCTAGTGACAAAGGTAAATTTCATACCCTAGATCATTACAAAGGTAGAAGTGTTAAGTTTGGTAATGATTCACCATGTCTTGCAAAGGGTAAAGGATTAATTAAGCTGATTGATAAGATCGCTTGCAAAAATTCTTATTGGGTTGAAGGTCTTAACTATTATTTTCTAAGTGTTGCACAACTTAATAGCACTAGTTACCAAGTGGAATTTCATCATAAGAAGGCTAAAACATTTGATGCCACTGGTGAACTGATTGGGAGTGGAGAATAGACAAGAGGTAATTTTTTCTATCTAGACCTATCTAAAGGGACATGTTTGGTTGCACAACTTGATGATATATGGCTATGGAATAAAAGGCTATGTCATGTTAACTTTGAAAATCTGGTAAATATTAGTAAAAAGAAGAAAGTTAGAGGTTTGCCTAGACTGAAGAAACCTGATAATGTGATGTGCAAGCAATGTCAGTTGGGTAAAATGACAAAGTCTAGTTTCAAGAGCAAGACTTTTACTTCCTAAAATGTCTTTGATCTGGTTCATATTGACCTTTGTGTACCTATGGGTGTACAAAGCTATTGTGGTGCTAAATACTTTATTCTGTTTGTTGATGATTACACAAGGATGATGACTGTAATGTTTTTATAAGAAAAATCTGATACATTTTAGTTGTTTAGGTTGTATTTGGCTAAGGTTGAAAAGGAGACAGGTAGAAACCTAAAATGTCTGAGATTTGACCGAGGTGGAGAGTCTATATCAAATAAATTCAATATGTTCTATAATGATAGAGGAATCAAGAGACAAATGTTTGCACCTAGAACACCTCCAAAGAATGGTATAGTAGAGAGAAGGAATAGATCTATCATAGATTGTGCAAGGATACTAATGATTGAAAAGAATGTTACACAACATTACTAGAAAGAAGTTGTATGTACAGTTGTTTATACCTTAAATTGAGTACAAATAAAAAAAGATACAAATTTTACACCTTATGAACTATCACACGACTATGCTCTTAATGTAAAATACTTTAGAATTTTTGGGAGAAAATGCTATATACTAAAAGACAATAGGAATAGAAATTTTGATGCTAAAAGTGATGAGGGCATATTCCTAGGCTATTCCACAAAGAGTAAAGCTTACAAGTGTTTGAACTCTAACACTAACAAAATTGTGGAAAGTGTAAATGGGAAGGTTGATGAATATGCCGAGAAAAATGAATAGGAAAGAAAAAGAGAACTTGAAGATTATAGATCTTTTATCTATATAGAAGAAGGAGAGGCAAGTAACAAAATTGCACATGATGTAGAGTCTTGGGTAAGCAATGTTGAGCATTAGGGAGATACTATTGAGCATCAGTAATATATTACTAAATGACAGGAGGATGTTGTCGAGCAACAAGAGGATGTTGCTGAGCATCAGGAAGTGGTTACCGATCAATCAGAGGCTAATCTCATAATCTTATTGGTGAACAAGAAGAGTAAGGAGAAAAGAAAGCAGAACCTATTTTGGCACAGTATGTAAGGAGACATCACAAGCCTGGGAAAATCATTGGAGACAAAGAAATTGGAGTTCTGAAGAAAGTTCAGAGATCCTACATGTTTATTGTGCAAATTTGAGCCTAAGACAATAAGGGAGGCATTATAAAATGAAGAATGGATTCAAGCTATGAATGAGGAGATAGACCAAATAAAAAAGAATGATATAGTTGGACTTTGGTGCCAAGACCAGAAAACAAAAATGTCATTGGAACAAAATGGGTATTTAGAAATAAGCTTAATGAACATGGACAAATCATAAGGAACAAAGAAAGGCCTGTATGAAAGGGCTATTCACAATAATAAGGAATAGAATATGGGGAGACATTTTCCTGAGGAGCAAGATCAGAAGGAGTAAGAACTCTACTTACATATGTTGTATACAGAGATTTCAAGGTATACCAAATGGATGTCAAGTATGAATTTTTAAATGGTATATTAGAAGTGTACATTGAGAAACCTGAAGGATTTGTGGATCCAAACAAGAAACACATGGTTTGAAAATTGAACAAGGAAATCTATGGATTGAAGCAAGCCCCTAGAGCATGGTATGAGAGGCTGCACAATTACTTGTTAAAAATTGGATTCTCAAGGGAAAATGACACTAGAAATCTGTACATGAAAGATGAAGAAGGTAGAGGGGTTTTGTTAGCTAAGATTTTTGTAGATGATATCATATTTGGTGGACAAGATGCCCTATGTAAGAAATTTTCAAATGAGATGAAAACTAAGTTTGAAATGTCTATGTTTGGTGAGATAAAATTCTTTGTTTGTTTGCAAGTATATCAGATGGAAAAAGCTATTTTCATCACACAGTATAAATATGTCAAAGAGATACTAAAAACCTTTGGTATGGAGGACTCAAGGCCAGTAAGTTCTCCCATGGCCACTAGATAGAAATTTTCTAAAACTGATGATACTACTGAGGTAAACCAAACTCTGTATAGATCCATGATTGGAAAGATGCAATATGTTGTTCACAACAGACCAAACATTGCTCTAGCTATTGGGATTGTGGCAAGATTCTCTGCCAATCCTAAGCAAAGTCATATGATGGTTGTAAAAAGAATAATGAGATGTTTGAAAGGAACATAAGACTATGGACTATACTACAAGAAGCATGAGAGATTTGAACTAAGATTCTATACTGATGTAGATTGGGAAAGAAATGTGGATAACATAAAAAGTACTAGTCGTGGAGCTTTCTTTCTTGGATAGAGATTAGTTTCCTGGACAAAGAAGAAAAAAAATTGCATTTCCCAATCTATAAATGAAGCTGAGTATGTAGCTGCTACAGTAAACTATTCAAACCTGGTATGGATAAAGCAATTGTTGAAAGGCATGAAAGAGGATATCACTGAACCAATTGTTATATATAGTGACAACACAAGTGCTATCAAGATATCAAAGAACCTAGTGATGCACACTAAGACCAAAGATATTGCCATCAATTATCATTACTTAAGGGAATTGATACAAGATAAAGAGGTCAGAATGGAATATGTGAATACAAAGGAACAACTAGCAGACATATTCAATAAATCTTTACCTAAAGAAGCTCATGAGTATCTGAGAGGAAAATTAGGGGTTCTTCCCCTAATTGAGGCTACCTAGTCAAGCTAGGAGCACTACATCAAATGTGTTGCAAAGAGTATCTGACAAATTGATGCAGAAAATGTCACACTTTAGGAGTAGCCTAGAGTTGTGAAAAGTACACCAAAGATGATAGTAAGTCATAGGCAAAGATGACAGAGGGAGAAATATTGTTACTGAGCTAACAAGATGACATCTACATCTAAAAGATGCAAGTTCTAGTTCTTTCTTTGACATTATTGTCAAAGAGGGTGATGAGTTAGATGAAAACACATGGTGAGATTTCATGGAAGATCAAGAAAGAGGGAGAGATTCATAGGAAAGGGACACAGAAAAGATTCAGTGGGAGTTCCTATGTTAACGGTCAAGCAAGTGAGGCTAAAGAGATTCAGAATCAGAATGAAGCTAAGCATATTACAAATATTTTTGATGCATAGACAAGTTTTGGATTGTTTGGTGAATCATGTGTTATTCATATGGTGCTGCCATCAATGCCAAAGAGGGAGATTGTTGGAAATTGCAATTGAAGCAATTGGTGTAGTTTCATTGATGTCAAACCTTAACAAGTTATAATGTTTCTATCTAAGAAAGTACTATATCTATTTGATTGTTGAGAAGGATTAGGGAAAGGGTGATAACAATAGAACCTAGAGAAAGGTTGAGTTAGTTGATACTTCAATGAGTACTTGATAATGTGGCACAATGATAAGATAATGTATTGTTTATCTAAGTGAGAAGCGAGACTGAACAAGTAGGCTTAATCGAGAAAAAGTGAAGAAATCTAGTTTAAGCCAAGTGATGTTAGTGTCAACCCAGCTAGTATATGCCGAGTAAATTCAATGTTGATCGAACATCAGTGTATTGTCGAGGGAGACAACATTAGCTGAGGGAAAAAATTTCAAGTGGTGACTAAGCTACATAATGATGACCAAGGAGTGGAACATAGTATTGACCGAGTGTTAGTAATTTACATTTGAGGAAGAATTTAGATTCCTAGCCGACATGTTTGAATTCTTTGATTATGTAAATCATGTTGAATTTATATATTGACTCTATAGAGAATTTAATGCATAGTAAACAATTTTATTATGATTCCAATAAGAGACTAAAGATGTTTTTAGAAGGATGGATGGAGAACATAATGTTGGAAGGATTCGATGAATCTAACCTAAACCTAAGATCTACAGAGGAGATTAAGCGGCAAAAGATGGATCGATCTATCGAAGAGGTATTAAGGAAACCTAAGTGTGAGGTTGAAGAAGAGATGCTAGAGTTGTTGTTTTTATTGACTGAATAAGTAGAAAGGCTGAAGGTGAAGGACTTGATCAGAGTTGTGATTGCTTGAAGGGATTTCTGAGCAGATTAGTGATGGGGATGGAAATGAAAATCAGTCAGTAAGCCAGCATATATGTAACAATTGGATCTATTATTTACAAAGTGAGTTGTATATTTTTAGATCAAATATTACTATTAATTTCTAGTCATTGTATAAATCCTTTAATCAAGGTTTCATTCTAATGCAATGTACTTAAGTCCTCTAACAAGTCACACTCCTAACAAGGTGGTTGAAATTCTTTAACAGGGTCACACCTAGCTATGTGTTTGTAAACCTTTGAAAAGGTTGGCTTTTCACAAAGCTCACTTTAGAAGAGTGAATATATCATTAGCATGTTACAAAGTGGTTTTTCCCAAATTGGGTTTCCTCTATAAATCTTGGTGTTAATACTTGTGTGAATTTTTTGGTTTGAACATTTCTATATTTTACAAGTTAAATACTGTAGGATAGTAGACTCCATTGTTTCATGTTTCTGGTATACATTCATTAATGACTGAGTAGTGTTGGTTATTAGATCTGAGTTGTTGAAGCGTTTAAAAGTTTAATTAATACATCTGGACCTAAGAACTACTGATTCACCCCCCCCTCTATTGTTCTAAATCATATTAACAAAACCATGTTTCCATCTAGCATCTATGTTTTGATATACCTCATTTGAAATTTGGTTGGCTATCTCAACTGAAGTAGTTCTAAACTTATGTAGACTAAACACAATCAATTATTCAATATTTTATTTTTCATCGTCACTCCTATTCTCATATTTAATTTTTTTTAATCTTGAATAACCTCCATATTTCTTGAGTACTTTGAGTGACTCATCTAGGTTTCTTTATTTAGGTGCTTGGTTTTGCACAACTTTGAATTGTGAAACATCTTTTGATTCAATTTCACTAGTTTTTGCAATTTCAACTTTCTCCTAGGTCTCCTAGTAGCCTTATTTTCTCTTCAGTATGTTTTAGGATTTGGTGATTCAATCTTTTCTTTCTTCTTCTCTCTCGGTGTAGAGTTAGAACTTGTCAGTGGTCTTATACCAAATGGACTAGGGGTCTCATTTTTCATTTTAATCTTCTTCCCCTTAACCTCTGATGGTCCAGCTTCATCTTATTCAACAATAACACCTAATTTTTTTGATAGATTACTAATCATTCTTTTGGTTTTCCTTATTGCCTTTGGTATCTATATACCTAGTTTGACTTTTTTCATTACCTCTTCATAGGTTCCATATGGATCGGTTGTCTTATCAACAAGTTTCTATAATAGTCCCTTAATTTGTATAGAATAAGTATCAATAATCATTTTCATATCCCATAGGTGGTAGCCACATGGTTCTAGGAGCTACAAATATTACTATACATGTGTTGGTATCCACATCAAAACATATATTATCCTTGTACTGTTCCATAAGATGGGATGGAATTCTATACTTTTTATGCATCTTAGTTAAAACATTTGTAAAATAATGATTCAGAACCATGTCAAAATTGTCTTCTAAGCTTTGAATAAACTCATTGACTTGATAGATTATCTATTTGTCCACATCACACACTACATCACTGATTGATGGAAAGAAGTTTTGAAAATAGAAAAATATGCATACCAGCACTGATCTAAACTTTTGTGTGTTTTTCTTTGCCTTTTAGATTGTATTCATATTATCACCAAATTGTTTTAGCAAGATCTCACATAGATCTATCTTCACAATCTTGTAAGCTATATCAAAATCTCCACAAGGAATACTTTCTACAAGGGATGACTATAAGATTCAATAGGATATTAATTTTCATGCAAATCTCATCTTGGGATCATCAACAATAGAAAACTTTAGACCTCTACCATCCCATTGAGCTTGAGTAAGCTCATACAATTTGTTTTTATCTATTTTCTTGTAGGCTCTTAGTCTATCATCGATCAGATATCTTGTGACTATATGTAGTACATATTTTATGATCTTAACTAGAAAATCGAGCAACAAGAGCTTATCATGTACTCCTCTAAAAAAATATCATCCATTTGTGCTTGAAAACTATCGGTACATGCATATCATGAACCAAACCATAGGTCTCCAAATGTGTATGATCATCCATAATATTTTTGTTAACACATAGATTCTAATAGGATGTGTTAATCTCTGCTTGGTATATGTCCTCTATCTTGTAATGTATGAAGGTGTGAATGTATTCAATATGAATAACTCTCTGTGGGTAGAAGATAGGACTCCAAATTTATCGGTTCTAGTTTTTATGACTGGTGGCAGCTTATATTTTGGATTGAAAGGGTCAATATTGTCCAAAAAAATAAGTTTTTTTTACATTGGGTGCCATTGATTCACATAAATAATATTTTAACTATTAGGGTTTTGATTGAATAACAATTCAACTTTAGTAACACAACTTAGAAAAATATCAAAAATACCTTGAATATCAATTATATATTTTCTCAAATAAATGCTTGGATGAATTTAGAAGACTCTTCCCTAGTAAGTGATACTAATTCTATTGAAAACGTAAGGTGAAAATGAAATAATAAAAGATCTATTTATAGTTTTTTCTTGTTTAGGGTTTTCCAATGACTATAATTATTTCATTAAATGCTCTTCACTAAATCCCTTTTCACCGATTACCAAATATAATTTCTTTCACCAAATTAAAAAAAATAACATATACTCTTACCAATCAAAATATGAAATATCAATTTCACATCATATACACAAATGCATCTTAATATGATAATATGGATCTTTGCACAAATCCTAGGTACCAATTTAAAATAGAATTTTAGTTATCATCTCCTACACATACCTTTGACCAATTATGTGAACATAGGTGCACTTGATCCAGAGGATGTGGTGCAATTAGTTGTTCCGATTTTTGTTCCATCATCTTGAGAATTCCTCCTCTATTTTCCGTTCATTCGATCTCTTATCTCATCAACATTAACTTGAGTATTTTTACTCAAATGTTCCTAAGTTGGGACTTTACCTTGGTACCTGCAGTGTTTGCCTAGGTGACCAACCTTGTGATAATGAAAAGAAACCATTCCAGAGTTCTTCCATGATCTTCTATTGTCCCTTCCATGCATCAAAATAAAATTTTCAGCAATGTGACCAAATCTCCCACATACCGTACAAGTGGGTAAAAGTACAAACTTGTGTCACACTTCTTAAAAGAAAAGGGTCAACAACACACAAGATTTTCAACTTTAATGACATAAAAGTGGCATTCATGTTTAGAATTTGAAGATGATGTAAACTAATGAAATGTGTAAATGTGGATGAAGTTTATGCCTATATTTTTTTTTAAATGTTTGAAAAAGAATTGACATAGTTTTTTAATTTTTGAAGTCCATTTTTTACTTGCTAAAAATTGCTGAAAAATGAGGGTCTTGTTCCCACCAAACAAGTAAATACAAATAATCTTTTTTTGCTTTGATTTAAAAATATGTTATAGATGAAATGTATAGCTAGTTCAGAAAAGAAGAAAAAATAATTTTTGATGCATATTTTCTCCATTATAACTACTCAAAGTCGAACATATCTAAAATTGACAGTTTCTGTCTCCCATCAAATTTCCCCTATCAAATCTACACCATGTTGGCATTAAGCAGAATTGCCACTAGTGACAACACTTATTTGCATTCT